>OZ023262.1:159009802-159464802 GCA_964006375.1 Tillus elongatus
ACAATAAAATAACTAAACAATAACAGTATAAAAGTAGTCTCTATACAACGAAAATATCGACATACATCAACTCATTATTTTATTACAACTTTTTTGAAATAATAGTTAAATTTATTTTCTTTGGCATATTTAATTAGAAAGAAGAATATCCAAGAAAGGGGAATTCATTAAATCAGTTTGCTCGTTTAAAACAAGGTAGTTATTGTCGTGTGTGTGCCTTTTGACTTCTAAAGCTTCAAAAAAGTCTAGTTTACGTTTGTCATCATAAAAATGTAGTGGTTCTATGCGGTTATTTATTGTAGGTCTATGTTCTTGGATATTCTTCTTTCTAATTAAATATGCCAAAGAAAATAAATTTAACTATTATTTCAAAAAAGTTGTAATAAAATAATGAGTTGATGTATGTCGATATTTTCGTTGTATAGAGACTACTTTTATACTGTTATTGTTTAGTTATTTTATTGTTGTAACTGTTATCATAGTTATTATAGGCTAGTTCTAGTTTTTATGTTAAATATTGACATACATCACATAGACATTTTGAAAACCTCATCTGTCATCTGTGTTTCATTTTATTTTCTATTTGATAAAATTTTTTGATCAAAACATCATATCATAACCTAGCAACAGATATTTATTTGTAGTTGTCATGATTTCGTACTAATTCAATTTTAATCTGTCTGAAAATGCTGTCAAGCAGCGAAACTATAGTCACAGAAGCATTGAAGAACATCCTAGAACTTCCAGAATTCGAAGGGCCACTTGCTCCAGTTAGCTCACGCGCTGGCTACGTCCTTCACCACTAAAAACCAACAGTGAAGCTAGAGAAGTATTCTCCAAGTCTGTATGCAGCGAGTTTTAATTCAATGTTTCAAATTTAAATAGCTAAATTTGCTATTAACTTATTGCTCATTAGCCAGGAACCAGTTTTTTCGGGAACATTTAAAGTGTATTTTCATAAAATTTTTGTACATTTTCAAACAATAAAATTACCTAGATGAAATATGGTACATTATTTCTACCACACAGGTTATACTGGTAACCAAATTGGATGCCTCCTTTCTTTAAAAAATACATATTTGCTATTAAAAACATTTTAATGAAAATTCACTACCATAACGTACTTACTGCGTCTCTCATTGTTTTGCAATGCTATATTTACTGACTCCTTTAGCTTTTTTTACAAACATTATCAATGGATTTTATACAATAAGCTTTTGCGCCAGTGCCATAGTGTTTCATCAATGGGTTTCCTTTATATTAATCTTTCATTTTGCCAATAACCGAATCCGTTACTGGTATATCATCTATAGGATAATTTGAAATGTCAAACTCACTAATATGTTTTTTCATATTTTCATAAACATTTTCAGTTATCACATATATTATTAACGAATCGGTGTCCGTGTATAGCAAAGTTACGTTATCTTTATAGAGAGGTTTAAGAAAATTGTAAAAAACAGTTGTAAATGACTGTATTGAGATGTCCAGTATTGAGAATCCGACATATATTGGCTTACTATAATGTATGAGACTATTTCATCTCAATAGCCCCTAAGTTTTCACTGAAAATTAAAAATCTTTGAAATTTGGCTTGCTAATATAATTTTCAGTGCCTCTTTTTTTGAAGGTTTTTACTAAATTGTGTAGCAAGTTTTGTATCAACTCTTTTTTCCACATTTTCTATTGTTGTACCATATATACAATTTATCACTTTCCTAAAAATATACTCCTCAAAACTATTTCTGGCAGAATTTCTCAGATTACTGTTGAGTTCTATATAAGGTTTCAAAAAAGGTGACTGAAAATCTGAGCGCTCTGTGAATTAGAGTGAGTTTTAAACTATTTCGCAGACTTGTTTGAGAGCTCGATAGTGAATTATGTCTCGTTTTTAATCTTCAATGTTAGGTATTAATTTCTCACTTTTACTACCAGGAGGTATATAATTTTCTGGGCAAAAGGGCAAATCGTTAAGGTGATCATGAAGCTGTCTGGGAATAATCAAGTACCAAGTTGAAAAACATATCCTATCGATGATGTATCAGATAAATCAAAAACAGATTTTGGCAAGCGTCCAATTTCTTGACTACCTTACTATTCAAAATTTGCAGTTGGAAGATACTGTTGCATACTATTGCCGTATAAGTTAGTGGCGTCGTCTATATAAGATATGAGGATTCTTTTGAGAGGTCATAGTTGGTAAGGAACTTATTGTTCGCTGTGGCTCTTCTACTGACACATGTGCTTACTCCTCCAAGTATGCCTCGTTGGAAAATCATATTGTTGCGTTTTCTCTGGGTTCTGGATAAGTGAGACTTTAAATTTTAACAAAACAACTTTATTTACACTCTAAATATGGATACAATAAAATTTCTAGAATGTCTCTCTCACAAAACACTTAATTTACTGTCTACAATTACTAATCTGCACACAAGTCTCTACACTGGTACTACAGTAGCTACTCTCTTAACACTTTACACTGCTTCTTCAAGTCACTACCACATTCTCGTACTGAACTAACTGCCTGTCTGGCTTGCTTTCGCGTTTATATACTCGCCGTACCTTCCACCACTTTCTGGAGCATTCCATTCCAGAATTTTCCAGGACCTTCTTTTACTAGAAGGTTCTGTGAATACAGATCGGTCCCGTGTGTATACAGTGGGATGCATATACAGGATGATCCAAATGTGGTCATCACTCCTATGTTACACAAGAGGTGTTTCCCGTAATATAAGATCTCTCTGCGTATACAGGGTGTAAGGGTTCTCTGCGTATACAGGGTGTTCGGAATGCGCAGACCTCAGTTATGCGTTCCGACGGGGTACAAGTTGGTAACTTCGTTATTTCTGGTCCTAGAGGGTTGAGACTTCGCCTGAGGGGGGGGGGGCACCCCAGGCACCCCCAGGGGGTGGGGAGGCGGTGTTTCCAGATTGTGCGAAAATTCCCAGATGTTGGGGAAATTCTGGAGATGTGGCAACACCGCACTTACGTCTATTGAAGTGCTTTGTAACACTGCCCCCCTCCTTAAGACTGTTCGTCCCGAACAGTATTTACCGGTCGCCAGCTTGGGGGTTCGTTGCCTCGATAGGGACTCAGCCTCTCTATGTGAACAACTTTGGGTTTAGTTCTTGGAGACAGCTGGATTCTGTAGACTAGGTCGTTAATTTTCTTAGTCACCAAGTATGGCCCTTCCTATGGTTTCTGAAGTTTGGGACTGAGGCCCTTTCTCCTTGTTGGTTGGTACAGCCACACTGCATCACCTTCCTTGAATGTATGGGGTGTTGCTTTGCGATCCAAGCGCATCTTCATCCGGTCACTGCTTAAGAGGAGCCTATCTCTGACACATCTGTGTATAGTGCGCAGTTTTCTTTCTAGGTCGGCGACATACTCAGGTAACGTAGCTAGGTCCGCTATGTCCTCGTTCGGTGGTGGTCTCATCATGTCGATTGGCAACCGCATCTCTCTACCGGTCAACATCATGGATGGAGTGTAGCCGGTAGATTCATGCTGAGAGCTTCTGTAAGCTAGGAGGAACAGATGTATCAGCTTGTCCCAGGTTCTCTGATTCTCGTCGACAAACATAGCAAGATACTGATTGATGGTCCTGTTATGCCGTTCTACCATGCCGTCTGATTGAGGGTGGAGTGGCGTTGTTCTCGTTTTCTTTATGCCTAGCAAGTCCATTAGGCTCTTCCAGACCTCTGATTCGAAATTCCGGCCCTGGTCGGTGTGAATCTCAAAGGGTAAGCCATGCCGTGATATGACGTTTTCCATCAGGGCTTCTGCTACGGTCGTTGCCTCTTGGTTGGGGATCGGCGCAACTTCAGGCCATTTCGAGAAGTAGTCCATCGCCACCATTATGTATCTGTTCCCAGACTCTGTGATGGGAAAAGGTCCTGCGATGTCTACGGCAACTCTCTCCCACGGTGTACCTGAGATGTACTGCATCATTTTTCCTCTGGATCGGGTCTTTGGTCCTTTCTTTGAAGCACATTGGTCACACCTTTTGCACCATTCTTCCACGCTTCTTCGGCAGTTTATCCAATAGAAGCGGTCTCTGACTCTGGCGAGAGTCCTGTTGACCCCAAAGTGGCCTCCACTTCTACTATTGTGTAACTCTTGAAGAACACTGTCTATGCACTCACTTGGCACAACGGTCTGGTATATACAGTCTCTACCATCGGCAGTTTCCCATTTTCGAGTGATCATGTCATTCTTTAGACACAATGAGTCCCATTGTAGCCAGTAGCCTTTAACCTCCGCCCCAAACCGGGACACATCATGCCACTCAGGTCTTTTCCCTTTTTGTAGCCATTCTCTAATATTTTTCAAGTCTGGATCTGTCTTCTGTGCGTCTCTGATGTATTCAAAATTTACGTCTAGATCGGTATTATTCTCCTTTTCCGTCACCAGTTGTTTGATCTGATGAGTTACTTTATCGATCTCTTTGTTCTCTTGTCGCTCGCAAAATTTACATTCATGCACTGTACATGGTCTTCTTGACAGACTGTCTGCATTGGCGTGACTTCTTCCTCTTCGATGTTCAATCCGGAAGTCGTAGCTTTGCAGTTTCTCTATCCATCGTGCTATCTGTCCTTCGGGATTTCTAAAGTTCAGAAGCCATTGCAGAGCAGAGTGATCCGACCTCACGCGGAATGTTCTTCCGTACAGGAAGCTGTGGAAATGTTCGATGGATCTTACAACTGCCAGCAGTTCTTTCCGGGTTACACAGTAATTCCTTTCTGCTTTTCCGAACGTTTTGCTGAAGTAGCCTATCACAACTTCTTCTCCGGCTTGGAGCTGCGAGAGTACTGCCCCAATGCCATACTGGGAAGCATCGGTGTCCAGTATGAACAGTCCTTCGTCCTGAGGATAAGCCAGTATAGGAGCAGTGAGAAGACGATGTTTGAGTTCTCTAAAAGACTCTTGGCAATCTGGTGACCAGATGAACTCGACCTTATTTTCAGTCAGGTTATGCAGAGGTTTCGCAATGCTGCTGAAGTACTTCACAAAGCGTCGGTAGTAGCTGCAAAGTCCCAGAAAACTTCTGACCTCATGTTTGTTCTTCGGCACAGGCCAGTCTCTTACTGCCTTTATTTTCTCTGGATCAGTTTCTATCCCTTTCTCAGGAACGACATGTCCGAGGAAACACTTTCTTCTGGAAGAGGACGCATTTATTGGGATTGAGTTGCAGATTGGCACCTCTCAGCCTGGAGAAAACTTGCTTCAGATTTGACAGGTGTTCATTGAAAGTCCTTCCAATCACCATGACATCGTCGAGATACACCAGGCATGTTTCCCATGTCAGTCCTCTCAGCACTAACTCCATTAGTCGCTCGAAGGTGGCAGGAGCATTACATAAGCCGAATGGCATGACCTTGAATTGGTACAACCCATTCCCGGTTGAAAAAGCAGTCTTCTCCTTATCGTCTTTATGGAGTTCTACTTGCCAGTAGCCACTTTTCAGGTCTAATGTAGAGAACCACTTTGATCCGGCCAAAGTGTTCAAAGTGTCGTCGATCCGGGGCAGGGGATAACTGTCTTTCTTGGTGACATCATTCAGCTTCCTATAGTCCACGCAAAATCTCATAGTGTCGTCTTTCTTGGTGACCAAAACTACTGGGTACGACCAAGGACTATTAGACTCCTCGATCACACCATCTTCCAGCATTTCGTTAACCATCGCCTTGATTTCTGATTGCTTGGCAAAAGGCAGTCTTCTTGGCGGCTGTCTAATTGGTCTTGCGTCGCCAGTATTAATTCTGTGTTGCACTAGACTCGTACGACCTGTTATTTTATCTTGAGCGAAAATATCGGCCTCCTCCAATATGAACTTCAGGGCCATTTCCATCTTCATGTTGTTCAATTGGCCCCATGAATTCTTGAACCGCTCTACTATTTTTACTGGCAGTCTTCTGTCTAATGCAGTGGGTGTCACGTTTCTTGACAACGTCACTCGGTCAATGGGCTCGCAAGTGGCGATAACCTCACCTTTCTTCACTGTGACTCTGTTAGTTTGCACGTTAGCCACTCTTATGGGTATTGTCTTCTTCGGGTCTACTAAGCATCGTGCGACGAGGGCACCATCATGTCTATCTTTTAGCGGCTCCGCCATGAGAGCAGACATACCATCAAGTTTCTTCTCTAGCCTGGCTCTGACAATCTTCTCACTGTTACCAGTAATCCGTGTATCCTCGTCGACAATAAGTCTCACCCTGAGATTAGCTTCGCCTGCTGTTGGAGATAAATACAACTCTTCGTTGCCGATTCTCAAAATCTTATTTTGGAAGTCCACTGAAAAGACATCAAACTCTTCCATTATATCCAAGCCCAGAATAAATTCGTCGACGATTTCTGCGACGACAGCCTTGACCTGCAGCTCAGTACTGCCCAGCTTAATGTAAACAATGGCCTCTCCATGCACGGGTATCCTATCTCCTTTCGCTGTCTTCAACACAGGCTGTTTGTTGGTCGTGAGTGCCGACATATTTGGCAACATGTCTGGGCGTACAACGGATCTAGTGGCGCCAGTATCGATGGTGAAACTGCATTGTCTCCCGTCTATGCTACCAGGTATAACGAGGCTCTCGCGGTAGCGTCGGATAGTGGAGACCCTGACTTTGGGGCCTTGGGTCTCGCATGCCACGTGTCGCCCACCTACACTGGCGTCAGGTCGTTTTCCCTGATGGCGCTCCCTGTTGGTGTATTCTTGTCTTCTGCGAGCCACCTGTTGGGTTTGTGAGCACTGCCTACTTATGTGCCCTTTCCTACCACACTTGTAGCATTCTATGTCTGACCAATCTGCTTTCGTCCTACGTGCCCCAACCGGTACAGTCAGCTTGCTTATGGCTTCTTTTATCAACTTCATTTCTTGCCTTAGTTCCGCTGTCGTGTCTGCAAAGTCCTCTATCTCATTCACTTCGCGCAGCCTGTTGCGGCGAGGTTGAGATGCATTCTTCGCTGCTTCAAATTCCAAGCCATAAATTACGCAGTCTGTAAGTGTTTTGAACCTTCCGAGCCTTAAAGCTTGTTGCATTTCATTGTCAAGTACCCCATCGATGAAGGTCTGGACGGTTATCTGGTTGACAAATTCTTCTGGGGCTTGGGGATATGCCAGTCGCACAAGTTTCTCCACTTCGGCACTAAATTCTTGCAGCGTCTCATTTGGCTTCTGGACCCTTGACTTAAGTTGTGTCTGGTAGACCTGGCTCATGTACTTGTTACCATATCTCAAATCTAGGGCCTGTATCACTGTTAAGTAGTTTTGCTGTTTCGACTCCGGGATGTTCTGGAGGATTTCTAGGGCTTTACCTCGAAGCGAGAGAATTAGAGCAGTTGCTGCCTGTTGTTCGCTCCACCCATTGCTGAGAGCTGCCGCCTCAAACTGCCTCCTGTACATGGGCCACGATGTTTCTCCGTCAAAAGTCGGGGGCTTCAAGGTTACATGATGCTGCTGCACGACTGGCATATCTTCCTTCGGACGATTTTGAACTGGGGACATTCCAGTAACTCCTCTTGGTTGAGTTCTATCAGTCTGGCCCATCACCTGTTCTGTCAGTTCTCTATGTCTCATTTCTGTGCCTTTCATAATCATCTTCATTTGTTCTTTCAATCATTCAACTTCTTCCCATCGTTTATTCAAATCTTCTGTTACATTATCTACTTTCCTGTCCACATTTTCTATTTGTTCGTTAATCTGTTCAATTTCTTCTTTTACATCGACTCTCATATCATGGAACATACTTCGGATGTCTTCTTTGTCTTCAAGACGCCTCTGTTCCTCCTCTTGTCGTCTTCTCTCTTCTTCTTCGCGCCGCCTTCTTTCATCTTCTTCTCGCCGTTGTTCGTCTTCTTCACGTTGCCTCTTGAGGTCTTCTTTATCTTCTTGTCGCCGTTTTTCGTCTTCTTCGCGTTGCTTCTTGAGTTCTTCTTTGTCTTCTTCGCGTTGTTTTTTTCAGTAAGTCCATCAACTCTTTGATTTCAGCCATCTCGTCGTAGTCAGTCGATCTAGTGTTTACCATTTACAGCTAGCTTAGTTGTCCACTTCTTCACTCACTTATCCCACTTCTGACACCAAATTGTTGCGTTTTCTCTGGGTTCTGGATAAGTGAGACTTTAAATTTTAACAAAACAACTTTATTTACACTCTAAATATGGATACAATAAAATTTCTAGAATGTCTCTCTCACAAAACACTTAATTTACTGTCTACAATTACTAATCTGCACACAAGTCTCTACACTGGTACTACAGTAGCTACTCTCTTAACACTTTACACTGCTTCTTCAAGTCACTACCACATTCTCTTACTGAACTAACTGCCTGTCTGGCTTGCTTTCGCGTTTATATAGTCGCTGTACCTTCCACCACTTTCTGGAGCATTCCATTCCAGAATTTTCCAGGACCTTCTTTGACTAGAAGGTTCTGTGAATACAGATCGGTCCCGTGTGTATACAGGGGGATGCATATACAGGATGATCCAAATGTGGTCATCACTCCTATGTTACACAAGAGGTGTTTCTCGTAATATAAGATCTCTCTGCGTATACAGGGTGTAAGGGTTCTCTGCGTATACAGGGTGTATATACAGGGTGTTCGGAATGCGCAGACCTCAGTTATGCGTTCCGACGGGGTACAAGTTGGTAACTTCGTTATTTCTGGTCCTAGAGGGTTGAGACTTCGCCTGAGGGGGGTCACCCCAGGCACCCCCAGGGGGCGGGGAGGCGGTGTTGCCAGATTGTGCAAAAATTCCCAGATGTTGGGGAAATTCTGGAGATGTGGCAACACCGCACTTACGTCTATTGAAGTGCTTTGTAACAATATCGTTGTCGGTGAGCGTTTCCAATTCGTTTTTTGTATATCGCAACATGGCGTCCCAACTTAAGCCTGGTGCCGTATAATAATGTGCCGGATCAAGCTTGTAGGTCTTCAGACACAGGTTTCTATAATTTTCAAAAATATATGCTAATAATAAGACATCAGCAGTTAAATACAAATCTAAGTAGTCTCCAAACGTTTTACATTGGATACATTCCAAACAATAGCGGTTCTGGCATACTCTTCATCCGAAAGCGATTCATCCCGTATTTCATCATATAAACATTCTTTATCGGGTAGAACCTGCTCATCAAATTCAGACAAATCCATAACATAGATATAAGGATAAACACCTTTCCGTCTCATACATAAAAAAAATGCCATTGTCCGAAAAAATGCTGCGTACTTCATGACACTGACTATCATCTAAAAGTGTTGAAAGCTCGTCAAGAGAAGTCGTCAGAAAGTGAATGTCATTTGCAAATTTATAATTTTAATGTCACTTTGTTCGTTTCTGTAATTGTCAACAGGTAGAAGTTTTGAAAAAGATACATTTTTTATGTTTTCGGAATTACTGTCAACTCTTCACGCTTTTTAGCTAAATTGCGAAGAGAGAGATGAGTACCATAATTGTTTAAATTGTGGAAAAAAATGGGAATTTTCAATTATGCTTCATAAAGAAGATTAAAGTTGTTATCTGTAGTACCTCTAAAGCGACCCGTCAAATAGCAATGATCCTTCACTTTAGTGTCGGCAGGCGCGAACGATTCTTCACAGATGTGACATGATGTGGCATTTCGAAAATTTAAACTATCTTGCTTCGACATTTTTATTGGAACAATTCTTTTTCAAATACTTATCATACAATAGTTTTAAGTGTTCCTCCAGTTTGGAAATAAACATCTTAGCAGCATCTTCGTTTCTGTATAGAACAAGCTTTGATTCGGGATCATTGAATGAACACTTAACGTAATATACGAAAGAGCAAGGCTTATGCTTATATTTCTTTATAGTCGTTTTGTCATCATCAGACGGTTCGTTTTAAACCGGGCTAAGGATGCATTCAAAGTCTGCATATACGCTTTTGGAAGTTTTCAAATTTTAGCACATTCTCCATGACCGTTTGACCTAATCTGTCTTTTATAGTAATTTTCTCTGGCAATTTTGTAACTATAAAATTACAGTTGTATGCCATGTGTGTTGATAGCTTGGCTTTGGAGGAAAAGTATTGCAAACATCCATCGCAAAAATGCTTGACACCTCTATTTTGGAAATTTGTGAAGAAACTAACCTTGAGAATATTTTATATAATAACAATGATATTTGCCTGCAGAAGCATCAATGAGCAGCAAGTTAATATGAACGGGTAGCTTCTTTGCAGTATAATGTAACGGCCCGATGACTTGACGGGACCATTTACTGTTTACAAAAAGCCCCTGTAAACCGTAGACAATGATGGAAATATTATTTTTATTTTCAAAGGCTTTGATAGATTATACATAAACTGCGAGTCTTCGAAATGTAGGTTTGGAACTTTTAAAAAGCGAGGAAAAGAATTTGTAGAAGTGCAAAAACCAATAGGTTCAATGAGCGCTGCCACTATTACCCACGCAAAGCAACATTCATTATTATTCTTAATATTAATTACTGCCTTCTTGTTTGGAACCTCTTTTGGCAATGGTAAGTATGATAAAGCTCTTAAAGGGTTAAATTTGCAAAAATGAACTTCTAAGTATATATTTCTTTAACGCCTATCCCGAGACTCTCTCGGCAGTCACAAGCTTTCTGATCAATTTCTTCAACATGTAAATCAAAAATTTCGTTCTAATTTGCTGAGCGTCTTACAATTTTATTTGCAGTATTATGTGATTTACTTCTCTAGCGGCCTTAGAAGCAAGGTAATACAGAGCGAAGAGTTCCATATTACATTTAAATGTAGTGTGCTTCACAAGTTCAATTTTTAATACATATACAATTTTGTTTTTAACACTATTTAAATAATCTCAAATAGATAGCCCAACGTATTCAGATGTCACTTGATAGCTACAAATGCGCGTCTTTAATGCGCTTCTGCAAATGTTAATGTCATTACTTAAAGGTATCCAAAAGTGTGATCTATGTTTAAGTGATCTAATATGAGCGGAGTAACAGTTATATGGAACAGTTCGATCGCAAGAAATACAATATGTGGTACCCGAGTTCGAACTTTGGTTTCCAGATGATGATGATGATGATGATGATTGATCCGAAGCATGAGATGGAACATCGATTCTACCATCTAGTGATGAATGTTGTGGAACACCAACTCCGCCGTCTAATATTGAAGGTATTGCAAGTAAAGGTGTGTCAGCAACGGTCGATGTTGGTGGCAGCTGATTCTGCCTCGCATCAATAGACGCTGATGTTGATGGTGCACCAGGCTGCGGCGAAACTCTACCGTCTGATGTTGAAGGTATTGCGAGTGGAGGCGTATCAGCAGCAGTCGATATTGATGGCTGCTGATTCTGCATCGGATCAGTATACGGTGATGATAAAGCTGATTGTGCACCTGTTTGTTGCGAGACTCTACCGGCTGATGTTGGATGCGTTGCGAGTGGAGGCATATCAGCAGCGGTCGATGTTGATGGGGCCGGATTCTGCATGGGATCAGTAGACGGTGATGATAAAGCCGATTGTGCACCTGTCCGTTGCAAGACTCTACCGGCTGATGTTGCGAGTGAAGGCATATCAGCAGCAGTTGATGTTGATGGGGTCAGATTCTGCATTGGATTAATAAACGCTGATGTTGATTGTGCACCACTCTGTTGTAAAGTGGATGGTCTGTTTGTCGATAGCCTGTATGTAACAAAAATGTTTTTACAGGTAGTCTTACCGCTTGGTGAATTGTGGAATCGGGTTCGCTTAGCAATCGGCTCTCCTACGCAATGTCCATTTCTAATATGCCTTTTCAAGTTATCTTTCCTTGTGAAGGTGATGGCACATCCCGGGCAATGAACAACAATTATCTTGTTGCTGTCGATGATGCGCTTTTTTGAAATCTGAAACAGTGAGGAGATATATAGCATCTATATATGCTGTCCCGATGATTTACACTCACCTTGGCTACAAATAACTGAAGTTCAAGACCGTTCTTTGTCAAAACCAGTTAGACCACGAGGCGGTGACGGCCGTTCCCACCATTTTCTCGAACTTGCCAACTCTGAAACAAAAAATTAATGTAGGTTCTGTCGACAACAAAAATGTTTGCTTTCTCTCACCATTAGAATTGTACAAGTTCTGCTCAGACAAATATCTTGTTCAGAGGTACAGAATATTTAGTTCAGAAGCATGCAGGGAGCAAGTCCAGAAAAAAAATAGCCACCGCATACGCGATCCTAACCTGACACAGTTCTATAAACGTCCAACAGTCTCAGAGAATATACACTCTCGTAAAAGTTGCTCTCTCTCTGCCTATCGCGTCATATAATTGTTCATCCGAAGAGAGTTGTCTATAAGTGTCCTCGATTTGTGTGCATGCCACCCCGTTGAAAGAATCATCGTTTGAAAAACTGTCACTATCACCTCCCACACTGTCACCGCTAACTTGGGGATCATTGTTCACAAACATGTCACTATCTTCCCCACTGATGCTGGCTAACTGTCCTTCACCACCAACCTCAGCGGGAAAATCAGCGTTCTCAACATTGTCACTCGCTTCCCCACTGACGTTGGCCAACTGTCCTGCGCCATGAACGTCAGCGGGGGATGAAACGTCACTCACTTGCATGATGCAGGATGAAAAGTCACTCACTTGTTCCATCACAATGTCCAATTCCTTGTCAAAAACATCGTGCCCAATGTCCACTTCACCATCGGTCCTAAAATTACACTATTTTCCCCACTGATGTTGGCTAACTGTCCTTCACCACCAACCTCAGCGGGGAAATCACCGTTCAGGACTTTGTCACTCTCTGCCCCACCGACCCCAACGTCCACTTCATCACATATGATTGGTCCTAAAATAAAGTCCCCCTCACCATAACCGTCGCGAACTCTCGAGTGTTCGCCCGGAGATTGTGTGTTGAATGATGCCACATTCGCATCAGACGGAATCTCACTATAGTTTTCAGCAATGAATTTCGCTAAAAACTCTTGAGATGTAGCGTCAACCATGACAAGTTCGCTGACATCATTCGCAATCGCTGCGGCATCTTCACGAAGCTCCCCACCATCATTCACCGGCCTGCTGGTACTTGCTCCATCACCCTGTCGCACTACTACATTCTGGACAATCTTGATCTGCTTCTGATCGTGACAATGTGCACAATTTTCATGTAAAGATGAAAATGGTAACGGCGCTTTTTCGGATTTAAAACTTTCTGCAAAATAGGTCGATTACTTTGTGACAGAGCACAAAATTTACACCTATGTAGTCCGGCAGAAAAACACGGGTGCCATTTTCACGAAAGTACACACACTTACTACCTAACTTCGACTTAAACTTGTCACGAACTGAACTGGACTAAGGCTCCTGCTCTCTTGCTTCTTATTTACAAATTCTCCGAGATAAAAGGTGGGGGAATTCTCAAGGTCAAAGTCACATAAATTGTCAAGACATTTACATCTTCAACGTCAAGGTCAAATAAAAATTTCAAGGTCGCATAAAATTTAAAGGGTTTAGACCTAAAAAATGCAAGTTCAATGTCAATTAAGTTTTCAGAGACCCGTCAAATTTTCAAGGTCAAGGTCACCTCATTGTTCAAGGTCGTCAACTTTTTCTTAATGTTGTCGAGTTGGGATAAAGGTATTTATTTGCACCACATTCATTCATTGTTAAACCGCCGTTATGTGTAAACGCTGCATAATTCCTCCCGAAATTGAGAATGTTGAAGGAAGAAATGGGGGGGAAGAGGTAAAGGAAACTCTCCAGGACCTGCGAAGAGGAAGGAAGAAGAGGTGCAGCAAGGAAAGAATGGGGGTTTCCATTTCGATGATATCGAGATGGTGTCCGATGACGATAGTTTCGTTGAAGGCAATTATATAGGTGTAAGTGTTAGGTTTAACGTGTCTATTGCGTAAAAATTTTTAGGAATGGCTATCATCCTCAGATGAAGGTGGTGTGGAGTCTGGATATGATAGTTTAAAAAATTAGAAATAAATTATATTATAAATAATAGATTTATATAAATTATAACTGAAATCGCAAAATTTTATTTATTTGTTATGATGTTTCTGAATATATAGTAAAAATTGATCGTTACTGTTAGGAGTTGATTAAATCTTAACAAGGTTTGATAGAAAAATCATTAAAATAAGTGATAGTGAAAATTGCAATGTAAAATAGTGATGCGTAGGGGAGATGTGACACCTTAAAATTAAGAGGTAGCAACCCTCAAATCTAGAGTAATTGAATAAAAAAAGAGGTATTGGTGTCAAATGCATTGTTTGATTGTAACGTTGTAAAGTGTGTGTAAAAAATTTTTTTAAACGTGAAGTATTGAGTGTTGTAAGGGCGATGGTAGTGAAAAAAATTGCAATAAAATTGTGTCAACATGACCATTCTTTTATTTTAAGGAGAGCAATGTAATAGTGCAGAAGAAAAAGAAAAAAAGTCTGGACGCAGCAAGTGCGTTATGATGAATGATGAATTTTCATAAAAATGTGTTAAAAAGCAAATATGTGTTCTTTTTTTAAAGCAGACATCAAATTTGGTTACCAGTATAACATATATAGTAGAAACAATGTACCATATTTTAACAAAATTACTTTACTGTTTGAAAATGTACAAAAAGTTTTCGAAAATAAACTTAAAATGTTCCCGAAAAAACTAGTTTTCTGGCCAACGAACCTTATAGGTAAATAGCAAATTGAGCTATTCAAATTTGAGGCATTCAATAAAAATTGGCTACCATAACGCACTTGCTGAGTCCCGAATTTATTTTCTTACAAACATGCATTATAATTTCGTGGTCGAAATTCCATACATTTAAAGCTCAGAACTGATACTGACCGAGGGAATCCGTCTGTCTAATTAAAAAAAATCAGTGTTTAATCTATTTCAACTGAGCGGATTTTCCTGGATAACGAACTTATCCACACACACACACACACACACACACACACACACACACATATATATATATATATATATATATATATATATATATATATATATATATATATATAAACATATAAAAATTGAAACTGACCCCGGATATGTGTTCTCGGGGGCCTAATTAGTGTTCATTTGAAGAATTTTTTTCAAAATTCAAAAGTCGGGATCTCCTCAATAGTGAATTTTTTTCAAGAAAATTCACTAAAAAATGTAAAAAGTTCTGAAAACGAAAACAAATTTGTAAGGGTGCAACTGTTAACCTAAAAGTAAATGTCGCAATATAATAATACAATAATAATATAAGTGGAAAGAGGACTGACATGTTAATTGAATAGCGACAACTGCATGTTTGTGCGATAAATATCACAGAAGAAAAAAAATAAAAAGGGAAATTGGTCCTTCGGGGTGCGTATTTTTCGGTCTTTCTGGTGAAAATTACCCCGAAGGGGGGTGGGGTGATAAGGTGATGGTGGTCCAGGGGATAAGGTTTCACCTAGATGTATTAGAACTATCATTTTTCTAATGTTCATATTTCAAAGTAGGTCTTCCAGGTTGAATGTCGCCCTAACAGATACAGCCATCGATTTTTTTTACAATAGTCAAATAACTGGAGAACAAAAATACAAAGGGGATGTCGCCCCATATTTTCAAGGTTGCTATTTAATAAAATAAGTATTGGAATAGATTCTTCTCACCAGTAAGAAAAAACTTTTCTAGTGATCATTTTTCGTAACATGCTTGGTTTTGTCGGAAAAAATATTTTACCTTTTTTCTTATATATTGCTGCATGCTTCGGATCGCTCTTTTAAGTTGCACTGCCAAAGCGGTTTTTTCATACAATGAAAATTTGAACACTCAGTAATAAGGTCACAAATGAGCTTTGACATTAACAGTTCTCAGTTATTTTTGAAGCATTAAGGTAAACAACAAAACAAATCTCAAAAAACTATTATTTCAATGTTGAAATTTTATTCAACTAATCATTAGCATAGGTTCTTCTCGCTAATAGAAAACAACTTTTTTAATGAAATTTTTTTTCGATACTTTTGGCATAAAAAATTAAACTATGTCCCAATATATTTACATCGCTATTTCTATCGGAAAGGATCGAACTTCTGCTATGAAACTTTCTTGTTCAATCTGTAGAAACACAGATTTTTTTTAATTTGCGATGTCATACTACAATTAAGATTAAATAATGTCAACATTTAATTACGTTTGTTACAATATCACATATTTGACATAAACAAATTTTGTACATATGTAAATTTACAATTATTTACTGTCACTTCCCACATGACCGTCACAATTATTTTCTCTCATTTGAACGCAGACGCCATTAAATGCTTCAAATTGGAATAACTGAATTTTCTATAAAATTAGAAAATTTACTTTTGGTATGTAGTAAGGTCGTTCATCACCAAATTTCATCAAAATACCTTTGCAACTTTCTATTATAGACTTTCATTAAAACATGCTACTGCCATTAATCTCAAAAACGTTTCTACTTACTTACAAATAAAATGTGGATGGCTATATATTCAAAGTGAAGTGACCTTAAGAGGGGTGTTTACCTTGAGAGGAGTGTCAATATTGGGAGGAAGCAACCCTGCGAGCAGTGTTGACCTTGGGAGGGGGAGGAGGAGAGTGCTGTAGAAGTCACTATTATTACCTACTACATGGTTTTCGACAACTGGACATTGACGGTATGAAAGGTGCTAATTTAAATAGTGCCGTTTATATATATTTTCCAGCGGTGGCAGTCAAACTCGATAAACATACCTGTCTAAATTTGTAAGTCGAACATCCTTACGAATTAAGCCACGGTCGGCTCTTGATCTAGCTACTGAAAATATCGTACATCAACTAAGTAGCTAACAGCTTAAAAACCTAGTAAATATTAGGTTTTTAACCTGCTACAAATTTCTATGTAAAAATAGTTGCACCAAACAATAAAGAATAATTTTAAATAGCTTTGTAACAAACCCCCATCCCCGTTCACGTCATCCACGTGCCGCCTATGGTCAGAGCAGGACGTGCAGCTGTTGTGTTGGTGACATTTCCGACGGGAAGGCTGGCAGTACTGACTAGAATAATGAAGTGTTCATCCTAGAAAACTTTTCTCTTCACAAAACTTTGAAATTAGACATGTTAAGCCTGAACCCAAAATAATTATAATTGTTATATTATATTTTAACACTAGTAATAAACCATTAACGATTATTACCGTGTTACAGTGGCGCCTAACGTTGAGCTTACGTGCGTTCGAAGTCGTGGAACAGTTGGTTTGACAGGTGAACAGGTCGCTTATGTTTGAATTTGAATTTTTTTTTCTTTCAACGAAATAAAACAGTTCTTAACTGGGTTGGTGGACAATCAAAAACATTCATTTTTTTCGTCTCCAAAAGACGCTGTGAGTGTTCGAGAACTTGCAAACATTGTTCTAGGGACAGTTGCTCATTACACAAGTGTTTTTTTTCAGTAGCTGTCTGCGAAGCACTTTTTTCGGATTTTTTTATTTTACGCGTATCGCGCCAAAAGCTTGTTATCATTATTAACGGATGTGCAGTTATTAGAACTTTATGTTGGAGCCAAGTGGAAAGTTGAAAAGACGCCGAGATCCATCTTTATTGCTTCAACAAGTTTCATCACATCCTACATAGTGATCAGAGGATCCTATTAATCTATTATTGACAACTATCAGGAAGAAAGCTGGTGAGTAGCCTTTGTTCTCCTGCACATTTTGAGTCATCTGCATCCATCACGGCAAACAATAATTGCCCATATTGGCTGAGAAGTTCTGTGAGACAGCTGACTCCAATGGAGACAGGGCAACAACCTTCATCAGAGATGGTGACTTTAACCAGTGAGCAGTTTAATACTCTTCTACGAAGCTTACAGAATGCCCATGTTAATGCAAGCTCAGCTTCACAGCCAAATGAAGGAAACCTCGCCAATTGTTCTGCAAAATTTGATGGTAGCAAAGAAGCAGACGTTAATGCTTTTATTGACTCTGTGGAAATTTATAAAGATTGTTTGCATGTATCTGATACGAATGCCCTCCGGGGGTTACCTATGTTGCTAGATGGCCTCGCAGGTACCTGGTGGCAAGGAGTATAAGCTTCTACGACATCCTGGACGGATGCTATAGATTTATTAAGGAGCACATATGGGCCCCGCAAACCAGCTTATCGAGTTTATCGAGATTTATTTGCATGTGAGCAAGATAATCGCACACCTACTGATATTTTTGTGTGCAAGGCCAGAGCTATTTTGTCTGAGTTGCCAATTAATCAGCTATCAGAAACTGTCCGGTTGGATATGATTTACAGACTACTCCATAAACGAATTCGAGAGAAGGTTCCGAGGGACAGTGTCTCTACTTTTTCAGAACTACTCACCAAGGCACGTTTAGCTGAGGAAACATTTCTTCCAGAGAGAGAGATGTGCCGGCAGGGTCAGATAGGGGTGCTGTACCCGAGATGTGCATATTGCAAAAATTTTGGCCACACCAAGGAAGACTGTCGCAAGCTTATAGCGAAGAATAACTTGTCTTCTTCACAGCAAGGAAGAATGGTTAGTAGTAGTAGTGTCAAAGACAGTGCATCTACCGGGGTAGCACCTATTTCATGTTATGGAAAACCGGGATATATAAAAGCAAATTGTCCAGATTGCAAGAAGCCTCTTGCCTCTATGGATTTTTGTAATCTAGACGTAGACCACAATATTAGGATATAACCTAGTGCTCGACCATTGCTTTTTGTTGACATCTCAGGTGCACATGGATCAGGAATTATCGACACAGGTTCTAAACAGAGTGTTGCAGGTTACAAACTTTTCCAGATACTCTCTGATAGTGGCACTAGGTTCGAAACTCAGACCGTCTACTTAAAGTTTGCTGATGGAGCTTGGAGACGAAAGAAAATTTTGGTGGGAACAGGTGATGTTTTCTTGCAGGGAAAGAGAATCTCAACGGAATTTATTGTTCTACCAGAAGCTACCGATAATAATACTCTTTTTGGAATGGGTTTCATTGAGAAAGCTCAATTGCTATTGGACATTAATCACAGAACCTGGAGTTTTGCAGATGAGCCAGGTATAACGTACGAATTGGTATATGAACAAGTCCCAGAGAATACATGTGTTGTTGATATCAGTTTTATTTCAACCTGGAGATCAGATGAAGGACAAACTCTTTCCACAGAGCAGAAGCAACAGGGTGACTTGCTTGATAAGATTCAGGATATCTTCTGTCCAGGGGGAGAGGCAACTCCTTTTGCTGAACATGTTATTGACACAGGAGATCACCCACCAATATCTGTTCCTCCATATAGGATGTCCCAAGCAAAGAAGGCCGTCTTACGGAAGGAGCTAGATCGCATGTTGGAAGCCAGCATTATTGAAGAATGTGAAAGTGTGTGGGCTGCACCCGTGGTGCTCGTGCCTAAGAAAGACGGAACCACACGTGTCTGTATCGATTACCACGCTTTGAACAAAGTGACACTGAACTCAAGTTATCCGTTACCGCGGATGGATGATCTACTTTACGCGGCAACAAGAACCTTATTTATGACCACCCTAGACTTGAAATCAGGGTATTATCAAGTGAAAGTGCGCGAACGAGATCGCGACAAAACTGCTTTCGTGACTCCGTTCGGTACTTTCCGGTATCTGCGCATGCCAATGGGGCTTAAAACTTCACCTATGACATTTCAACGTCTCATGGACCGTTTTCAAACTGGAATCGGGGATATTCTAGTGCTCGTGTACTTGGACGATTTAATTGTTTTGTCGATTTCTTCTGAAGCACATTTAAAGGACTTGGAAACTATTTTTGAAAGACTTCCCATGTTTAAATTGTCGGTGAATCGCGACAAGTGGGTCGAGCTTTTTCCATTAGTTCGTGCAACCGCGGAAGAGTGCGCCCGCACCCTCATAGACCAGGTGTTTGTTCGGTATGGTCTTGCACGGAAAATCATTAGTGACAATGGTGTACAGTTTGTTAGCCACATTATGCAGCAGGTGTGTTATGTATTGGATATAAAACAGGCTTTCACCCCAGTGTATCATCCCGCAGCAAACATGATGGAACGCAAGAGAGGCAGACCTAGATTAACCCAAGAGGATTCTGGTTCTCTCGCCGGGCCGTCTTCGGAACCAGAGGGAGAGACTGTAACAAACCCCCATCCCCGTTCACGTCATCCACGTGCCGCCTATGGTCAGAGCAGGACGTGCAGCTGTTGTGTTGGTGACATTTCCGACGGGAAGGCTGGCAGTACTGACTAGAATAATGAAGTGTTCATCCTAGAAAACTTTTCTCTTCACAAAACTTTGAAATTAGACATGTCTGAACCCAAAATAATTATAATTGTTATATTATATTTTAACACTAGTAATAAACCATTAACGATTATTACCGTGTTACAGCTTCATATAATTTTAACATATGCAAACAACCACTGATATAGCCTAATTAACGAGCCAAATGAGTCATGTCTAAGAAAGGTAGGAATGATAAAACAAACTAAACAAAAAAACATTCCTAATTATTTAAGACACAATTTTCGTGAAAGTATACGTTCTTTTTCTAAGGAATTAAAAAACAGGTATGTTTGACAAATTATAGAATTAAATTTATTTATATATATAATTATTAACAATATTATAGTATATTAAATTACCAAAAGTCTATATTATATTACTAGGCATATGTAATTGTAAAATTTTGACAAACATTAAAACTGATAGATTGAGTAACCTTTGAAATAGTCTGGCCACATGACAAATTCAAATGATATTATGCCCTTATTAAATTTTGTTCGCGACAATAATACCTTTCACAGACTTACATAAGATATTTATTTACAGTTTCCAACTTTAATTAAATTCCAACCAATTATTCTTAAAACGTTTGACAGTTAATTAAACAGTTTTATGAAATGTCATTACCACAACGCACTTGCTGCGTCAAGACCTTTTGATATTTTAGTTAGGCAAACCTTATTTTTGACAACTAAGTTAAATATTGTTTTATAACATATTTATTCGTTTTCAAGCACAACAAATATTTGGTTTGCTGGGGAAGTGAACCGGGTTCGGGATAGACCTGTCATAGTGGACAACCTGACCGAAGCCGGTTTCCAAATGAGCCAGGTCGCGATTTTACGTTTCCGTATTCATTTCAAATCGACGCGGTCTAGAAATAAACACTGAAAAGTATTGCACCATTTATTGACAAACCCGTGTTGATTTCGAGGCGCTAGACAATGAATCAGGTACGGATTTGTTCGGAAATGACTTGCGGTACATGTTCACGTTTCCGTGTCCATTTCAAAGAGCGCCTTGGTACTGAACACGGAGAGGTTACACAAAAAAGAACACATTCATATATGGCCTAATTTTTTTAAATAAAATTACTCATCACACAAAGGATCGCATAACTTAAGTTTAAAGCAATCGAACAAAATTGTATTAGATATTTTAACAATGTAAAAAATATTTAACGAAACTAATTTTTATTTATATAGTTTATATCAATAGAAAATAATGAAGAAAAAATTGGTAAGTAGTAGGTATAGCCTACTTTACTTATTTTTTATTTGTTTTTATTATAGAGCATTGTTGACAATACCTATTGAAATCAATGAACGTCACAGCCACCTATAACTCAAAAAGTGTGCATCTGCATCATTCCCAATCGCCCTGTAAAATGTGGCGATTCATGTTCAAATTGCAGAAAGTAAAAAACGAAAAATTTAGTATTACTTTTAAAATGTTTTAATCAATCTTTGGGGGTTTTCTACCTACGCACAGAAGAAAGAATAAGTACCTAGTTATATATAATTTATTTGTCGCTAACATACCTATATTTAACTAAATATTATTTTCGCAAACAAATCAAAATAATTTTCATTATGTAGGAAGGTAAAGTACTAATGTTTTTTTGCAACAGGTTGATTATTTTTAATATTAAGAGAAATATTATGAGAACGGGGACGTTTTCTTATTCGGCCTTCATAAGCTTTCGGGGGTCTACTACCTAACTGAATCCTCCCACTACAAGGTAAGTCTCTTTTTTTTTTCTACGAGCGATTGTTGTAGGTTGGACGTGGATTTTTAGATCGCTTCTTTGCTTATTCCTTTCACACATAAATGATATGACATCTGAAGGAGTTTGTATTTTTGACAAATTAGAAACAAATTTGGTAAGAACGTTGGTATTGGCTAGATTAAAGTCGTTTTGTAGAAGATTGCAGATTCTCGAGAATTCGGTATTTATTTTGTCAATGGTGTTCGTATAATTTTCATTAATTGTCACACCACTAACTTGACTATTTAATTCATCTGTTGAAATTATTGGGCATTCAAATGGATCTAGAGGAACATCGCAACTGGTGGTTATACTGGATGTGCATTCTGTTTCACTGATTATTTCATTTGCGTTGGCTAAGTCAATATCTTGAAAGAATTTTGAAGAAAACTCGTCTCCTAAGGCCAACTTGCCGATCTCCTTCCGTTAAACATAAAGAATTTGTTAACAATATTCCCTACTTTCTTTCTACAACACATAGATGCTTGCAGTATTTACTACCCCTTCCAAATTAACAGTCTTATGTTGCCATTTTAGTATTCACCACATATAAATGACTATCTGACTTTAGAAAATATGTACCACCATCATCCACTTTCACTATTTCATCTATTCCCTTACAATTTTGACATTTCATATGCAATCGTAAGCTTTCGTGATCTGCCATTCGTAAACTGTATGAGTCTCTTCTTGTGATAAGATTCAAATATTTTTGTAATTAATTCTACTAAAGCGCACATGTTAAAGATTTTACACCGTTGAAGTACAATGTCCTTAAATATCCGTCTCGATGATTCGCAATAATTGTTAGTATTTGTTATACATGTCCTAAGTTGGCAACAATGACTTATCCTGACAGGATGTCAACCGTGTCAATCATTATTATTATTATCATTGTACGAATCAACAATGGACTGTTAAGTTAAGAATAAAAAGGTTATCAGTTAGCATTAATAGCTTTTATTTAATTATATACAGCTTTCTATAACATGGTGTCAGGTTATTGTACAGCAAAATGAATGAGCAGGATTTCCAAGAGTTCTTGCAAGCTCAAACGCAAGCAATGCGTTTAATGCAAGAACAAATAATGTCATTGCAGCAGCAGTTAGGTACAACTACGAACCAAGAAAGCTCTCCTATAACAGCAAACACTCATGTACCGTGGCCTAAACCACTGCAGACGGACGGTAATACATATGAGAACTTCAATCTTTTCAAGTCAAACTGGGAAATATATCAAAAAGCAACAGGCATTGATAAATGGTCTCAAGAAAAAAACGAACAAAAAGTTAACATACTGTTAACTATTGTGGGTGATACAGCCAAGGTAAAATTTAACAATTTTGACCTAACAGAAGAAGATAAAAGCAGCCCAGAATTAGTTCTGGAAAAGATAAGTACAAAATTGTTATCAAAACGAAATTTATTGTACGAACGCTGGCAATTTCATAATTGTATACAGTTGGACAATGAAACTTTTGAACAATATCTGGTGAGAACAAAGAAAATTCTAGACAAGTGTCAATTTGATTATATTAAACAGGAAGACATAAAAACTACCATACTTCGGGACCGTATAGCATTTGGAATAAAAGATAATGAATTGAAGAAACAGTTTTTAAAAACGAACCCTGATAAATTAAGTTTAGATGAACTCATTAATACCTGTAAAATAGCAGAAATCACTGAAGACCGTTTTAAGCAAATGAAAGTTGAGAAAACACAAGAGGTGCATAAAGTTGAAAGACGAAAAGAAAATAGCTGCAAGTTTTGTGCCAAACAGCACATATTTCAAACCGGCATTTGCCCAGCCTATAAATATCAATGTAAAGTGTGCAGAAAGGTAGGACACTTTGAAATATGTTGCTATAAGAAGATAAATGAGAATGCAAGGCGAAATAAAAAGTATGAAAATTCAAGAAATAAAGCAAAGGTTAAAGAAGTTCAAGCAAGTGACCAAGGTGAATCAGACTCAACCTCAGACAGTACAATTTGCAAAATTATAGATAATACTAAAGTGGGTGGTAAGATTCAGGCCGAATTAACATTCCAGTTTGGAGGAGTATGGAAAAAAGCTATATGTGACTTAGATACAGGGGCAGCTGTTTGTGTCATAGGTTATAATTATTTAAGAAAGATGTGTACTCCAAACAAATTGCAGCTAGAGGTATCCAGCCAAAGCTTAAAAAATTTTGGTGGCTCAAATATTCCAGTAAAAGGTCAAATAAAGTTGCATTGCATGTACAACAATAAGAAGCACAAAATAAAGTTTCAGGTGGTTGATGTTGAGCACGGACCACTTTTGTCTGCAAGGGTATGTTCTGTTTTACGCTTGATAAAATATTGCAATTCAATTAACAATGCAGAGGTACCAAAGCAATTAGAAATGTATTATGAAGCAGCGCATAATATCATCAAACAGTATGAGGATGTATTTACTGGCTATGGTTTATTGGCAGGAGAGGTTGTTTTGGATGTAGATAAATCTGTTAAACCGGTTACACAACGAGCAAGAAGGGTTCCTATTTGTTTGAGGCACAAACTTCAAGAAGAATTAGATAAATTACAGGAAGCAGATATCATAGCTAAAGAAGTGCAACATACTGATTGGGTGAGTAATATATTAGTTGTAAAAAAGGCTGACTCCTTCAGAATTTGCTTGGATCCCATACCTTTAAACAAGGCTTTAAAACGCCCAAATTATCAGTTTACAACTATTGACGAAATATTACCTGACCTAGGTAAAGCAAAAATATTTTCAACAGTTGATACGAGAAAGGGTTTCTGGCATTTAAAGTTAACGGAGGAAAGTAGTAAAATGACATATTTTTGGACCCCATTCGGACGTTATAGGTGGCTAAGACTTCCATTTGGCTTATCATCTAGTCCAGAAATTTTCCAGATGAAATTGAGGGAAATAACTCACGGTTTGAAAGGCATTGAAATTATGGCTGATGATATCCTTATCTATGGCTCAGGTGATGATAAAGCAACAGCCTTAATTGATCATAATAACAACCTGGAAGCGTTATTAAAAAGGTTTAGGCAATTAAATTGTAAGCTTAATAAATCAAAGCTTAACGTGTGTAAGAATTCAGTTAAATTCTATGGATTTATTTTGACGGATGAGGGATTAAAGCCGGATTTTTCAAAAGTTGCAGCAATAAAAAATATGCAAGAGCCTGTTAATAAACAGCAGCTGCAATAGTTTCTGGGACTTTGTACTTATTTGGGAAGGTTTTTAAATAATCTTAGCACAGAGAGTTATGTTCTAAGAGAGTTGACGCACGATAAAACCCCTTGGAGGTGGGGTGAACAAGAGAAGCAACAGTTTTTTAAACTCAAATCGATGATAGAAAATATTCCAACTCTAAAGTATTACGATATTAACAAGCCTATAACAATAGAATGTGATTCAAGTTCAGTTGGGCTGGGGACAGCGATTTATCAAAATAATAAAGTAATAGCGTTTGCCTCCAGAGCATTAACAAAGGCAGAAAAAAATTATGCCATGTGTGAAAAGGAACTTCTAAGTATAGTGTTCGCATGCACAAAATTTGAGCAGTTTGTTGTTGGAAATCCTAACGTTACCGTTAAAACTGATCATAAGCCACTTTTAAAAAATTTTCAAAAACCCCTTTTGCAAGCTCCAAAACGTTTACACTTAATGCTCATGATACTTCAGAGATATAACTTAAATGTTCAGTTTGTGTCAGGAAAAGACAATATTGTAGCTGATTTTTTCTCGAGACAACAAGCAAACTTAGAAGATAAAGATTTTGGGAGTGAAATAGGTAAATTTCAGGTGTATGAGATTAATAGGGAAGAAAACGTTCTCAAGTCTATTAGTGAAATTTTATTAAATAGTGAAATAGATATGACTTATGATAGATTTAATACAATAAAACAGGAAACTAAAACGGATCATGCGTTGCAAAAGCTAATAGAATACATAAACGATGGTTGGCCTAAGTATATCCGTGATACACCTGATCAAGTGAAAATATATTTCAAATATCGTAATGAACTGACGACACAAAACGGCCTGATATACAAGGATGACAGAATTTTGATACCATATAATCTGAGAGAAGATATGATTAGCAGGGTCCATTTGAGTCATAATGGTACTGAGTATTCTGTGAATCTAGCGAAACAAAATATCTTTTGGCCAGGTATGATAAACGATATTATAAATAGGATTCAAAACTGCTCAGTATGTACCAAATACAGTCAGTCTCAGCAAAACTTGCCGATGCTATCTCATAAGATTCATGATTATCCATGGCAAATAATATCATTAGATGTATTTTTTGCTAACTATAAAAGCAAGCAGCAAAAATTTCTGGTTATGGTAGACCATTATTCAGATTATTTTGAGATTAGCACTTTAAAAGATTCAACACCAAAATCTGTCATTACGGCCTTAAAGAAAAACTTTGGACGTTATGGAATACCTGAAATAGTTTGCTCTGATAATGGCACAAATTTTGTAAACAAATCAATGCAAGAATTTGCGAATAAATACCAATTTAAACATACTGTGAGTGCTCCTTACCATCACAAAGGAAACGGGAAGGCAGAATCCGCTGTAAAAATTGCAAAACGACTAATCAAGAAGGCAGAGGAATGTGGTGAAGACGTCCGGCTTGCTCTGCTCCACTGGAGAAATACTCCCAATAAGATAGGATACAGCCCAGTCCAAAGGTTAATGGAAAGATTTACAAGAACGACAATCCCATCAAAGACAGAAAATTATATTCCAGTAATGCCTGACAATATGTCAAAAATTTTGGAACGTCAAAAGCAACATAACAAAAAATTCTATGACAAATCGACAAAACAACTACCCGAGCTTGATATAGGTCAGAAAGTATATGTACAAATGAAACCGGATACAGAGAAGCTGTGGTATACAGGGAAAGTGAGTGATAAATTTAATGGAAGACATTACGAAGTAGAAGTAAATGGTAGCAAATACCACAGAGATAGAATACATATCAAACCTCATAAAAGTATTGAATATTCTACGCCCGAATTAAGGAGGGCAGACATACAACAAGAGAGAATTGTAGTTACAAACAATAGTCATCACAACAAAGGGGAGATAGTGACACCCGAAAATCAAACAGTTCTATCAAACCAAAAGGAGTCAGAGGGAATAGAACCAGAGAACAGACCAAGAAAACCATACGAAGATACTGAAAGTTTTAGGCTGCAGGAAGAAGAAAGTAGGGAAATCCACAGGGGCTGGAACAGATACCAACCAAGAATAGGCCAAGAAGACAGTGTAAAGTACCAGAACGTTTTAAAGACTATGAACTTTTTGATATTTCAATTTAAAATTTAAGTTTAGAAAGGATAGGATGTTATACATGTCCTAAGTTGGCAACAATGACTTATCCTGACAGGATGTCAACCGTGTCAATCATTATTATTATTATCATTGTACGAATCAACAATGGACTGTTAAGTTAAGAATAAAAAGGTTATCAGTTAGCATTAACAGCTTTTATTTAATTATAAACAGCTTTCTATAACAGTATTATTACCCCTAGTAAAAACATCGAATTGATACGGTAAACACTGCGACGGTCTCATAGTTTTAATAAATAAGTACCTAACTTCTTATTTCCTTTCACTTTGCCACTATTTATCAAATTAGGCATATTTATTCCTGCTTCATGCATTGATTTTGCAAACATTAAACTGCGAAATCTCTTCATGGCGGTTTGCCGATATTCTTTTCCAACTTCATGTTCGTTTTGCCACAACCAACGCCACAATGCCTGATTGACATGAAATATGCAGAGCAATAACCTACTATTAGGAAATACCTCCCTTAAAGCGTTCCTCTCCGCACTGCTATCGTCTGTTATTAATAACCTTGGTTGAAACGTATTGTTACATGACTCTTCAAGAAATGATTTTGCTGTTTAAAAGACAATAGTATAATTGTCCTGTGATTGACTGATATGTGGAATAACAGCCAGAAGTAAAGCACCAAACTTGGTAGCAACGAACAAAAAAGTCACACACGTGTTTCTCTGGTCGCATGATCCGCTACTATCGATGAATATCATTTCATCAGCCAGCCCCGCAACAAAAACTCTTTGCATTATTGGAGCAATTAAACCGCAAATAATGGGGCCCTCTACAATACACATTTTAACATTAAGATCTAGTACTTATGTCCTTTTTCTTTTTAAAATGTCCACTATATCCATTTTGTCTCTACTACCGTAATTTTTGAGCCGCCACTGTTCATATAAATGGGTACATTCTGTTATTTTTAAATACTTAATATTTATATTTGCCTTACAATCGAAATTTTTATTTACTCCTTTTGTCTTGTTTTTCGTTTTGTTTTTATCTACAAGTTGACAAACGTATACTTTTCGGAACTCGTAACGTACAGGTTTTGGGAATAGACGCATCACTATTCAATTTGTCTTTGTTTCTAAAGAAAATGCACTCTAACTAAACAACTACACTGTTCATCGTAAGTTCCGGTGTAAAACAACGCACATTGTACCTTGCAAACATAATTCACTGAAGAGTGTTCTTCGAACTTTAAAATTTCAAAGTCTTTAGTGTGTTTACGAAGGAAACTTTTAAAATGTTCCATGACTTAGCCGGTAAATTCAAAACTGGAATAACCTCAAACAAAACGGAAATAAAACAATTTTAATCAGCTGTTGTTACAGCTGACCAATTTCCACAATCGCGAAATTTATAGCGAAATCAATTGAGACAACCAGTGCGCACTGGGTGTATTTCTAACTTATTCTTTTGTATATTTTTAATAAAGGACTGAAATTACATCTAATGCGCACTGGACTTGCCAATGGTTCTCGCCATTAGTAAGCAACATCTGGGAGACAGTATGTAACCATTTCGTCCTTAAATTCAACACGGTTTTGGATGTGAACAAATGCGGCTTATTTCCAAACAAATCCGTGCGTGGTCCATTGTCTGGGGCTTCGATATCAACACGGGTTTGCCAATGAATAATGCAATACTTTCCCGTGTTTATTTCAAGACAGCGTCGGTTTGAATTGAACACGGAAACGTAAAATCGCAGCCAGGTCGGCTCAAAAATATATTCAATTTTGGTATTACAAAAATATTTCGGCTTATCAAATGATCAAAAAAAAAAAATCAAATGTTTATAACTAGCTTTACGAAAATATAAACGGATCTTGGATATTCGCTAATATTGGATATAACAATACTTTTGATATTTCACTGCAGCTGAATATTTACTAATATTAAGAGGTGCCCATTTAACTGGCTAAAATATGCATGTTTGTTAACAATTATATTGGCTAAAAACCCCTGCACTCTACAATATAAATATATATATATATATATATATATATATATATATATATATATATATATATATATATATATATATATATATATATATGGTGTCTTATCCCTGGAACACTCAGGTATATCCCGAAATGAGTCCCCGTTTCTAGAGATATGTAAGGTTTTAGGTCGTGCGTGCTTTTAAAACTGAAACTATGCCGGTATTAACTATAACTATATTGTAAAACTCTATAAACATAACAATGAAGTAATTAAATGACAAGTAATAGACTATCGTCTTTAGTTACGGAATCCAGCTGTTATCGTCGTCGTCGTCCTGGGTGGATGGCCTTGCACACCGTCGTTAGTACCTCGGCGTCGTCTAGGTACTCTATCCTCTATCGTCGTACTTATCGCGCACTGTTCACACGAGCTCTCTTTACACTCGACTCTCTACCCCGACTGTCTCGTACGAACTAGTCATGTGTAACACCGTGTTGAATGGCACTTTGGTGCTGACACCTTTCTATGTGTCATGGGTGTTTTTTAACAACGTCCGTCCTTGTAATGACACTGACACCCTATTAACTCCCTTGTCCCTCGACACACGTGCGTCACTCTGTAGCGCCCGGACATCTATGCATATCGTTAGCGGCAGAACGTTTATGCACACAGTTGTTGAGATAAAATTAATTCCCACAACTCGGCTCTCCTGACCATCATCCGCCTCGGATGATGAACCATTGTCATCTGAACACATTTTACGCCATGACTTCATATATTCGGAACATCTAGAAGTGTAGGTTGGACTCTCGTGGAGACCTTCTTTCTTGACATCGTAGGTATCGTTGGTCTTGACCTTCACGACTCTGTATGGACCTATGAACTTCGACTTCAACTTCTACCCTGGGCAGAACTGGGTTCTTCGAATGACGACTAGATCATTTAATCCATAAGCGGCAGGTTTTCTTCTTCTCAGGTTATACGTTCTCTTATTTTCTTCCTGGACTTTGAGCAGTTGCTCCTTTGCTAATCTTCTCAATTCTTCCCTATCTTCTTAAAATTGGTTTTTCGCTTCTTCTTCGATGATTTTTCCTATCTTGATTTGAACTTTATCTTTCATCTTGACACCCATCAGCAATTCAAATGGCGTGGTTCCAATGCTTCTTTGGTAGGTGGAGTTTATAACTCTCTGGACACGATCTACGTAAAGGTACCATTTTGCTGGGTCTTCTAAGGATATCTTGGTTAGAACAGAAATAATAATAGAGTTAATTCGTTCTATCTGACCATTAGCTCTTGGTAGACCAGTAGTAATCTTATGATACTTTACGTCATTCTCGTTACAGTAAGATTCGAATTCTTCAGAGGTAAAGGCTGTGCCTCTGTCGGAAATAATGTTAACAGGATTTCCGAAAGTCTTTCTTTGGATCTCGAGTTTGGCAATAACTTCTTTCGAGGAGATGCTCTTTGTCGGATATAACCAAACAAATTTCGTAAATGAGTCAATTATGGCAAGAATATATTTGTAATTCTTGTTCGTAGACTCAAGAGGACCGAGGTGATCAATATGGTATGTCTGTAGAGGAATGTCATCTTTCTTAAGTGGATGTAAAAATCCTTCCTGCTTTCCATGCTTTCTGTTAGATAAGATGCAAGGAATGCAATTTCTAATATACCTCTCGATCTTCTTCTTTACATTCGGTATGTAGTATTCTCTTTTTATTAAGTCTTCAGTTTTTCTGACTGCAAAGTGTCCTTCTTCGTGTGCTTCTTTAATAATCTCTGGTTGCATCTGCCTGGGAATTACAACTACTTCCCTTTCATCTTCCATTTTGTAAAGTAAGTCGTTTTTCAAGATGTAATCGTTATACGGCTTTTCTTTTGAAATTTCCTTGATTGCCTTGATTTTTCCGTCTTCTTCTTGACTATTTCGTATAGCTTGGGGAATGCTAGTACAAACCAATATAACAGGGTTTCTACTTAGAGCGTCTACGTGTCTCATTCTGGTGCCTGATCGATGAACTACGGTACAATAGAAATATTGAAGTAGTAAGGCCCATCTTGCAATCCTTGTTGATAAATCTCTCTTGCTCATAGTCTTCTCAAACGCAGAGCAATCTGTCACAATGTTAAAGCGTGTTCTAAGTAAGTATACTCTAAACTTCTTGAGTGCTTCGACTATTGCTAAAACTTCTAACTCATAGCTGCTCGGCATCTTGGCAGTAAATATGTAGCACTGGATTCTTAGCTAATATCTGCTTGAGCTTCATAAATGCATCTTTTTCTTTGAACCCAAATTCAAAGGTACGATCCTTTTTCAAAAGATCGGTTAGCGGCGATGCTATCACTGAAAATCCTGGAATGAATTTTCTAAAATAGCTGGCAAGTCCCAAAAAGCTTTGTACTTGCTTTGTCGTCCTTGGTTCTGGAAACTTGGTTACAGCGTTGGTCTTTAGTTCTGAAGGGTAGAGCTTTGCTTCCTCTATCCTGTGACCTAAGAATTCGACAGTTCTTTTAATAAACTGACATTTTTTCTTATTAATCTCCAATCCATATTCTTCAGCGGTCTTGAAAACGATTTTTAATCTTTCCAATGCGTCTTCGTCATCCTTGGCTGGAATAATTAAATCGTTCATGTAGGGCAGTACAATTCCTTTGTTTACTAGATCTCTGAAAACTACGTCGATGTATCTCATAAATACGGATGGACTTATAGAAAGACCAAAGGGAACTTTCAGGAATCGATATTGACCTTGGTGCGTCAAAAATGCTGTATACTTTCGGCTTTGTTCTTCTACGGGAACGTGAAAGAAACCATTTTTAAGATCAATTGTGCTAAAAACACAATCTTCTTGCAGCTTGTCTAGCTGATCTTCTATAAGCGGCAGCGGAAATCGGTATTTTATTATCTTTCGGTTGATTCTTCTATAATCAATGCATACTCTTGGTGTCCCATCTTTTTTCTTGGTTACTACCACTTGGCTAGCATATTCAGAAGTGGAGGGTTCTACTACACCATCTCGAACCCATTGCTCAACTTGATGATCAACAATCTCTCTTTCAAAAAATGGTAGTCTTCTAGGACTATTGTAGATCGGTTCCTCGTCTTTGACTAATATCTTCATCACAACGTTTGCAGTTTTGCATTTTCTTGGTTTATACGTCTTCACAATATGTTCAACTTCTTTTCTTATACGCGTCGGTACTTAATTTCCAATATCAACTTCATCAAGTACATTTACTTGCATTATTTCTTTAATGCCGTCACCGTCGTCGATCTTCTTGATGGTCATCCCACTTGGATTAATCGTAAGTTCAACATGTTGGAGAAATTCATGACCTAGTATAGCAGGATTACTAGACATATATTCACCGTTGACAACATGCATCTTGGTATCAACCAGTACGTCATCTAAATCGATGTGACAGTTAAAATAGCCCAAAGGTTTCACTTTTGACTTACCGAAACCATTTAAAACTATTTTAGAATCATGCATAGTTGGTGCTCTAATACGTCGGTATACTTCTGACTCTATAAGGCTTCCGGTATCTACCAGACAAATAATATTTTCATTATTGATCCGTATAAATCTGTGCATTTTGCTCATCGTGATTACTTCAACGTTTTGCACATTCGACGTGGTGGGGTTGGTTGGAGAAGCGCCACTCTTTTTGTTTTGAGTTTGACATTCAAAAGATTTATGTCCAAACTTATTACATCTGAAACACTTGGTGCCTAGATTTTTAGATCTGCACTTATTCGACTTATGGCCTTGGTTGCCACAGTTAAAACAACGAATTTTTGTCATCTGCTTCGACTTGGCATTTGACATTTCTGTTAAACTGGAAGTTGTTGCTTTATTTTTCACTGTGTTCGGCTTGTAAGATTCCTGTTTAGTTTTTATTTCAGCGTATATTCGCAATTTTTCCTTGAATTCTTTAAATGACTTGGCCCCATACAAAAATATTTTATTCGATGGTTCATCTGTTATACCATCTATGACATAATGCATTATTGCTTCATCTTCAACTCTGCCTCGATTAGCAACCTCCTTCATTATTAAGAAATACTCATGAATGCTTTCGTTTTTCATCAACTTTCTTTCAGATAGTGCTTTATGCAGTTGGGCACTATTTAATCTTGAAGAGTATTCGTCGATTAAAACTTCTTTCAAATATTTCCAACATTTTATATTCTTTTCTCCTTGTATGAACAGCTTTGCGAGACCTGTCAATGATTTTTTTGCAAAAATAAACATATGCAGCTGATTCCATGAACATAGATCAGCCATGTCTTCCATATCTTGTATCCATTTTTCTATTGGGTAGCCACTGCTTCCATCAAAGCGTTGAATCGAATCTTCTACGTCCCTAAAATTCATAGCAAAGAACGTTTTTCCATTCGATGAAGAGTTTGAATAAACAGAACAATTTTCTGAAAGATGATCTTCCTTCTCGGCTTCTTTGTCTTCTTCAGTCTCGTCCTCGCACGCATAGACAGTTTTGTAATGTCTACTAGATTATCGCAAATGTTTTTTATTAACGCGTCTTTATCACAATTATAGTCCAAACACAAAATATGTGCAACCGACGTTAGGTCATTGTCCGAAAAATTTGCACTGACATAGGTGATTTTGTCTTTATATTGCTCAGAAAACACCCCGAAATCAAAACCGTTAAACTCATGCAGTCTGTGTCTATTTTTTCTATCACCTTCGCTCTGAAAAATAAGTTTATGCAAGTTCTTTATAGCACTAGTATGAGCTGACTTTATATTGTTCAAAATAATGTCTATATCTCCTAACGTCTTCATATTGTTACCTCAATTCTTAGAACGTCTACTGTAACTTCAGGTATGTGAAACGTCGCGTACATGTAGCTGCTGGTGCTGCGGCCTTGCGTCTTAGGTCGAGTCCTGGCTACTGTAGATTTCCATAATACACTGTACACACTTATATTCCGGCAAGAAACTGTCTTTCAGCTACCACACTGTTTATATCCCGGACGAGCCCCCATTTATAGGGTGTCTTATCCCTGGAACACTCACGTATATCCCGGAATGAGTCCCCGTTTCTAGAGATATGTAAGGTTTTAGGTCGTGCGTGCTTTTAAGACTGAAACTATGCCGGTATTAACTATAACTATATTGTAAAACTCTATAAACATAACAATGAAGTAATTAAATGACAAGTAATAGACTATCGTCTTTAGTTACGGGATCCAGCTGTAATCGTCGTCGTCGTCCTGGGTGGATGGCCTTGCACACCGTCGTTAGTACCTCGGCGTCGTCTAGGTACTCTATCCTCTATCGTCGTACTTATCGCGCACTGTTCACACGAGCTCTCTTTACACTCGACTCTCTACCCCGACTGTCTCGTACGAACTAGTCATATGTAACACTGTGTTGAATGGCACTTTGGTGCTGACACCTTTCTATGTGCCATGGGTGTTTTTTAACAACGTCCGTCCTTGTAATGACACTGACACACTATTAACTCCCTTGTCCCTCGACACACGTGCGTCACTCTGTAGCGCCCGGACATCTATGCATATCGTTAGCGGCAGAACGTTTATGCACACAGTTGTTAAGATAAAATTAATTCACACACACACACACACACACACACACACACACACACACACACACACACACACACAAATATATATATATATATATATATATATATATATATATATATATATATATATATATATATATATATATATATATAAACACGGATCTCGTCATTAGTGAATTGTTTAAAGAAAATTCACTAATAAAAATACCATTGCACAGAAATTAGTAGGCCTACGAAGCAATTTACCTCAAGAAATTATGCTAATTATGTTGTTGTAACGTACCCACTCAATAAGCCAGACAACTAAGGGATGCCAGTGGAACACACACAACAGATTGATTACAAAAAAATAGATAAACAGAATACATAACAGACCTTCTTGACAACAAAAAGAGAGGGAATAACACAAATAAATAAACCGAGTACCACAGGACTGAACCTAGCAAGTGAGAAAATAGAATATGCACATAGAAAAATGAAAAACAGGACAAGTAGGCCTGACGAAATAAAAATCTGCGACTACTAAAAGCAATAATGGACGAATCTACCTCATTATGTTAGATATGTTTAAGACTATATATAAAACTGATATAAATTATGATGAGAATGATTTCAGATTATATTCCCCAAAAAAAATCGCTGCTGACGAGTGTACATCTCATCATACCCTTGATGAATTACATTTTAAAACTACTTTCAAAAATGATACCCACCACACAAATGAATATCTTAAAGAAAAGAAGACTTCCTAAAGAAATTGACCTTGTAAACGAAAAATGTGTAAATAGTGTTGCAAATTGAATCATAACTTCTACATAGCTGTGATAATCTACTCTCCTCAGGAAAATATTCTCATGAAATGAATTAGGCGTTAATGACTTGACCACAAATAAAATATTCGTATTTCTCTACCAATGTCTGAAACTTCTGAAACATTATATTACTCAAGCTTTAACGAAATAATATAAATTTTCATAAAATCACTCCTACCTCCTGAAGCGATGTTACCCAAAAACAATTAGAACCTCGGTGGTTCAGGGGTAAGAACGTGTGCCTCTGAACCGAAGGGTACTGGGTTCGATCCCAGGATACTCCTTTCACTTTTTCAGTACAAACTGTAACATTAATATCAACCGAGGTTCCGGCATTGTATTTGAGCAAGTTGAATGTCTGCACGTTTCGCCCTTCGGAGGGGGCGTAAATCCGTCGGTCCCGTGTCCATGTAATGTTGGGCACGTTAAAGATCCCTACCCTCCTTACAGAAAGGCATAGGTTTGGCAAATTTTTCAGGATAGTGAGGTGAAACTGCTCCCTGGCGTCGGTGATTGACCATAGTCGCGGAAATAGGCCGACGTTAAAGAAACGAAACACACACACACAAAAATAATTCGAAGCGTTCCTTTGTCGGGTGATAATTGGATACCAAATTTGAAGATGGTATCTCAATTCGTTTGAAACTTATTGCGCCTACTAACAGACACACATACAAGCCGACAGACAGAATAATTTTCCTTCCAGAATCAAGTTTACTCTATGTTTTCAGCCTTTTAGGCCGTTTTAGCAAAACTAAAATTTCGAAATTTCTGAACCAACGATATTCCACCGCCACACATTTAACCCCTAATTTAATTTCAGCGCAGAATACCAGATGTTTGATGAAATTAAAAGTTTTCTAATCAACAGACCCTCAAAACGCCTTGTTACTTGAGTATTAACGAAAAAATATCAATTGTCACCAAATCATTTATCGGTTGCCTGGTTGTATAATACTTTTAATTCGGTGTAATTAACCCTGCGAATTTGCATGATAATCCTTCTGAGTGCTCTTAAATCTGTATTGGAATAGTATGAGCGACTTCCATTTTCCTGTTTTTGAGTCACATATCAAGTTACGTTTAATAATATTTTACAATGTATGTCGCGATAAATGAACACTGTCAGCGACTTGGGCAACATTTTTGCCCTTTGAATGCAAGGGAATTATCGCTTTCATTATTTCTTTAGAAACGGCTTTACCACGAGACATTTTTATTTGCAAATAACAACGAATGGACAAACACGAATTGAAGTTGCCCCATTGGCTTGCTTGTATATAATGAAACTTAAAATATTATCATTTATTTCATAGAGCCTCCTGCATTTCAAGGGAGCGAGCATCTACCTTAAGTTGTTTTTGTCTTGTATTTTGTTGAACACAAATTTTTCAAAACGGATAACTTGAAGGTGAATATATTTTTAAATGTCTCTAGAAATAACGCTTGCTGTTTGTCTGTCTCTCTGATAACATATAAAGACCAAAAATATTGTTTTAAAAAACCATTTTGCTTTGATATGATACAAATTCAGAAATTTCATATTTTAAGTGGTTGGGCCAACTTCACTGAGACAGGGCTCGTACAGTAAACAGAACACACCATTGAAGGACAAAAATTATGATTTTTCAAAAATAGTTCACATGGTCTTAAGTGACAAAAACATAGGAAGGAAGAGATTATCGTGGTTCATTAATTCTTGTTGCCCTTACTTGGTAAAACCGTTTCATACTAAATACACATACAGAGACTTCCCCACTTGTGAAGCCAGAGAGAATATCGTTATATCTGTATTTAATATTGTGGTTCTCGAATCTATGTAAATGGTTTACATATCATGTCATATCAACCTTTTGAATGTGCAATTAATAAAGTGAAAACATCGTTAATTTTAAACAAAACTCCCAAATTTCAGTTCTTCCAATATGTCTAGAACGCTGTGCCTCTCATATTAGCTTCATAGCTGGTGACAAACGACTATGAATTTTCAGTAATTTTTAAAGTCGCGATACTGCATATTTACTTTCTTTACTCTTTTTCAATGCCAATAGAGAATATTTCAATCGATAATGACTTTTTAATTTTACATTCTGAAAACAAACAAGAGGCAATAAATTTTGTTTAACTCACCTCTTCTTAACATTGCATCATCTGTTGAGTTTCATACATGGAGTGTGCACAAGCTTCACACACACACACAGCTTCAGTAGGTAGTAGAACAGCTATGTGTCTTGTTTATGTCAGCCAGGACTTACCTGCAATGCATAATGTGTAAACTTACTATGTAAAAAAGCTATGGCAGGTTTTCGCATACGATGAATATCATAGGGCAGACAAAAAAACAAGTAAGTTAGAAAATTACATAAAGCGACATCTAAATTAGGACATCTGCAAATATTTTTCGATTTTCACAGATAGGCAGATTGCTTAGAAAATGTCTTTGTTTTACAATCCATATTCCTCACGTATTGATGCCACTTTTGCATAAAGCATTTCTTGTGCTGATTGTAATTTGGTCTGATTTATGGTAGTTTCACTTTTCCCTACAAGTGGCAACAGCACGAACAGGAAGTATTTCTATTTTCGGGTAGCAAATTTTCAAAACGTTTTTATGGAATTGTAGGTTACATTTTCACGATTTTTGTTTACTCGATGTCGTAGATAAACGTACAGTTAGGGCGCCGTCTGGACGCAATGTGATGCAAACCCTACTTACAAAATGTCAACCACTGTCCCACAAAGAATGCCCAACAAAATCATATCAAAAAGTTAATGTCGTAGATAAACGTACAGTTAGGGCGCCGTCTGGACGCAATGTGATGCAAACCCTACTTACAAAATGTCAACCACTGTCCCACAAAAAATGCCCAACAAAATCATATCAAAAAATTAATGGGATACAAATCTGAAAACTTGCATTAAAGTTATTATCTTCGATTGTTTACTCATCAAAAATATTGCCATTGACAAAAACAATCCTTTTTTAATTAAATACTCTTTAGCAATCCACGATTCATAAAATTACAGGCCAACTGTATTCATCACCACGTGTTAAACATTATTTATTATTATTAATACAGACATAATACAGAGGCCAGGAGGCTATACTGTACATGTACAAGAACTAAAATCTTGCAACAGATTGTGAAATTATTATTGGGATTGAATGAAAAAGAAGAAGAAGCCCTCCGTAAAATCAAATAAATATGTGAACAAGTTTATTATCGATTAAGTTGAAAGAGTTTACCAAATCAAGGCGCCTCTTTCACATATTCACATTCGCACCTGACTTGACCTGACCTGACCATATCCTTCGACAGAAGTAGATAGTGCGGCACCTGGGACCATCCCCTCCACTTTTTTCTGCGCATGCGCGATGACGTCACGCGCATGCGTATGGCGTTGACAGCTGACAGCTGACCTGTTTGACAGCTGTCAATGTCATCTGACCTGTGGCAGCTGACAGCTGTCACCTGTCAACGTCAGCTGTCACCGCCGACAGCTGACCTGTCATGTGTCATATGTCACATCTGACCTGATGACGTCAAATGTTCCATAGATATCCACAACCCGGGTTAGGTCTCTATGTGTGTCAACTGTCTTATGTCACATCTGTCTGTTGCTGACGTCAAACGTTCCATAGATAGCCACAACTCCAGGTTAGGTCTCCATGTGTTTGTCGAATACCTGCTGTCTGATTGTTTGTTAAGGTTATGTATGTGTTGTATGACATAAGCATGCCGATTACCCGCTATCTGATTGTTGAGGTTACGTTTGTATTTGTTATTTGAATGCAAACAGACTGGTAAATAATACAAGAGTGTACTTACATACAACAAGAGACGTCATCCTTGTTTCACAGCTTTACACATACTGAACAAGTGTCTCTGTGTTGAGGAAACAGACAGACAGACAATTGATTGCCAACAAGTATCATAGATAATCTTGTTTGAGCCTGTACAGCTGTTTAACAAACAGACGTAAGAGAGAGGCCTACAGAGGATAAACAACGTTTTACAGTTGTTAACCTTGATCCTGTTTGAGCTTGTCTGTGTATCTGTTTAATATACGCAAGAGAGGCCCGCTTAGGGTAAACAACGTGTCAGTTGATGACCGTGGTGAATGTTATCTTGTGTTATATCTGTTGAATCATTCCATTATACGTGTTTGAGCTTGTCTAGAATACAGACATAACCGAAAGGATGACATCATCACATTATTTGTGTTTGTAGAAAAGGCCCCTGCTCACACCTTAAATCGTTCCTATTTCCCATAAGATTCCATGTATTGTAGCCTAATATATAGCTTTTGACACGTTTTCCAATAAGAAACAACGTATTTGTAGACACACACACATTTAGTAAGGTTTATGTGAAAACAAATATAGTTTTAAAAACGGTTATTGTGGCAGCATATATAAATTGGCTACACACACTCTTAAGCTCATTCACAATTCAGTTGTTGAGAAAAGACGTGCTTCAGTTTGCTCTACCCAAATCTGTTTCAAAATGGCTACATTAAGTGATGTGTGTTACCAGCAAATTAAAGATAACTTCTGGTATGGTCTATTTGGAGACTTTCAAGTTATTATCGATAAAAACACTGGATATTTCAATGCCACAAAATTGTGTAAGTGGTGAGAAAAGATTCAGACATTGGTTGGAAAATAAGAAAACTAAAGAGTTGATTGCCTATTACAACAGTCGGCTGAAGGAACATTTGAAGTTTCAGCATAACGACATGCCAATTGTTTCAACCGAGGGAGCCCACTTAGAGTTATCGTCAGGGAGCCGGAATACTGGCCCCCTAAAAACGGAAGCAACAACTCAAGTAACACCAACAACAGCTACATATATGGTGGACTTTGGTGGGAGACAGGCTGAAAACAACTTGATATCTGGTACATATGTGTGCAAAGATTTGATAGTAAATTTGGCTTGCTGGATATCCAATCAGTTCTATGACAAATGCAACCAAATTATTTTTGATTTTTTCCTAAACGAATTTGATCAGAAACACAGGGACAACCTAGATGCGATTGAAGTAAAATTAATGGAGATAAATGATGAGGTGCAGCGTATGCGAGAAACAAATGCTAAAGTCACAGAACATCTTGAAGATATATCCCCAAAACCAAGTAACCCGGGAAAAATAAGTGTGTTTGGTTTACTTGCAAGAAACGAGAAAGGTGCCCCCTATCCATATCATGCCGTAAGAACACAAAAGAAAAGTTTCCCCAGGGCTGTGAGGAACTTTAAAAATAAACACCCCAACGCCCAAGTGATCCTAAACAAGCTGTACGATCCAAATTCAGTAAATCTCTTTAACATAATCAAGACTGAAGTGAAATACCTTACAGCACATAGAAACAACATACAGATAGCAGATGTACCACAAGATAAGTTTGTTCAGGATATTATTGCTTTACGACATACTTTTTAATTGTATTACAAAATAAAAACACATTAATTTTAACAAAGACTTTTATTTGATTCTAAGTACAAGTATGTAAACTCTTGCCCGTTTGTTGGAATACATTTATAGAATTATTAACATTAGATGGTTCAGTGTTACGTTGGTGTTGTTGTCGTTGGTGCCTGTTCATGGCTGTAGGTTTACTAGGTGATAACATTAGCTTCTTTTAGTTCTTCCAAGATTGACTGAATTTCGTTGTTATGAGCATTATTACCTGCAACTTGGGAAGCCACTAAAAGTCTAAGTCTGTCAACCAACTCGTTTATGTCATTCCAATACACATATGCTATTTGTTTGTTATTTTGTATCATATAGTTGTTGGTGCTGATGTTGTTAGGGCTAATGCCGTTGCTATCGCTGCTCTTATCACTCTGAGTTTTAGGTTCAGTCTTTTGTTTTTTGTTGGCGTTGCTGTCGTCATCGTCTTCCTCATATGTGTAACCAAAACCTTGAGGTGTTGAGGATCTACGACCTCGTGGGTTTATCACTGGTTTTATTAGAGTCAGATACTTTTCAGAGGAACAACCCTTGGTTCGTGCGTTAGGATCATAGTTCATTTTATGAACACTAGTTGCTTCTAGAATATCTCTATAGTGTTGAAGATCGTCATAAGTATACCCCCGGGGTCTTTTCATAAATAACAATTCTAGCAAACCTTGTGTTTGCGAGTATCTCCTTTGGCCCAGTTGAATCTCAGCATCAGTAAAGTCTAAGTGTTTGTTACCAAGACTCCAGCTACCGGTATCTTTAGCGTAGCGAGCACCATACGTTTGATCAATGGTAGCGAGCCTTGGTGGTTCAGTAAAATACTTGTCTACATAATATCGAACTCGTTCAGGATATTGCTCCAAAAATTCTTGATATGCAGGGTTGGATGTGACAGTTTGTAGGTCTGCCTCAAGCTCTTCAAATGTTGGGATATCCTCATCAGAACTTGTCTCCTTAACCTCTTCCCTTGGTTCAGCTTCAAAAACTTCATGGTCTTTCAGGAACTTTACTTGGAGTTTCGTTTCTGGTATATCGACTTCGTCTTTGATTTGTTCAGCCTGTGGTGGTTGCGGCGGCTGCTGCTGCTGCAGTGCTGATGTGTTTTTAGATATTTCACTTAGGGGCTCAACAATTGGTTTATATAAACGTTGCAGAGCATCATCATTCTCAGCTCTGTTAAGTTTAAGCATTAAATGTTTTTTTCGAATATTGTCAGCAAGTTGTAAAATCCTTTTCTTAACTTTTTGCTCTTCCTTACCCAGCACTTCCATTGTGCTACAACTGGTCGGTATTACTAGCTGGTCTAATCATTTGTTTGAGCGATACAGGTTGTGTGGTGGTTTAACATATACTGACTCCGTCATGGTACATGTCTTCTTATTTATGACTATATCCATCTGTCGTGTTAAGACAGCTGTGTTAGACAGCTGTGTTAGACAGCTGTGTTAGACAGCTGTGTTAGACAGCTGTGTTAGACAGCTGTGTTAGACAGCTGTATGACAGCTGTGTTAGACACCTGTGTTAGACAGCTGACTGTCCTGTCTATCATTGCTTGTTAGAATAATATATATCTATCGAATCCTTTTCTATATCGACCTTTGTGTACATCGTTTTCCTTCACAATCACCAACACACCATACTTATTATCTTTCCAGCATTGGTAGCAGATAGTTTTAAATTGTTTAAAGTCCATATCGGTGGTCACTTGATTGTCGTACACATGTTTTAAATTGGTTTCATCTTGCTTGAATAACACAATAACATTCGTGTTGTCACGTACCAGATGTTTGGGTATTCGTGTATATGTTTGACAGAGATAGAATGAATCAATATTCTTATGTCTGCCCATACTGAAGTATGCTCTCATTTTATCTTGTTTGTCACAAGCTACATCAACAAATATAAACACAGAGTTGTCCTTGGCATCTTCCGGATCTAATATTTCATAGTTTTCTCTATAAGGATAGTAACCAACACCTTTTGTTGCATTCAACACCTCCTTTAACATCTTGTATTTCGGTTCATACAGAGACTTTGAATACACATACACGTTATCAAATTTTAAACCGTTTGCTTCAAACAATAAACTCAGCATGACATTAGTTTTACCACACCCACTAGGACCACATATGATACAGCGAACGGTGTTTGGAAAGAGAGGACAATGCCTCAGTTGTTGTTGAGCTGTGTCCGTAACAACATCGTCTATATTTGTAATGGGTAAGGCAGAAGCGTGTTTGCTGGTACGCATCTTAACTTAAACTAAACTATTTTTTTTTGGGTGTGTATATATATGAATGCAAGTGAGACACCCAGTCAGTATGCATGTTGGTGTCACAGAGTGAGGGTTGTTATTAACAAAGACGGATACAGGTTTTGCTGAAACGTTGCGGGTGTTACAAACACCATGAAAGTTAACAGAAAACTTGGTGAGGGGCTTTATGTAATCAACTCGAAGCCAAAGAAGAAGGTTCCCTTTTAAAACATAATAAGTCTGATTGGGGAAGTTATAAAAGATAGAAACCTTATTCCAACAGAGAACGCCGTGTTTGATATAGCTCATACAATCGTTAGAAACATTGGTGGGCGTAAGAATGTGCAGAAACCTCGAGTTATTCCAATACCTAAAAGCGGAGGCTTCCTTCCGCTGTTGCCTCTGATATTTGGTGGGCTGTCAGCACTAGGAGCTCTGGATGGTGGTGCTGCAGGTATTGCCAAAGCCGTGAACGATGCCAAGTCTGCGAAACAGAAACTGGAGGAGGAAGAACGTCACAACAAAACAATGGAAGCCATCGCGATGGGTAGGAGAGGGAGTGGCTTGAAATTTAAACCAAAATGCAAGAGACTGGGCAAAGGCATATATCTCAAGAAACAGAGCTCCGGTTATGGGTTGTATCTGCAAAAACCAAAAAACTAAAGTGTTTACCAGCAAGACCTCTAACAAATGTAGATCTTGTCAAGTTTGCTGGTAAAATGAAAATCCCATATTTTAGAGGTGTATACATGCGAGATGAGCTTCCACGCAATGGACCACGTAAAAATGAATCGTTCATCATGAATTTGCAAAAACACACAAGCAACTAGGCAGTCATTGCGTTGCTGTGAGGAAACGTGGTGACATCGTCGAGTACTTTGACTCGTATGGAAACCTGAAGCCTCCTGTGGAGCTGCAACGTTACCTTAAAGACTATTCCATACTGTATAATCATGATGTGTATCAAACATACAACACATTTAATTGTGGTCACTTGTGTTTACAATTTTTGCAATAAAAGACTCAAACAGTAGCCTGTGTGTATCAGTCATGGCGCACACCTTTGTGTTGAAAGATCGCAGCTCCCATTTGTCGTCAGACTACCATCCACCAATTGTTTTGGATGGTAGTTATGCTGTTGCTTTGATAGGCTTTCACACCTACAACAACATACCCAACATCTATGAAGGTAAAAACAAATTTCATGTAAAAGAAGGAACCGGTTGGCGAACCATCACGATGCCCACCGGTGCTTATGAAATAACACACTTGGAAGAGTTACTTCAAAATGAACTTGTTGGTGCTACAGCAACACACGAACAAAAGCAACAGGCTCTGATTCTGAGACCTAATCCGAACACCATCAAATGTAAATTAAAGTGTTATACAAATGTCAGTTTTGAATTTGATGGTTCGATTGGGCGAATGTTGGGCTTTTCAAAACAGGTTCTTCAAACGGACATATTTTATGAATCTGATTTACCTGTTGAAATAGTGGATGTTAGACAGATTCGCATAGAAACCAATATTGTGTCTGGTTCCTATTATAACGGACAACCCTCACATACGCTGTATGAGTTTGCTCCGATGGTTGATCCTGGCTACGCAATCGACATAGAACCTAAAAATTTAATTTACTTACCGGTGAACAAGCAAGAGATTTCCAATATAAGCATCGACATCGTCGACCAAGAGTCAGTTCCTGTCAACTTTCAAGGTGAAGAGGTGTCTGTTCGCTTGAAACTTATAAAAGTTGCTTAGTAGGTTGGTCTTTAAGGATATAAAAGCAAGTGCATCTACCAAAACAAATTCAGTTGAGTCAGACACGTCAAAGGGTACGCTTCGTCCCGATAATATTGAGTTCCTGAAAAGCCTGGGTTATCATGTCGTCAAAACTAGAAATATTCAAAGACCCCGTGTTTGATGATGCCATCGATCGAGAAGAGCTGCGCTCTTACTATTCACCAACTAAATCGTTTGGTAACAGCGATGAAATTGAAATAGCCATCAACCAACAAGATGCGTTCGTATGTCTCGCCGAGTCAGCTCTAATAATCGAAGGTGCTCTGGAACCTGTAGCCGTCCAAAATGCCACTGGTGCTTGTTATCTGTCAAATAATGGAGGAGCAGCTCTGTTTGAATCAATGACCTATGAGTTAAATAACAAGGAAGTGGAACGAGTGCGAGACCCATACACCACAACAATCATCAAAAGTCTGCTATCGTTCAGTAAGAATGAAGCCCAATCTTTTAGCAATGCCGGACTGAATGTGTCGTCGGAGCACATCACCTTAAATTATAACAAGTTTCACATGCTCATACCTGTTTGGTTCCTCTTCAGTTTCTTTCATCATTTCAAAGGAGTTCTCTGTGGCAAACATACTATCCGCTTTACAAGAGTTCGAAACGATTCCAACGGCTATTACAGCACAGGTACGGCACGAGCAAAAATTACCGTAACCGATATGTTTTTAAAGGTAAAACATGTCTTTCCCAACGATAAAATGAAATTGGAACTGATGGATAAAATAGCAAAAGACACCTCTATATTTCTCGCATACCGCAAATGGGACATATATGAGTTACCAGCACTCAGAGATATCAACAGAGATGTGTGGGCTGTTAAAACTGCAACCAACTTGGAAAGACCTCGATATGTGATTATAGCATTTCAAACAGATCGCAAGGACAACGTGAGGAAGAGGCCAGACTATTTCGATAACATTGGTATGTTGGATCTCCGAGTGTTTCTAAATTCAGAATGCTACCCTTATGAATCTATGAATATGGATTTTGAGAAATCTAAATATGCAGAAGCCTATCACATGTATACAGATTTTCAAAAAAGCTTCTGTTATAAAAACATGTCGGAGCCTATCTTGAATTATGACGAGTTTAAAGACCGAGCTCTATTTGTGATTGACTGTCAGCACCAGAACGAGTCAATCAAGTCTTCAACGGTGGACATTAAGGTGGAATTTATGAGTCACGCGAACTTCATTAAGAATACGCGTGTTTATTGTTTGGTTATTCATGACAGTGTATTGGAATATAAACCTCTAACGGGTATCGTTAGAGCCATTATGTAATAATAGTATGTTATTTATGTATCAATCTGTACAACTTAATTAATCCTAATAAATTTTTATTGTATGTAAATCAGTTGTTTTATTTTTATTTTGTTGCATTTTGATTAACCCCTTTATATATTCATATATCAACAGTCTGTTTACATTCATTTCAAACCAATCTATATCAGCCAACCCTCGTACATCAAAGTTAGTTTGTTGTTAAATTGAGTTTTGTTACTTGTGTTTTTGATCGCTCCTTATATATACACGCCCCCACAATATTGTTTGGATTCACTCTAATAGAAAACCCTCACACAAACTGGCCACCCACGTAAAACTGATAACATTTATCTTACCATTTTAGGAAACAGGTTTAATTTGCATATATGTAAATACGTTTTGTTATTGATTTAATAGTTTACTTAAACGTTTTGTTTTTAGAATTTGATATTACATATGTATTGGAACGTGTTTAAATCTATTTTACTATAGATATATTTACCAATGTTTTTAAAATTAAAGTTCCTATTATGTTAAAATTGGAATGTAATAGAGATAACGCCCACACACACACCCCGCCTGATAAACACGTTTAAATTATCATATGTAAACAACAGCTGGTTTTGTTTTATATATACAACAGCGAACAAACTTTATCTTGTGAGTCTGTGTGGAGTAGTTGGTATAGCGATGATGCAAGTGTGATAAAGCTGTATATGGTCGATTCGAGGTTCGTGGGTTCAAATCTAATTTCAGGCGAATGCTTTTCTTTCAAAATCATATTTCAAATTGACTATATATATCTCTATCATATATGTATGTGTGGCTATACCGAATGAGTGTGTTCATAACCTAACTCGCCTTATAAGGGAACGTTCTCCCCACTTTACCAATTTACACTAGAATGTTCCCTTCTGAGGCGAGCTAAACTATGAACATAAAAGACGCTAATTTTAGATAAAATTCAAATTTCCCGCCAAAACCGAAATTACCTAGCAACAACAATACAAACATTCAGATGGCGGGTTGACGACATAACAAATACAAACATAACCTCAACAAACAATCGGATGGCGGGGAATCAGCATGTGTGCGAACATAACCTCAACAAACAATCGGATGGCGGGTAATCAGCATGTATACGAACATAACCTTAATAAACAATCAGATGGCTGGTAATCAGCATGTGTACGAACATAACCTTAATAAACAATCAGATGGTTGGTAATCAGCATGTATACGAACATAACCTTAACAAACAATCGGATGGCGGGTAATCAGCATGCTTATATGTCATACAACACATACATTACCTTAACAAACAATCAGACAGCTGGTATTCGACAAACACATGGAGACCTAACCTGGGGTTGTGGATATCTATGGAACATTTGACGTCATCAGGTCAGATGTGACATAAGACAGCTGACACACACATAGAGACCTAACCCGGGTTGTGACTATCTATAGAACATTTGACGTCATCAGGTCAGATGTGACATAAGACAGTTGACACACATAGAGACCTAACCTGGGGTTGTGGCTGTATATGGAACAACATGACAGGTGGCCATCTTGGAACGTTTGACGTTATCATACAGGTCAGATGTGACATAAGACAGTTGACACACACATAGAGACCTAACCCGGGTTGTGGCTATCTATGGAACATTTGACGTCATCAGGTCAGATGTGTCATATGACACATGACAGGTCAGCTGTCGGCGGTGACAGCTGACGTTGACAGGTGACAGCTGTCACAGGTCAGATGACATTGACAGCTGTCAAACGTGACAGGTCAGCTGTCAACTGTCAACGACGTGCGCATGCGCGTGACGTCATCGCGCATGCGCAGGAAAAAGTGGAGGGGATGGTCCCAGGTGTCCCACTATCTACTGACAGAGAATTCCAGTCATCGAAGAAGATGGGACAATGAGATGTTCTAAATCGTTCTTTACTCAACTTAAGGCTGGGCCCTCGGAGTCTGGAACATCTGTCAAAAGTGACAAATGGTGCCGCATTGGACAAGGAAACAGGTGATGTCAGGTCAAGTGATGTAAACATGTTGTTGTTGTTGTCTGGTTTTCTATAAAATTTTGTAAAAAAAAAACAATGGTGTATGGTGAGATTTAATTGTATTAATACATGTAATAGTTCTCTGTGGAAGCATTGTGTTGTCTGCTGAAAAAAAAACTAGATAATGACATAATTTTTTACTCAAAAATGTTGTCTATGGCTAAGACACGTAAAAAACAGAGTCGAGGAGTCGTGGGCCAAAGGACTAAAGGTGGCAAGCTGAGGAAGTGGAAACAACAACATGAGCTTTTGATGAAGCTTTCCCCAAGACCGTCATGCGCGGTGAAGAGCCGTATCCTGCACGAGGTAACCCTGCTGATAACTAAACAGGACGGATATAGACGTGGAGGTCGAAAAAAAAACCTCCAATCCACGGTGTCACGTGACCCGTGCCTAGGGATCAATGGCACCAGGGTGATGGTGTCGTGAAGAGAACCTCTGGACTACCGGGCAACCCTCCAGAGTAACCCGCCTTGCACTATACAGTGGGTTCTGATGGTGTGGACAGTATTTCCCCCATTCTCGTGGGAACAACATGGAGAACATAAATATAAATAAAACCAAAACCAATGAGGCTCGAGGGGTGGCTCTGGCTACAGACCCGCGCCTTGAGTCTATTCCGGCACCGGAGGCGAGCCAAGGGGCGGCAGCGTCCGCGGACTCTGGAGGTCCCACGACCGACGTAGATACGGGGGATCGGGGGGTAGCTTCGGCCACAGACTTGTCCCCGACAGCCAGCTGGAGGTCCGCTGATTCTGGGGGCCCCTCCAGCAGTGAAGACCCCACTGTAGGTGTAGTGGGACTGCCCCGGCAGTCCAAGCGTCTGTCCGGGGCGCAAAGAAAGAAGCTCCGGAGGGCGTAGAAAATGACGATCGGGACGTGGACGGTCGAGAAGCCTGTAAAGGCGCAAGAGGGAGTGCGAGTTAGAAGAGGCCGCGCTGGGATTCTAGCACGCCTACTACAGACAGACGTTCCAAAACGGCCAGGGCACCTGTAAAAGCGCAAGAGGGGAGTGCGGGTCAGAAGAGGCCGCGCTCGGGCTAGCAAGCCTATTACAGACAGACGTCCCAAAAGGGCCAGGGCCGAAACACCGGCGCAGAGTGGCTCGTATAGGGAGGCTGCGGAGGGCCTCGGAATGGCGGTGATCCTGAGGTCACGCTGGACCAGGGAAAGCGGATCTGATCCAGGCTGCGGTGGTAGCTGCGGTGGACTCTCTTAAGGAAGGGGAGAGCCCGACTCAGTTTCACCGGGCGCGCCTGGCGGGAGGCATCTTCTGGATAACCTGTGTCGGTCCGCAGTCGCAAAACTGACTGCGGAAAACAATCGGGGGCTTGGGTCAGATTTGGGAGGGGGCGGACTTGACAGCCGTCGAGCCCAAGGAACTCGCAAAGAGACGCAAGATCCTCGTACGGGTCCCTGACACCGTTCCGCAGGAGGCCACTGGGGACACAACACTCGTCGGTTCTAGGCAGGAAGGCAGAGGAGGAAGGGCAGACTGTCGCCTTCTCGATCGACCAGGCGTCTTACAGAGCCCTCGAAGAGACCTTCTTTAAAGCATTCTGGGGCCTGGGAAGGGTTAGCTTCCGCTCACTGGGGAAGCAACCAGGGGTTGATGGGACTTAGGTTCCTTCAGGTCAACCTCCAACACAGTAGGGCAGCCACGGCAGGACTACTGATGGCTCTGAGGAACACGGATGTGGCCCTCATCCAAGAACCCTACTCCTAAAAAGAAGAGATCAAGGGACTCGGCGGAACTGCTGGAAAGCTCATCTACAGCAGATCCAGCGAGAACCCGAGGGCCTGCATTTTTGTCAGTGAAGGGATAGAGTTTCTGCCTTTAATGAATTTCTGTTCCAGGGACCTGACACCAATAAAAAATCCGATGTGGAGGAGCAAATGGGCCGAGGAACATTACTGTCGGATCAGCCTATCTGCCATGGGACAGCACGGACCCGCCTCCGCCCAAGGAATTGGAGCAGCTGATGGTGGGTAGCAGAGCAGGTGGATGGCAAACCATCATTGGCATGGATGCGAACGCGCACCATGAGTTGTGGGGACACAAACTCTAGGGGTGAGTCACTTTTACAATTCTTCATGAAATTTAATTTAGACATATTGAATAGAGGTAATAAACTCACCTTCGTCACAACACGGCGTGAGGAAGTTTTAGATCTAACAGTTTCCACCCAGTTTCTGGGTGAATTTGTTAAGAACTGAGCTGTGTCTGGGGAAGTGAATAGCTCAGACCACAGATACATCCGGTTTGAAATCGCCAAAGTCGAAAGACAAACGGTATGGTACCTGGACCTTCGCAAGGCGGACTGGGAAGCCTAGAGGGCAGACCTAGCAGTGGAACTGCGGGGGCTTAAGAGTACCATAGACAATTCAATAGACTTCGAGATTGCGACAGCCCAAGTCCGCGACGCAATCACCTCGGCATATAACGCCAACTGCCCCCTGAAAATGAGGGTGTCCACCAGGAATGTCCCGTGGTTGAACGAGGATCTCAGGCAAAGGAGGACGCAGGTTCGTAAGCTGTTTAACGCGGCCAAAAGGTCGGGAGCATGGGATGAATTTAGACATGCCCTAACGACCTATAACAAAAGACTGAGGGACGCCAGGAATGAGTCGTCGAGGAAGCACTGCGAGGAAGTGGAGAACACATCCGAGAGTGCTCGACTACACAATATCCTGTCCAAGTGCACTCAGACTAACATAGGCTTCCTTAGAACATCCACTGGAGGCTTTACAAGCTCGGGGGGGGGCGGGGGTGGGTGGAATATGGAAGTTTTACTCCAGACGCAATTCCCCGGCTGTAACATAATAAACCAATTACCTCCGGACTGGGAACACTCAGCAATAGAGGCGCCTTATAGGCAGGCATCTAGAGTAGACTGGACAGTCGCTAAAGAGGTGGTTACTTGGAGCAAAATCAGATGGGCCATTAACAGCTTCAAGCCATACAAATCCCCGGGATTTGATGGAATAATGCCCACCATGCTCCAAAAGGGTATATATATATATATATATATATATATATATATATATATATATATATATATATATATATATATATATATATATATATATATATATATATATATATATTGAGACGTTCTGGCTTATTTAAATTTGATTTTGTTCAGTCAACATTTATTTAGGCCTCTAATAATTAGCTTCCTGCTGAAAACCTCGACAAGTTAAAATTATCTCGCAATAAGATATTAATACTTCGATAGTTCTGTATTCGGTCCCGAGATAACTGTACAGACGTGTAATTCAATAACACCACAGTTAATACAGGCATTCCTCGAGCTCTTTGATAAAAGGTTAATTTTGTTGACACCAGCTGGAACATAAATTTATCACTTAATGTGTCTGCATCTTAAAAACTCTGAGATCTTCTCTGCATAAGGGGTGTTGAAGTATGATGTCGAGTATCTGGAAGGCAATTATAAGTCGTTATAGTTGGTCGAAGCTGGAGATACCGTGAGAAACACGAAGGGCCATATGGCCTGAACATTCTTACAAACAAGGAAAATAGAACAATGCTTGCGGATTTTGTATTAACCGCAAATCTTTATGTCAATGTTTGGAAATATGCAGCTTATGAGTTACGTATTTTAATTATAGATGTCTCTTTGTGAAATAAATGGCTTCCCACTTGCTTTCACGTCTAGTAAACTTTGCCATTTATCCTTGTATCTTTGGCACTATTATTCAGATAAGACATTGTAACTGCTCACTCAAAATGTATTGTGAAGTTTAAAAAAAAAGGAGGCACTTGCAATTTAATAGACACATATTTCGTTAAAGGAGAGGTTAGTCGTTTGTTATAATTATGCGAACCGAAGCGGCACCCCTTGCGATTGTTCATATACCCCGTTATTATCAAACACATGTTTCTGCAACATTGGGCCTGTTAGTTATGTGACACTTTGTGCGCATTTTCATGAAATTTATACAGTAAGATAATATTTTAGCGGTAGCCAGTTAATCATTTATTAAGAACTTGCGAATGTGAGACTGTCGAGCATATGTGCAGGTTGATACACAGTTGTGACAAGCGGGTATATTATTGCAATTTAGCTGTATAAACATGTAATTAGTCTTATGCAATTAGTAAGTAGGGGGAAGCAGTCGAATAATGGTTTTTGTGTATTGTTAATAACTAGGAGAACCAGTGGGACATTCGCAACTAGATACACTTTCAAAATGGTTATTGCACATAGAATATGTGTATTAAAATTTAGTTTTAACTAGAAAAAGACGCATAAGAATATATGTGAGTATCAAGACAGTTTTTATAAAAGACGAGAGTGATATGCTGCAGATCACGTAGGCACTAATAAAGTCGATAATTATGTACACAGGCCATATATTTTAAACCGTAGTGACTAAGCCTGAAATTATTAATTCTCACGCTGAATGCGTGGGGGATTGATATAAAAGCACATACGATTGGAACGGAGATCAGACTTCATCTGTCCCTCAGAGTGGTCTGACCTGCAAAGCTTTCTTCGAACTGAAGGTTCCTAAGCAGACTTGCGGACTATCCTGTTGGAAAACCCTACGGCTAGTAAGCAACAGCATACTCTCGCAATGATCGATTCTGGCTGATTGGTGCTGCTGTTGAAAACTGTGGTTTTCCATGGAATTGTGTCTGCCTTTTGAACGTCCGTCTGCTAAAAAGTTCCCTGTGGTTATTAGGCACAGCATAATATCGCAATGATCGATTCTGGCAGATTGATGCTGTGTTGAACACTGTGGGGTTCCTAGAACCTCGTCTGAAGTCAGCTGGCCATAGTGCGGAATTTCTATAGGTAGTAGGTGCAGTATACAATCGCCAAGCTCAATTCGTGTTGGTTTATACTGTTACTGAAAGCTGTAGGCTTCCAAGCGACTCATCTGGGGTTTCAGTTTTTCATAGTGTAAGCGGAGAAGCCACGGACAGAATGTCCAGCAAACGGTGAGTGTACCTTTAAAATGACATATGCTATCGGTGTCCCTAAATTGTTTGCCCAATTTGATATATTTAAACGGAAACTTGAACCCTGTAAGTTTATTTGCCAGCATATTATTTAAATAAATTTATTTGTGCATTAAATGTTGCCAAATTTAATATATTTAATCTAAACTTGAAACCTAGCATTTTATTTACTTACATATCATGTATAGAAAGTATTTTTTTTTGCATCTAAATGTTGCCAAATATGCCATATGTAAACTAAGCTTGAAAACTAGCGTTTTAATTGTGAACATATAATGTACAGATATTATTTTTTTGTTACCGAAATCGGCGTATTTAAACTAAACTTGACCCCTAATATATTAGTTATTTTTATTTGTGCATTTAAAGTTGCCAAGTTCGATATATTTAAACTAAAACTTGAGAGCTGAGATTTTGTTGATTTGTATATTATCAAGGCGAAATCATTCGTGCATTTGAATGTTGCCCAATTTAGTAGATTTAAGCTAAACTCGAAATCGGGAATTTTATTAGTTTGAGTAAAATTATTTGTGTGTTCAGAGTTGCCAAATTTGATATTTTTGAATTGAACTTAAAGCCTGAAATTCTACTTGTTGGCATATTAGTTCATGAAATTAATTGTGCACTTAAAAATATCACCAGACATGAAACCAGGGTTTTTATTTGCTCATACGTTGTTTATAAAGTTAGTTGTGCATTTAAATGTTTCCAAATTTAATATGATTAAACTATGACTTGAGATCTGGAATTTTATCTGCTTGTTAGGCAAAGAAATTATCTCTACATCTAAAGACGTTGCCAAATTTAATATATTTAAACTAAACTTGAAACCTAGTATCTTGGTTGGTTGTATATTATATGTAGAAATTATTTGTGCATTTAAATTGTATAAATTAAACTGAAACTTGAAATCTGGACTGTTATTTGCTTGTACAGTATGTAGAAAAATTATTTGTGCGTTCAGATGTTGCCAAATTTAACATATTCAGACTAAAACTTAAAGTCTGGAATTTTTATTTGTTTGCGTATAGCATAGAGGAATTACTCGAGCATTGAGACGTTGCCAAATTTAATATATTTAAACTAAACTTGAAATTTGGAAACTTATTTGTTTACATTATGTCGAGAAATTATTCGTGCCGGTAAATGTCACAAAATCTGATATATTCAAACTGAAACTTGAAGCCTGCAATTTACTTTGTTTGTATGTCATTCAGATAAATTACTTCCGCATCTGAAGAGTTGCCAAATTTCCTGATAGGTAAACTGAAACTTGAAATCAGAAACGTCACTAGCTCATGCCGTATTTAATGAAATTACTTTGCATTTGAAAACAAATATCTTGTTCACACCTAATGGAATTTAAATTTGGATCATGAAACCAGAATTATGTAGCTCTTTATAATATAATTTACATCTAAATCGTAAAACCATAATTCTGTAGTTCTTTATAATATAATTTAAATCTGAATCGTGAAACCAGAATTATGTAGCTCCTTATAATGGAATTTAAATTTGGATCATGAAACCAGAATTATGTAGCTCTTTATAATATAATTTAAATCTCAATCGTGAAACCAGAAGTATGTAGCTCTTTATAATATAATATAAATCTGAATCGTGAAACCAGAATTATGTAGCTCCTTATAATACAATTTAAATCTGAATCGTGAAACCAGAATTATGTAGCTCTTTATAATATAATATAAATCTGAATCGTGAAACCAGAATTATGTAGCTCTTTATAATATAATATAAATCTGAATCGTGAAACCAGAAGTATGTAGCTCTCTATAATATAATTTAAATCTGAATCGTGAAACCAGAATTCTGTAGCTCTTTATGATGTGATTTAAATCTGAATCGTGAAACCAGAATTCTGTAGCTCTTGATAATATAATTTAAATCTGAATCGTGAAACCAGAATGAAGTAGCTCTTTATAATATAATTTAAATCTGAATCGTGAAACCACAATGAAGTAGCTCTTTATAATGTAATTTAAATCTGAATCATGAAGCCAGGAACATGTAGCTCTTTATGATGTGGTTTGAATCTGAATTATGAAACCAGAACTATGTATCTTATTATAATGTGAATTAAGTTTAAATCGTGAAACCAGAATTATGTAGCTCTTTATAATATAATTTAAATCTGAATTGTGAAACCAGAAGTACGTTGCTCTTGATAATATAATTTAAATCTGAATCGTGAAACCAGAATGAAGTAGCTTTTTATAATATAATTTAAATCTGAATCGTGAAACCAGAATGAAGTAGCTCTTTATAATGTAATTTAAATCTGAATCATGAAGCCAGGAACATGTAGCTCTTTATGATGTGGTTTGAATCTGAATTATGAAACCAGAACTATGTATCTTAGTATAATGTGAATTAAGTTTGAATCTGGAAACCAAAAGTATGCAGCTCTTTAGAATATAATTTTGAATCTGAAACTTGAAAACGAGAGGTCCGTAGCTCTATATAAAATAATTTAAATCTGAAATTTGAAATCAACGGTATCTAGTCTTACATAATACAATTTTGAACCTGAAACAGGAAACAAGCAATATCTAGCTCTACATGAGGTAATTTTAAACCAGAAACTTACAACTGAAGGTATGTAATTCCATCTCTGTGTAATATTGAAACTGAAACTTGTAGTCAAAAATATGTGGCACACTTTTAATGCAATATGAAACTAAAACCTGAAGTTAGGAATCCCATTATTTTGTATGTTACCTGATGAAATTGTTTTGTACCTGAAACAGACATCTTGGTTCCCCCTTTGTATTAAACTAGAACTTGAAGTTGAGAATATGTGGTGTGCACTGGACGGTTCGTAAAATAAAGCAAAGGGATATAGAATAAATGAAGTACTTCCCCCTGTGTTTTGACAAAGTTGTGTAATTATTCTCCTTGTGTCTAGAATGACATTCAGGTGAAGCCTCGTTTCACGAAGTGCCACGATCCGAACATTTAAGACCTCCAGTGAGGCATAGTCTAAGAAAGACTTCGCGATTTATCACAATTTTGCATGACTGAAACGAGAGGGCAACCTGAAGGTCAGTAATTAGTTGAAAGGCTTGCGATACACGTCAAAATATTGGGCGAGGTAGTAGTAGGTTTGTTACCGTCTCCGCTTAGTCAGTCAACAGTGATCTGGCCTGAATTACAACAATACCTTCCCCTTGCGCCCCCTACAGCCTACAGGTCCAAAACAAAATACTTTTCAAGCGGTATTTGGGTGAACTTTCTACTTCTTGACCTGCCAAACCTCCGAAAATCTAAGACCTCCAGTGAGGCTATAGCCCAAGAAAGAGCTCGCGAAATATCTTTACTGTGGCACCATGGAAGTGGAAAGGGCAACCCAAATGCGCAATGCGTCATTTCCTAGTGACAAATGGCCACATGAGAGACGTAGAGGGAGGAGTCGGTTAGCCTCAAGTATATGCCCGGGTGTGGTGTCCTGTTCTGCGGTGTTGCTCAATCAGTCCCACGGTAATAAACCAAAGACAAACCAAAACTGAAATGTGAACGATGAAACCAATAAAATCTAAATAATGAATATTGAAATGAAAATACCAATCTTTAATTCTACACCACTGTGGGAACTGAGAGTGACATCGGAGACCTTGATCCACACCAGGTCATCACCCCTCCAAGCGATCCAAATTTTTTATGCTAGTGCATTCCCCATATGTGTAATATTAGGCCCAGCCGTGTGATTTCTCGTAGCAATAGGGCGCCTAGATGTATGTGCTTTCATGTCCGTTTCACTGTATTGGTCCAATGGGAAACTTTGTTAAATAAATTAAGTGTTTGCGAATTATAGCGTTTCTCTCACAATGTTCCAACCCATAGTCTGAACAAACACAACCTGGTCCTAACCCTAGATTTTCACGCCTTAATCCATCCTGGTAGCCCAGAAAATTATCCATTCTTAGTAAGCAAATGTAGAAGCCTTTAAAGTAAGGTAAGTGAATACATTTCAGGTGACCCGTAGTAATTTAATTTAGTCCGGGATTTATTACATATTAGTCAACAATGCAAGACAGACTAAGATGCATTTTATTTAAAATAAAATTTGTTTCAATTAGGTATTACGCAATATCATGCAACGTTGCCATATTAGTTGTATCATTTGTTTTGTTGCTTTTCTTTGTAAAAATTCGTTTAGATTTGGGGATGTTACACTTCAAAGCCGTGACCAGGATTGCAATTTAATTTGCAATAATTTTGCAAATTATCCTTAACTTTTGCAATATTTAATCATTTATTACTGGGTTACTACAAATTTAAAAGCTGCTAAGCAGCTTACACTGTTGCATTTGTGACCAGGTGACTATGGTTTATAGATTGGAACAATTGAACAGAGAGAAACGCAAACAAATTAACTTTACAGTTTTCTACCGTGTGAAATATGTTTCAGCAGCCGTTAAACATCTGCGGTGTCGCTGAATAGCGGCACTGCAGCAACGAACATCCCAAGAGAGGGCCAGCTCCCATGGACACGTTCCTGTACACCTACCAGCGAGATGACCAAGGTGGGTTGCCTGTCAAGGTAACATTCCGGAAGACGTCGCCGGACTAGGCATGCCAAACTGTGCCTGAACTCTGCACGATTGACCCGTGCAAATCTGTAGAAGGTAGCTTAGATATAAGGACTTGTAAAGTATTGTAACCTGACTTGCGCCTGTATGTGTGGATCTGTACTTTCTCGTTAAGTTTGTTTGTCATCACAGTCTAAAGGCGGTGTCGCTTTGTCGTCGCATGGATGATTCTGTGTCTTCAGCAGTTTGCATTTCGTTGTACCTTCGCATTTCATTGACTAGGTCCAGCTCTATCATCTATCGAGCGACGTTGTCAAAAGCCTCTATGTCCTGGGAATTATCCAACAGATTTTACTATTGTTATTACTTCAATCTTGCCCGTAATCTTGCAAAGTTTGTCAGTAAATAGTCTGCAGCTCTCAGGTGATAATAATGTGTGTTTTCGCAACTGAAGGTTCTGTGGTCAAGTTCCCGTCGGGTCGAATTTCGGTAGGAGTGGTTTTTTTTTCTTCTTCAATAAATGCTGTGAAACTCGCAGTAACTCAGGCGTTGGAATCGTCTTTGATCCAGTTGAATGCCTGATGGTCCTCTTTAGTAGTCTAAAACCGTCGGTCCCGTGTACCATGTGATGTTGGGCACGTTAAGTATCCCTATGCTACTTGCAGAAAGGGAAGGTTTCAGATATGTTACTGCTTTTAGTATGGTAATGTGACGGTAATTTTGGGGTCGATGATAAGCGACCGTTGTGGAAATAGGCCGACGATAGGTAGGCTGGATACAATGTCATAGTTGTTGTTTGTCATGGCATCGATGCACTGTGTCTTTGTCATTAGTCTTCAATGTTCTCTGGGTAGGATTTGTATTGGGTCTGGTTTTCAATAAACTTACCGGTTTTTTAAATATTTTGTTGGTTTAAAACTTGCTTTGGTGGTACTTTGCTTTCGTCGGTGTAATAGTGTTCTAATGTTCACGCACTTATTTTGCCGTGTTGCATCTCCCAACAACTGATCCGTATGAGAGTGTCTGCTATGAGGGTCTGTATGGAAACCTTCTCCTATTATTTTATTATCTTTTCCTTGTCTTTACTGAGCTCAGCTAGCCTGAGAACTTAGAATTTTGCGCTGAATATCAGCTTTAATTTTTCTGTAATTGTGGTTGTTCCTGCCGATGCAATAATTCCATTTCTCAAACGTTTTCCCTTAACTTTCCAGCGTTTTCCATTGGTCAGCTGGTATCGTTGCTTTCCTATGTTTATTTGATTTGACCTTAGCGTTGACGTGCTCTCTGGCTCCGAGTCCCGTCATTTTGAATGGCTCCATGTTTTCTTTCTGACAACATGTACGCCTCACTTTTGAATTGGTATAATGTCAGTCAATTAGAAAAGCGGCTGTCTAGGTTTGATTTTGTCCCTGTTATGAAAATTTGCCGCAGAAGGGCACGCAGTAAGTCTTCGGAACTCAAATGCTTTCGGATTCTGAGCAGTCCGCCACTGTTAGAACTCGCAACTTCAGTTTCATGATCTGAAAGAGATACGGCGGCAGTGTTTAACGCGTGAACATCTGACAGCACGTTCCCTCGCTCGGAACGGATGATGAGCAATGCAAAGTACATCGACTTGTACGTTGACATAGGCGTCGCACAATTTGTATGTTTAGGGTAAGATTTTATTCGAGTTTTTATTTCTGAATATAATAGTAGATTAGTGGCGTTTCGACTTATACGTTGACATACTCATCGAACAGTTGTATACGTTTAGGAAAAGGGTCTCTTCGAATGTTATGTCCGAATATGATAGAGACTACGTGGTGCATCAATTTGTACTTTGACATAGGCGTCGAACGGGTTATAGGTTTAGGGTAAAACTTTCTTCAAATTTTTCTGTCTTAGTCAGGAAGGACGTGCGACATCAAAATTCCGGCGGCCATGAGACGTTCTGGCTTATTTAAATTTGATTTTGTTCAGTAAACATTTATTTAGGCCTCTAATAATTAGCTTCCTGCTGAAAACCTCGACAAGTTAAAATTATCTCGCAATAAGATATTAATACTTCGATAGTTCTGTATTCGGTCCCGAGATAACTGTACAGACGTATTTGTGTAATTCAATAACACCACAGTTAATACAGGCATTCCTCGAGCTCTTTGATAAAAGGTTAATTTTGTTGACACCAGCTGGAACATAAATTTATCACTTAATGTGTCTGCATCTTAAAAACTCTGAGATCTTCTCTGCATAAGGGGTGTTGAAGTATGATGTCGAGTATCTGGAAGGCAATTAGAAGTCGTTATAGTTGGTCGAAGCTGGAGATACCGTGAGAAACACGAAGGGCCATATGGCCTGAACATTCTTACAAACAAGGAAAATAGAACAATGCTTGCGGATTTTGTATTAACCGCAAATCTTTATGTCAATGTTTGGAAATATGCAGCTTATGAGTTACGTATTTTAATTATAGATGTCTCTTTGTGAAATAAATGGCTTCCCACTTGCTTTCACGTCTAGTAAACTTTGCCATTTATCCTTGTATCTTTGGCACTATTATTCAGATAAGACATTGTAACTGCTCACTCAAAATGTATTGTGAAGTTTAAAAAAAAAGGAGGCACTTGCAATTTAATAGACACATATTTCGTTAAAGGAGAGGTTAGTCGTTTGTTATAATTATGCGAACCGAAGCGGCACCCCTTGCGATTGTTCATATACCCCGTTATTATCAAACACATGTTTCTGCAACATTGGGCCTGTTAGTTATGTGACACTTTGTGCGCATTTTCATGAAATTTATACAGTAAGATAATATTTTAGCGGTAGCCAGTTAATCATTTATTAAGAACTTGCGAATGTGAGACTGTCGAGCATATGTGCAGGTTGATACACAGTTGTGACAAGCGGGTATATTATTGCAATTTAGCTGTATAAACATGTAATTAGTCTTATGCAATTAGTAAGTAGGGGGAAGGAGTCGAATAATGGTTTTTGTGTATTGTTAATAACTAGGAGAACCAGTGGGACATTCGCAACTAGATACACTTTCAAAATGGTTATTGCACATAGAATATGTGTATTAAAATTTAGTTTTAACTAGAAAAAGACGCATAAGAATATATGTGAGTATCAAGACAGTTTTTATAAAAGACGAGAGTGATATGCTGCAGATCACGTAGGCACTAATAAAGTCGATAATTATGTACACAGGCGATATATTTTAAACCGTAGTGACTAAGCCTGAAATTATTAATTCTCACGCTGAATGCGTGGGGGATTGATATAAAAGCACATACGATTGGAACGGAGATCAGACTTCATCTGTCCCTCAGAGTGGTCTGACCTGCAAAGCTTTCTTCGAACTGAAGGTTCTTAAGCAGACTTGTGGACTATCCTGTTGGAAAACCCTACGGCTAGTAAGCAACAGCATACTCTCGCAATGATCGATTCTGGCTGATTGGTGCTGCTGTTGAAAACTGTGGTTTTCCATGGAATTGTGTCTGCCTTTTGAACGTCCGTCTGCTAAAAAGTTCCCTGTGGTTATTAGGTACAGCATAATATCGCAATGATCGATTCTGGCAGATTGATGCTGTGTTGAACACTGTGGGGTTCCTAGAACCTCGTCTGAAGTCAGCTGGCCATAGTGCGGAATTTCTATAGGTAGTAGGTGCAGTATACAATCGCCAAGCTCAATTCGTGTCGGTTTATACTGTTACTGAAAGCTGTAGGCTTCCAAGCGACTCATCTGGGGTTTCAGTTTTTCATAGTGTAAGCGGAGAAGCCACGGACAGAATGTCCAGCAAACGGTGAGTGTACCTTTAAAATGACATATGCTATCGGTGTCCCTAAATTGTTTGCCCAATTTGATATATTTAAACGGAAACTTGAACCCTGTAAGTTTATTTGCCAGCATATTATTTAAATAAATTTATTTGTGCATTAAAAGTTGCCAAATTTAATATATTTAATCTAAACTTGAAACCTAGCATTTTATTTACTTACATATCATGTATAGAAAGTATTTTTTTTGCATCTAAATGTTGCCAAATATGCCATATGTAAACTAAGCTTGAAAACTAGCGTTTTAATTGTGAACATATAATGTACAGATATTATTTTTTTGTTACCGAAATCGGCGTATTTAAACTAAACTTGACCCCTAATATATTAGTTATTTTTATTTGTGCATTTAAAGTTGCCAAGTTCGATATATTTAAACTAAAACTTGAGAGCTGAGATTTTGTTGATTTGTATATTATCAAGGCGAAATCATTCGTGCATTTGAATGTTGCCCAATTTAGTAGATTTAAGCTAAACTCGAAATCGGGAATTTTATTAGTTTGAGTAAAATTATTTGTGTGTTCAGAGTTGCCAAATTTGATATTTTTGAATTAAACTTAAAGCCTGAAATTCTACTTGTTGGTATATTAGTTCATGAAATTAATTGTGCACTTAAAAATATCACCAGACATGAAACCAGGGTTTTTATTTGCTCATACGTTGTTTATAAAGTTAGTTGTGCATTTAAATGTTTCCAAATTTAATATGATTAAACTATGACTTGAGATCTGGAATTTTATCTGCTTGTTAGGCAAAGAAATTATCTCTACATCTAAAGACGTTGCCAAATTTAATATATTTAAACTAAACTTGAAACCTAGTATCTTGGTTGGTTGTATATTATATGTAGAAATTATTTGTGCATTTAAATTGTATAAATTAAACTGAAACTTGAAATCTGGACTGTTATTTGCTTGTACAGTATGTAGAACAATTATTTGTGCGTTCAGATGTTGCCAAATTTAACATATTCAGACTAAAACTTAAAGTCTGGAATTTTTATTTGTTTGCGTATAGCATAGAGGAATTACTCGAGCATTGAGACGTTGCCAAATTTAATATATTTAAACTAAACTTGAAATTTGGAAACTTATTTGTTTACATTATGTCGAGAAATTATTCGTGCCGGTAAATGTCACAAAATCTGATATATTCAAACTGAAACTTGAAGCCTGCAATTTACTTTGTTTGTATGTCATTCAGATAAATTACTTCCGCATCTGAAGAGTTGCCAAATTTCCTGATAGGTAAACTGAAACTTGAAATCAGAAACGTCACTAGCTCATGCCGTATTTAATGAAATTACTTTGCATTTGAAAACAAATATCTTGTTCACACCTAATGGAATTTAAATTTGGATCATGAAACCAGAATTATGTAGCTCTTTATAATATAATTTACATCTAAATCGTAAAACCATAATTCTGTAGTTCTTTATAATATAATTTAAATCTGAATCGTGAAACCAGAATTATGTAGCTCCTTATAATGGAATTTAAATTTGGATCATGAAACCAGAATTATGTAGCTCTTTACAATATAATATAAATCTGAATCGTGAAACCAGAATTATGTAGCTCCTTATAATACAATTTAAATCTGAATCGTGAAACCAGAATTATGTAGCTCTTTATAATATAATATAAATCTGAATCGTGAAACCAGAATTATGTAGCTCTTTATAATATAATATAAATCTGAATCGTGAAACCAGAAGCATGTAGCTCTCTATAATATAATTTAAATCTGAATCGTGAAACCAGAATTCTGTAGCTCTTTATGATGTGATTTAAATCTGAATCGTGAAACCAGAATTCTGTAGCTCTTGATAATATAATTTAAATCTGAATCGTGAAACCAGAATGAAGTAGCTCTTTATAATATAATTTAAATCTGAATCGTGAAACCAGAATGAAGTAGCTCTTTATAATGTAATTTAAATCTGAATCATGAAGCCAGGAACATGTAGCTCTTTATGATGTGGTTTGAATCTGAATTATGAAACCAGAACTATGTATCTTATTATAATGTGAATTAAGTTTAAATCGTGAAACCAGAATTATGTAGCTCTTTATAATATAATTTAAATCTGAATTGTGAAACCAGAAGTACGTTGCTCTTGATAATATAATTTAAATCTGAATCGTGAAACCAGAATGAAGTAGCTCTTTATAATATAATTTAAATCTGAATCGTGAAACCAGAATGAAGTAGCTCTTTATAATGTAATTTAAATCTGAATCATGAAGCCAGGAACATGTAGCTCTTTATGATGTGGTTTGAATCTGAATTATGAAACCAGAACTATGTATCTTAGTATAATGTGAATTAAGTTTGAATCTGGAAACCAAAAGTATGCAGCTCTTTAGAATATAATTTTGAATCTGAAACTTGAAAACGAGAGGTCCGTAGCTCTATATAAAATAATTTAAATCTGAAATTTGAAATCAACGGTATCTAGTCTTACATAATACAATTTTGAACCTGAAACAGGAAACAAGCAATATCTAGCTCTACATGAGGTAATTTTAAACCAGAAACTTACAACTGAAGGTATGTAATTCCATCTCTGTGTAATATTGAAACTGAAACTTGTAGTCAAAAATATGTGGCACACTTTTAATGCAATATGAAACTAAAACCTGAAGTTAGGAATCCCATTATTTTGTATGTTACCTGATGAAATTGTTTTGTACCTGAAACAGACATCTTGGTTCCCCCCTTTGTATTAAACTAGAACTTGAAGTTGAGAATATGTGGTGTGCACTGGACGGTTCGTAAAATAAAGCAAAGGGATATAGAATAAATGAAGTACTTCCCCCTGTGTTTTGACAAAGTTGTGTAATTATTCTCCTTGTGTCTAGAATGACATTCAGGTGAAGCCTCGTTTCACGAAGTGCCACGATCCGAACATTTAAGACCTCCAGTGAGGCATAGTCTAAGAAAGACTTCGCGATTTATCACAATTTTGCATGACTGAAACGAGAGGGCAACCTGAAGGTCAGTAATTAGTTGAAAGGCTTGCGATACACGTCAAAATATTGGGCGAGGTAGTAGTAGGTTTGTTACCGTCTCCGCTTAGTCAGTCAACAGTGATCTGGCCTGAATTACAACAATACCTTCCCCTTGCGCCCCCTACAGCCTACAGGTCCAAAACAAAATACTTTTCAAGCGGTATTTGGGTGAACTTTCTACTTCTTGACCTGCCAAACCTCCGAAAATCTAAGACCTCCAGTGAGGCTATAGCCCAAGAAAGGGCTCGCGAAATATCTTAACTGTGGCACCATGGAAGTGGAAAGGGCAACCCAAATGCGCAATGCGTCATTTCCTAGTGACAAATGGCCACATGAGAGACGTAGAGGGAGGAGTCGGTTAGCCTCAAGTATATGCCCGGGTGTGGTGTCCTGTTCTGCGGTGTTGCTCAATCAGTCCCACGGTAATAAACCAAAGACAAACCAAAACTGAAATGTGAACGATGAAACCAATAAAATCTAAATAATGAATATTGAAATGAAAATACCAATCTTTAATTCTACACCACTGTGGGAACTGAGAGTGACATCGGAGACCTTGATCCACACCAGGTCATCACCCCTCCAAGCGATCCAAATTTTTTATGCTAGTGCATTCCCCATATGTGTAATATTAGGCCCAGCCGTGTGATTTCTCGTAGCAATAGGGCGCCTAGATGTCTGTGCTTTCATGTCCGTTTCACTGTATTGGTCCAATGGGAAACTTTGTTAAATAAATTAAGTGTTTGCGAATTATAGCGTTTCTCTCACAATGTTCCAACCCATAGTCTGAACAAACACAACCTGGTCCTAACCCTAGATTTTCACGCCTTAATCCATCCTGGTAGCCCAGAAAATTATCCATTCTTAGTAAGCAAATGTAGAAGCCTTTAAAGTAAGGTAAGTGAATACATTTCAGGTGACCCGTAGTAATTTAATTTAGTCCGGGATTTATTACATATTAGTCAACAATGCAAGACAGACTAAGATGCATTTTATTTAAAATAAAATTTGTTTCAATTAGGTATTACGCAATATCATGCAACGTTGCCATATTAGTTGTATCATTTGTTTTGTTGCTTTTCTTTGTAAAAATTCGTTTAGATTTGGGGATGTTACAATATATATATATATATATATATATATATATATATATATATATATATATATATATATATATATATATATATATATATATATATATGTATATATACTGGCGCCGGCGCGTACCCTCATTATGAGGGCCAGCCTGGCTCTGGAGTATATTCCGAGGGCATGGAAACTGGCCGGGGTTGTATTAATTCCTAAACCTGGGCGTCCAACAGACCAGGCAAAATCTCTGAGGCCAATAAGTCTTATGTCCTTCTTGCTAAAAACAATGGAAAAACTGCTCGACCGGTACATTAGGGGCGGTGTACTGGAAGCATATCCCCTACATTGCGGACAATATGCATACAGAGCAGGAGTTTCAACAGAAACAGCACTGCACCGACTGGTGCTGAAACTGGAGAATACGCTGGAAAACAGGGAGGTGGCGCTGGAGCCCTTCCTAGACATAGAGGGGGCGTTCAGCAACACCTCATTCGGATCGGTTCTGGCAGCTGTCAGAGAGCGTGGAATAGAGGAGACCTGCTGCAGGTGGATCGGTTCCATGCTCAGGGACAGCGTGGTGTTCACCTCACTCGCGGGAGGGACGCGGCTGGCGGGGGTCGCGGCGGGGTGTCCTCAGAGGAGCGTTCTGTCTCCCTTGCTCTGGTGCCTAGCCGTGAACTTCCTGCTAGGGAGGTTCTCGGGAGGGGGTATGAGGTACAGGGCTATGCGGACGACATTGTCATCATAGTCCGAGGAAACGTTACACAATCAGTGTGGGAGCGCATGCAGACAGCACTGAAAGTAGTGGAAAGGTGGACGGTTGGTCAAGGGCTTGGGATGAGCCCCGAGAAAGCAACCGTCATACCGTTTACGAGGAGGAGGAAGTGGGAGAGCCACATAACTCTCACTCTATACGGTAGTAACATTACAATTGCCAATGAGGTAAAATATCTTGGGGTTGTATTGGACTCCAAGCTAACCCGGAATGGTGACGTTGAAAAAATACTGCGTAAGGCAGTCATGACCCTAGCCGTCACTAGGCGACTATATGGAAAAACGTGGGGACTAAGACCTAGTATGGCCCACTGGCTGCACACAAGGTTGGTCAGACCATCGTTGACATACGCGGCACTGGTCTGGTGGCCTAAGGTGACAAAATCCACTGCCCAACAAAAACTAGACAAGATCCAAAGGATGGCTTGCCTAGCCATCACAGGGGCCATGTCTTTAACCCCAACAGCCGCCATGGAGGTGTTGCTGGCTCTGACCCCCCCCCCCCCCTACACTGAGTTATTATGGGGAGGCCAGGCTAGGACTATACAGACTAGCCTGCAACGGTAGACTGAAGATCAACCTAGGCTTCAGGGGCCATTGCAAAATTCAGGAGATCGTGAAGGAGCCCATGCTTGAAATGAGGTCAGACTTCGCAAGCCGGCGAATCTGTAGGGAAAATAACTTTACAGTGGAAATCCCCGACTCACAGGCGTGGCGGGAGGAGACGACGGGCATACCACGGGACGCGCTCGTCTGGTTCACGGACGGATCCGGCGGGGAGCGTGGGACGGGGGCAGGTGTTTATTCGAGAGGACGGAGGGTAAGTATATCCCTCAGAGCCCATGCAACGGTCTTTCATGCCGAAATGTACGCCATCCTGCACTTTGTGCTGGAGAACAAGAGGAAGGGCTACACCAACAAGCAGATGCTCATAGTTAGTGAGTGCCGAGACGAGACGAGCGACCTGGCTGGGCAGAAAGAGGTCACCCTCATTTGGGTGCCGGGTCCCTCGGTGGTCAAAGGCAATGAAGAAGCTGACAGTCTTGCAAAGAGAGGGTTAGCAGAAACATTTATGGGACCAGAACCGATTCTGGGCGTGACAGAGAGCACGGCCAGGGAAGTCATTAAGTCCTGGGTCAGAAACGAAGACACGGTGTACTGGGCAGTCTGTCGAGGGCTCAGACATGGGAAGTCAGTAATTGACGAACCCAGTTCAAAGAGAGCTGTGGAGCTGCTAAATCTAAGCAGATGACAGCTCAGAAATATAACAGGTTTCTTGACGAGACACATGGCCGTCAAGAAACAACTGCATAAAATAAGGCGGTTGGAGTTGGACCCCGCATGCAGACTCTGCGGCGAGGGGGAGGAGTCAGCCCAGCACATCTTGTGCGAGTGTAAAGCTCTGGACCGCAAAAGACGGAGATAGAGCAATATACAACTTCACCCTACCAATCGTTGTGCAGACTAGTTCAAGGGACAGTGATTTTAGAGTGGGTGGAGTAAAAAGACTAAGGGCATGCACAATAAGTCAAAGGCTGCAGTGCTTTCGGGGCGACGAAGTCGCGTACTAGGTCTGAGGGAAAAAAGACACCTAAACTGTGTGTTTGGAGATTTACATAGCTATTTTATATAATAATTGAGAATATTACTGAAATTCTCTTAGTGGTCTGTTTTTTATCTAATAAATTACCACTGATAACTGAATAATCAAATGATACGGAATATTGATTTTCCAGAATTGACAATTAAAGCATATGAAGGCAGCTCCACACCGGCTGGATGTATATTATTTAAAAATTAAGAATGGTAGGAAAACCTCATAGCACAGAAGTTGTTGAAATAGGCAAAACTAAAAAAAGTCTGGGCGCCTCAAGTGCGTTATAGTAGCGATTTTTTCTAGAACTGTTTTTAATGTGAAACATAAAATTTAGTAGATAGTATAACCTTTATAACAGAGAGAATGACACCGGATTTCATCAAACTAACTTTTTGTTTGAAAAAGTACCTAAATTTGCCCAACATAAATTTAAAATATTATTAAAAAACTGGTATGATTTTCCTGGCCAACGAACCTATCCAAGCAATTTACACAAAAACTAGACCAGCCAACATGTAATTATTCACAGAAAGCTTTTTGATAGAAATAACGAAATGTTGACATGGAAATTTGCAAACAACTTTTTTCTTGAAAATACGCCATATTTTACAAAAATTGGCCAACTAATCTTGCCCAAAAATTACATGAAAATCTTTTTACAATTCTTTAAAAAATTTACACGAAAATTTGCTATACAAAGTTTTTTTTTACTAAAACATTTTAGAAATCATTTTTTCACGTGAATTCGCAAAGATTTTTTTACAATAACTTTTTATACGATAATTTGTTGAAAAAAATTGAAACTACGCACCTAATGTGTAATTACCCTTGAAAAAAAAAAAGAAAATTTTAACCAAGGTAAGTAAAGAAAAATAGAAGCAGAAAAATGCCAATTTTATGTCTAATTGATATTTTATAGTTGTAAAGTGTGTATGCAAATAAAGGCGATTATTATTACTATTATTATTATTATTATTATTATTATTATTATTATTATTATTATTATTATTATTATTATTATTATTATTATTGTGAATAAAATGACGGGAGGTTCAGACGTGCTTTTGAACGCTCCGCAAAAACCGTGTAAACGATGCAGAAGTGTCGCGAAAATATGACTAAAATGCATCAAGTGTGGTACTGTGTCACATGCTTCATGCCTAAAAATGTTAAAAAGCATAGAATATTTAACGGAAAATACGATAAATTGTTGTGAAAATGAAAGTAATGCAGGTGTATCAAGTGAAAATATAAAATCTCCATCGGTTCAAGAAAGTGTAGTTCCATATCAAATAGAGATAAGATATCTTAAAGAGCTGCTTATACAAAAGGAAATTATTATTGAAAACAAAAATAAATTAATTCAGGAACAAGATAGTGAAATATCGGTTCTTAAATCTCATATTGGTTTAATAAAAGAAAATGCAGAGTTGAAAAATAAACTGAGTGGAAAGGAAAATGCAAAAATTCGTGATGAAAAATACACTGTAAACTATGCTAGAAAATATGCTAATAGAACTGAAGATCAATCAAGTAATGTAAACGACAAACAAAAAAATATACAGAGTGCTCAAATAAAAATAAAGGCTAATGGAAACACTCAAAAATTAGATAATGCAAATATAAGACAATCTGAAAATAAAGATAAGAATATAAACGAAACAGAAGAGGTACAATTAGATATTATGCCAAAGGATAATGAACTTCTAGACAATTGGACGAAAGTAAATGAGAAGAAAAAAAAGTATAAACAAAGAATTGTAAATGTTGGTACTAATGAAACATCGGATGCTTTTACTGGAAGAGAAATAAAAAATAGAAGAGCCTGGCTATTTTTGGGCAGAATCAAAGACAATGTCAATAAGGACATTGTAGTTAAATACATATCTGATAAATTAAAAGTTAAAAGCGATGAAATAATAATAGACGAAATAGAAACAAAATATGAGAAGAGTGATAACAAGTGCTTTCGCATAGGAGTGGACTTTACTTTTAAAGAAAAGCTGTATGAATCTGATTTTTGGCCAAAAGGTGTGGTTTTTAAAAGATTTCGTTTTGATTTTAATAAAAAAGATGGCCAACAAAAAGAAAATGTTTTAAATGATTTTTTATAAGTAACATAAATGTAAATGGAATTTTATTTTATCAAAATATACAATCACTTAGATCCAAAATAACAGAAATAGAAGCTATAATATCAGACAGCACGGAAATGCTTTGTTTTAGTGAACACTGGCTGCATCAAGATGAAAGACCAACAATCACTGGGTATAATCTTTCTTCCATTTCTACAAGACAAGATATGCATCATGGGGGAACTTGCATTTATGTTAAACAGGATAGAAAGTATCAAGACATGAAGGAAAGTACACATTGTATAGATGGGCATTTTGAATACAGTGCTGTAGTATTGGAGGAGTATAAGTTAATTGTATCGTCCACCAACAGCTAAACTTGACATCTTTTACAAAAAATTGACTGAGGTGGTTGACGAATTCAACAATAAATTAAATAAATAAAATTTAATTATATGTGGAGATTTTAACTTGAATTACTTGACAAAAAACCCTCACATCAGAAGACAAATTAATTTCTTAAATAACCTTTTAAATACGTATGGACTAAGACCTCAAATATCCAAACCTACTCGTGGAGAATCGTTACTAGATAATGTATATATAACCAAAAACTATAAAAGTGTAGCAGAAGTAATCAATACAGCTTTATCTGACCACGAAGGTATAAGGGTTAATTTTGAAATAAACGAAAACTTAAATCAATATAGGAGATATAAAAGAAACTTTAGCAAAACAAAATTGAAAGCAATAAAAGAAGAAATACTGTCTGTTGATTGGGAATATTTATACAGTATAGAAGATGTAGATGAAGCATATAAAGAATTTCAGAAAATAATTTCGACCAAAGTTCACAGTATCATGCCGCTAAAAGTTGTTAAAATCTCAAAGCATACTAACACATGGATAACACAAGGTATAAAGATATCATGTAAGAAGAAGAGAACTCTATATGAACTGCAAAAGAAAGGTGAGATTGATAAATCAGTATATACAAAGTATAGCAAACTCCTAAGAAAGGTCATCAGCACAGCAAAATTTCTGGAAAATGAAAGAAAAATAAATGGGTCTGATAATAAAACAAAAACAATATGGAAAGTCATAAAACAACAACAACACACAGAAAAAATGTCACCCAAAATTACAGACAATAAGATAAACAAAGTAAATGTCTTAAATTAAGCAAATAATATATTTTTGAACATGTGTCCAAATATCCAAGGTGCAAAACCTTTGCAAGATAAAATAAAAGTTAATGAGAAAAGTTTCTTTTTAACTCCAGTCACAGAAGATGAAATATATCATGTCATTATGGGACTGAAAAACACAACAGCAGAAGGATGGGATGCAATTCCTATGGTGATTTTAAAGAAAAGTGCAGATGTATTGTCGGCTCCATTATGCCATCTAATTAATAAAACTTTTGAGGCAGGTATATTTCCAGACAACCTCAAAATAGCCAACGTACGCACCCTATACAAAAAAGGTAATGCCACAGGCAACACAGAAGATCTTAAAAACTACAGACAGATAGCAATTTTACCAAACATATCAAAAATTTATGAGAAGGTATTACAAACACGAATTATGAAGTTTTTTGAACAAAACAATCTGCTTACGAAATACCAGTACGGCTTTAGAAGAGGGAAAAATACAATAAAATCAGCCTACGAAATAATATCCGCAGTGTATGATGCTTTTAATGATGCTCATGTGGTATATGGACTTTTCCTTGATTTAAGTAAGGCATTTCACTCGATAAGGCATGATATACTGTTAGCAAAACCAGAAACATATGGTATAAGAGGTATTCCTTTGAAGCTTTTAGAATCTTATTTAGATAACAGAAAACAGAACTTAGTTGAGTATGGTGACGATGGCAAGAAAATAAGTTCCACATATGGAACAATAAATAAAGGAGTTCCCCAAGGTTGAATTTTGGGACCTTCCTTGTATATAATTTATACAAACGACCTACCAAACTGGGTAGATAAAACGATCAACATGTATGTTGATGATACCGCAATTGTTTTTTCAGACCATAACATCCCCAGACTTAAGACTGAGATACAACAAGTTTTGTCTAAAATACAGTATTGGTTCACGGTGAATAACCTGACACTGAATCTTAATAAAACAACGGTCATTGAGTTCAACACCAAAGCAAAGGAAGAAGAAAAAAAGAATATTGAACTGGAAGCTTCAAAAGCCGTTCCATTGGTATACTCAGCAAAGTTTCTTGGATTAAAACTAGACGCAAAACTGGACTGGAAGAACCATATAGACGAATTGGCCAAGAAAATTTCCAAAAGCACGTACCTTTTGAAAACGCTCTCTAAAGCATCTTCTAAAGCTACAGTGATTACAGCTTATAATGCATTGGTTGGATCTATATTGAGATATGGGGTAATACTGTGGGGCGGTTCAGTAAATATGAATAAGCTGCTTTTAGCACAGAAGAGATGCATAAGATCAATGTTTAATCTGAAACAAGATCATAGTTGTAGAAGTTATTTTAAAGAAAATAATATACTTACCTGCTATGCCATTTATGTACTGGAGGCATCACTTTTTGTGAAACATAACATGGACATATTTTCTACAAATATACAAGATCACGACTACGAGCTACGTGGAAAACAAAATTTAAACCTGCCCAGAGCAAGAGTCACTCGGCTACAGAAAAATGCAAAATTTACTTTAAGAAAAATTTACAACAAGATTCCAAAAACAATCCGAGATAAAACAAACAAGCATTTTAAAAAAAGCTTAAAAAATATATTGGAACAGAATCCTATATATACCATGGAAGAATTTTTCAATATGAACTTTTAGTTTTGGATTTACTTTACTAGAAATGTGTTGTATAAAATTATATGTAGAATTTGTTTTAATTTATTTATATTGTACAAATGATAAGCTCAACACCCAATGGGTAATATAGTTCAATTGACTATATATATATATATATATATATATATATATATATATATATATATATATATATATATATATATATATATATATATATATATATATATATATATATTGAGTTAATAAATGATATCTATCTATCTATTATTATTATTATTATTATTAAATTTTCATATTTTTATGTCACAAGCTGTCAGAAATATAACAAGGGTATTTAAGTCTGTCACTTTAAAGTTTGATTTGACATTTGTGAAAACAGTTTATGAAAATGTAAATATGCGTAGATAAATCAAATTAACTATTTCCTACCTTTTTTGTACCAAAGTTCATTTGAATATCTTAATCTTTTTCCTCAAAAATTCACAAAATAATCTCATAATCTGATCGGTTAATAAAATTAAAGTAAAAACTGAAAAATGTGTTAAACTGATCGCTACCTGAATCATAGTATGCGATTATAAATGTATATATTTCCAAAACTATAGTCTTTGGGTATAGGGGGTATAATGCAAGAGTTGGAGCAGTTCACTTCTGAAACATAAACTGTTCCATTTTAAAAAATGAGTTACGGTAAAAAAAAATTCAAATTCAGCCATCTCGATTTTTTTTATAAATAATATAAACGAAAACCATCCTAAATGCGTCATTTTCAGGGGACTCCGATTTGTGAAATAACTCGACAACGGTGGACGATATCTTTTTTTTTTTACAAGGGGTAATCCATTAAAAGAGGAAACTTGTATTACCAACGACTTATGGGATAGCCTGTGATAATTTTATAAGATGCAGCTCATACCACCCTATAATTAACTTATATAATATTTTGTATAGTAACGGGTATATTGGGCTTTACCGGAGAAATGCGCCACGCTGTATATATGTTAACATGTAGAAACTGAAATTGACTCCGGCTATTTCTTCTAGGGGGCCTAGGTGTCGCAGATTTGAAGAAATATTTTCAAAATACAAAAGTCGCGGTCTCCCCAGTAACGAATTTTTTCTAGAAAAATTTGCTAAAAATGATATACTATTAAACCACAAACTCTATAATTGAAACTACTGCCAAAGCATCAAAGAAAGGGTCTATTGGAAATGAGTTTTCTGCAAATATTTTAGTAAACTGAAGTACAATGATGGTTGAAGCTATCACTTAAGGCTTTGTAAAATACACTTATTACGACATTTCTTCTACAAAACGCGTACTCATTTCAGGTTGTTCGTCTAAAAATTGCAAATTTTGACGTTTAAAATTGCGACTTTGACGTTTTAAGAAGAGGAACTATAAAATTTTAAATGTAAATTCTTTGCCATTTCTTGGCCTTTTTGCGTCAAGAAAACTTAATTTTTGTCTGTAATATACAATATATTTTGTTATCCACACAAAATGTTTTGGTTTTGTGCGTTTTTCTGGTTATCAGTAGCACTCAAAATTTTCATTTTTAAATGCTTATAACCTTTTAACTTAAAGATCTGAATTTTGGCATGCAAGGTAAGTTTCATAGTGTAAACGTAAGTACCAAATTTTATTTCCATAGCTTTGTTATTTTTGGAGTTACTTAACTTTTCCGAAAGAAAACCCACATTTTTTTTAGGAAGAACTGATTTAATTTTCCTGGCTAGCGAACATATCCAAGCCACTTTCAAAAGGAAGGCACTCACCAAATTTAATCAAAATCGGCCGATTATTTTTTGAGTTATTGGTGTGATACATACATGTATATATATATATATATATATATATATATATATATATATATATATATATATATATATATATATATATATATATATATATATATATATATATATATATATATATATATATATATATATACAGATTAGTAGATTTTTCGTTCTACTAAAAATTCGCTAAAAGACGTTGAAAGAATAGGTATACCCTTTTGAAAAATAAAAAAATAAATATATCGCCTAACGCGAAAGACAAACTTAACATGCACAGACTGAATGATAAATTTTCTGTCAGTCAAGTTAAAACTACAGCAAAGAAAACAACGAGCCTTAAATATGACAACAGAATTCGGAAAATGAGAAAAGGTAATTCAGAATTCAAAAGAAGCTTCGAAGAAATTAAAGAACAAATAAAGGCAGAAAAAAAGAATCATCACGAAGGAATGATTTGATTATCAAAGGTGGGATAAGCGAGACTAGAAATTATATAAGGAAGGCGGGTTGCTAGGGAGGACTTAAATATTAACCCAGCCGTTGATTTAGCATATAATATTAAGGGGACAAAAAATTGTTGGGCGTTGAGATAAGAAATTGGAAATCCAAACAGTTAGTGATGAGACCAAAAGACAACTTAGGGGACAACCCATTGACATAGAAAACAACTTTACACACGGAAAATCCCAAATTCTGTTTAAGCTTAGGAAAATAGCTATCGGTAAAAAAAAGGGTCACAGTGTAAGCGTGGGATGCAATAAAATTAAAATAGATGGTAAATGGCTATATTGGAATAAGGACCCTTGTCAGACATGTGTGTAATAAAAATGTTCGGGACGCAGCAAGTGCATTATAGTAGTGAATTTTCATAAAAATTCTACACTATTCGTAAGGTATATTATTAAAATTAATTCTTTAAATTAATTAACCTTGGAGATCGGTTTTAGACGTCCCATTTAGCGATTATTTTAAAAAATGTATTTTTTTATGGGGATAGATAATTTAAATTTGGTAGATATATAAGTACTGCAAGTCTTTAAAATAATTGTGTTATAAATTGCATTAAAGTTACAAAAGTTTTCGAGAAAAAAATTAAATATTTATAAAGGGAATGTACCTGTCAAATTATAAATATGGCAGTGGTTTTGTTTTAGCGAATTCAAAACTAGTTTTTGCAAACAAAACCACAAAAAAGGTTTTTTTAGAAATTTGTAGTTATGTTATTTTCTTTAATTCAGTACCCACGTTCCATTCACATAAATTTTACTATGGTTCAAGATTGAATATTGTAGCTTAATGGGAAATTGAGTTATCAGATTTGAAATATTTTAACGAAAATTGTCTACCATAACGTATTTGCTGCAACCGGGCCCTTTTCAACACTTATTTACTCTTGCTGTATCCATACTTTTCAAAAATAATAAAAGATTTTAGCTCTCTATGTGATACTGACAAATAAGGCAACCTCAAATTCATTTTTGGAAAAATATTTTAAACAAATGAAATGAGGTAACAATTAAACATAAATTGAAAATCTAGGTTCTCTGCTTTATCGCGGGGATTCTCATCCCCCCGCTACGTGCCTACAACCACACTCAATGCATAAACAATTTCTAGGGTACAACCCATAAGAAAGATACGGGACCTACGGTGAATAGGGGTTCTGGGCGGAGTGAACAGGATTTTAAGGAAGTATAGCTGCAAAATGGTATAAAGGCAGCTTCTAGAGGTCCAACCAAAATGTTTTTTCGCACTTTCCGCTCACATTTCCTTTTTATCTCAAAATTCTAAAAGTCCCCCGTGTGCTAATCTGCAAATTTACCGAAAAATTAATTTTTATTTACAAAAGGAATGTACCTGTCAAATTATAAACGTGGCAGGTATTTTCCTTATTAGTCGCTTGGATGATCCGTTTTAGTCAACTCAATCGAACCAGTTTCTGCAAACAAAATAACAAATAAGGTTTTTTGAAACAAATTTGTAATTATCTCTGAAGTTCATTGTGTTATTTTTTTTATATTTAGTACCCACGCTTGTTTTATATCGGTTCCACTATGTATCAAAACTGAAGAATCTAGTTTAATGATCATTAAGTTATCGCCATTTGAAATATTTTTGCGAAAATTCGCTACCATAACGCACTTGCTGCACCTAAACTCTTTTCAACACTTATTTACTATTACCATATCCATACTTTTTGAAAATGAAATAAATATAAACAATACAAAATTTTGAAATTAAAATTTTTATAATTCATACTGAAAATCTGATTATATAATTTAAACTGCTTTATGATATTATGTAGTTTCATTTACTTCAAATTTTCCATACGCTACATAAAAAGTAAAACTAAGAAGAAAGAACACCATAAGTGCCTAGGTATTATACTTATATTAGTTTGAGGTAGGTAGGTATATTTCTTCTTGAAATAATTTTGTTTCACTTTGGTCATACCGTACCTACATGCGTTGATTAAGGACCTGAATCTGATGCACACAACCACTTTCTTATTTGTTTGATTGGATGTTAGAATCATAATATACTACAGTCGACGGCCGAAGGCATTTGTTAAAGTTAGGTTAAGATAAAACGTTTGGTTATTATTTACCTACTATTTGTATTAACCTTAGAATATAGGTAGATGTTTTATATTTTGAGATTCTAAGCTATTAGCGGAGTCGATTTAGAGGTTATGCACAGAACGTACACATTTCTCTCATGACTCCTGTCAGTTAACAAATGACAAATAGTGGTGTTGTCAGATTAAACTAAGAGAGGGAGATGGCTTTTAAATACCGTGAAAATAGGAAGCTTAATATTTATTATACATAATAAAACGTAGTTCTAGATTGCCTTTAAACAAGTTTAATCACTTTCATTTAAAATTTTTAATTATTTACATTTTTCTGATATCTTCAAATTCAGATAGAGTTGTCGCAAATGACAACCCCGCTGATTGTGACATATTTTCGTAGCCGGTGCGTAGCCTGAAGGGAATTGTTAAATTTGGTTTCGATTGGTGAAGTATTTTTTGAGTTATCGGTTGGATACCTATATATATATATATATATATATATATATATATATATATATATATATATATATATATATATATATATATATATATATATATATATATATATATATAGACGTTTTAAGAGACCTTGGATTTGGGTTCTAGGGGCCTTAATTCGCGCTGATTTGAAGACATTTTCTATAAGTCTCACCATCGATACATCTATATTAGTGAATTTTCTTAATGAAAATTCACCAATAGGCAAGAAATGATTAGATAGACAGGATTATTTATGTTTACATTTCCATAATATATAAGTAGTTGATAAATTGTTTTCACAAATGTCAAATAAAACTTCAAAGTGACAGATTTAAATAACGTTCTCATTTCTGACAGCTTGTGATATCAAAATATGAGTATTTTCCCCTTAAATTTTTCTTTGCTTTCACTTTACTTGCACCACTCAAATTTCCGTGTAACGTTAAAAAACTTTTTTTATATTTTTTTTAATTCTAGTTACTGATTAGGTAGGTATATAGTTTGAATTTTATGTATTTTTTTAAACAAATTTTTGTATAAATTAGTCAGTTTTCCTAGAATTTTTTTAATGTTCTCCCGGGAATAATTTTTTGTTATTTTTTTTTTAATTTTAGTGAGTAATTAATGTTTAATGAGCTGTTATAAAAAATTGTTTGCGAATTCACGTAAAAAACCTAATTTCGAATTTTCGTGAAACAATTTGTTTAGCAAATTTTAAAAAATTCATAAAAATATTTTTGTATAATTTTTTGTATGATTACTTAGCCAATGTTGGTAAAAAATGGCGAATTTTTGTGAAAGAAATTGTTTGAAAATTTCTCTCTCAAAAAGTTTTTTGTGAGTAACCATATGATGGCAAAAGTAGTTTCTGTGTAAATTGGTTGGATGGATTCGTTGGCTAAGAAAGTTAAACCAGTTTTTTCGGAAAAATTTTAAGTTTATGTTCAGAATTTTTTTCTACTTTTTCAAATAAAGTTATCTTGGTGTAATATGACACCTGGTTTCTACTATAATGGTTATACTGCCGACTAAATTTAATGTATGTAATTAAAAAAAAACAACATATTTAACATTAAAAATATTTATATGAAAATATTTGCTAAAATTACGCACTTGCTGCATCCTGACTTTAACTAAATGTTTTAACAAAACACTTTAATAATATACACTATAATAGTTCCTTGGCATAAAGATATTACTACAGGTGCGAAATATAATATTAGGATAATAAATAACAAAGACCCAAACAGAATTCTTAGAATCTGAATTCTAGCGAATGTTAAGTAGCATTCAGTTAACCGTATTTTAAACGTTGCCACTTCTCCAGACGCTGAAACATTGCATTTATCTAAATGACATATACTCTCTACGATATACAATGAAAGAAGAGCGCCACTAGTATCAAGCTGCTGAACTAGAAATTTGTCTAAAAAGTACATAACACGATAATTCTGCACACCATAAAAAAATTCGATACATCTTTGTCGGTAAAGTTATTTCCTTTCTTTTTTGCAATATCCATAAAGTAGGACTAATAGCACATGCCGTGCGAGGACACATTTGTTACTATAACCCATAGACAACAAGGAAAACATTGTCTGCGTCCGTATACTGACGCACAAAGTCGGTAGAGGCAAAATCATATGTAATAATACAACGTGCAGCCGTCGAAAAGGTTCTATGATATTATAATACACACACACACACACACACACACACACACACACACACACACACACACACACACACACACACACACACACACACACACACACACACACACACACACACACACACACACACACACACACACACACACACACACACACACACACACACACACACACACACACACACACACACACACACACACACACACACACACACACACACACACACACACACACACACACACACACACACACACACACACACACACACACACACACACACACACACACACACACACACACACACACACACACACACACACACACACACACACACACACAAACAAACACACACACACACACACACACACACACACACACACACACACACACACATATATATATATATATATATATATATATATATATATATATATATATATATATATATATATATATATATATATATATATATATATATATATATATATATATATATATATAATACATACTTAAAATCTTATTAAGGGGTATCGACCTATTTATAAAACGAGCAAGGAAAAATGTGCAAGTTCTTTGCTAAAACATGCTCTATATTCCGCGTCTAACTTTAAAGCTTCTTCACTAGCCTAAAAATAACACACCCTATGACATACAGTACATAAACATCTAACATTACCTTACAGATAGTTAAACTTTAAAAAATTGCTAGGCTAAGAATGAAAATATTGTTTGCATATCATCAAACTTGTAGATACTTTACATCTAATACACGTTAACAAAAGACAAGGCGCCGTTAAAAACGTGAGTGCGTCATTATATATATATATATATATATATATATATATATATATATATATATATATATATATATATATATATATATATATATATATATATATATATATATATATATATATGGTGTTTAAAAAACACGCGGCAATATTGAGGAGGTTGATTTCCCAGGTCATTTTTTGAAAAAAGTTCCCATAAACATAGATGTTAATTTTTTGTGTGTAAAATAATGATTTTTAAAAAATAATTCAAATATCTCCCACCCGATTGTTTTGAAATTTCGCAGCGTTGTTTTATGTAATAATTGGCTGATTTGGGTCTAATTAGATGCAGATCGTTATGTACATTGGCGTTAGGGGGCACCTCAACAAAAATTTGTGACACAAGAATGTACGCCACTGACTGCAATATGATTTGTATATTATTTTGACATAAAAAAACTAAAACTACGAGTTTTTTGTCTCCTGAAATTTCCCCGTATCTTGAATCGTTTACACGATAAAAAACTAAAAACCTTATCGCATGTTCATTTATCATACAAAAAATTACAAAAACAAACAATAGATAGTGCACATCAGTTTAAAAAGCAATAACGTTGATGTTATCTGAATGTGTCAATCATTGTGTATCTGTCAAATTTATTGAAGTCCCATATCATGTATCCCTTACGAGTGCCGAGATGACCGATATGCACTTACTGATGACAATGCATTAGAAGCTGGGCGGTTGTACATTGAAAGATTTCCTGAGCGTATTGTTCCGGATAGAACAGCTTTCGAAAGCACTCATCGGCGCCTCCACAAAACTGGGACATTACGACGTAGTGAAGGATCACGAAGGCCAAGGACCGTAAGAACTGCAGGTACGTTCACTCTAAAAATCTCTAAGGCTTGATTGTAAGTAATGGTACTGTATGCCACATTCTTAAGGACAATTTGTTCTATCAATACCACATACAACGCGTTCAAGCAATTCTTCCTGCTTATTTCCCTCCACGTATTGCATTCTGTCAATGGCTTTTGCGCAAAATGGTTCAAATCCCTCAATGGAGATTCTGTTTACAGATGAAGCGAGTTTTTTATGAACTGCAATAAGGAATTTTCATAATACCCATATATGGTATCATGATAATCCAAATGAAATATTGGAAGATCGTTTTCAACATCAGTTCGCGTTGAACGTTTGGATGGGAATTGTGGGTGACTGCCTAATTAGACCGGTATTTCTACTAGAAAGACTTGCCAGAGAGGTGTACCACAACTTTTTGGAACACACGCTCCCTGGATTTTGGGATGATGTACCATTGTCAATAAGAACTGGAATGTGGTTTGTGCAAGAAGGCGCACCAGCGCATTTTGGCCAGTTTCCACGTGAGTTTTTAACAGAAACATACGAAAATCGCTGGATTGGCCGAGGTGGACCTCACTTATGGCTTTCACGGTCCCCGGAATTAAACCCACTTTATTTTATTCTCTGGTGCCATCTGAAGTCCTTGGTTTACACTACTCTAAAGAACCTAAGAAATCGAATCATTGCTGGGTGTAACTCTATCAGATCTGACCCTGGTGTTTTTGAGACTGTTCGCCAGTCAATCAGGAGACGATTGGATTCCTGCATCCGAGCTGGAGGTGGTCACTTTAAACAGTTTTGGTAATTCTTTGTATAATAAATGGACGTGTGATAAAAAGGTTTTAATTTTTTATCGTGTAAACGATTCAAGATACGGGGAAATTTAAGGCAAAAAACTTGTATTTTTAGTTTCTTTATCTCAAAATAATATACATATATTGCAGTCAGGGGCGTACATTTTTATGTGAGTTTTTATGTCATTTTATGCCAATGGACTTAAAAATCTGTATCTAATTAGTGCCACATCAGCCCATTATTACTACAAACAAAGCTGCCAAATTTTAAAACTATCGGTGAGGAGATATTTGAAATATTTTTGAAAAATCTTAGTTTTACAAAAAAAATTAACACTTTGTATCTTGGAAGGAATGCATTTTCGCACCTATGTTTATGGTGACTTTTTCATAAAATGACCTGGGAAATCAACCGCTTAAAAATTGCCGCATCTTTTTTAAACACCCTATATATATATATATATATATATATATATATATATATATATATATATATATATATATATATATATATATATATATATATATGATAAAATGTCTCAATACTTAGAGCTTGCACGAAATATGTGTGTATTTTTTTTGTAAATTGTATTTTCTGTCAATGAATATATAAATTCCAATACAAATCATCCATATTACACGATGCTAGCCACGTAAAAACCATAAATAACACATTCTCAGCAGACATGTTCTTTGCTGCTGTTATTTAATACTGAATACATGTGATATGAATAAGCTAAAAAGAAATATTTCATTTAAGTCATTGTGGAAAATTAATAATATATAACCTATATAATAGGGAACAATTTTAGTAAACGGTAATAAGCTACATACCTAAAGGTGTATGAACAGCGTGAAAAACAGGTTAAATTATTAACCAAATAAATAGTGTCAAAAGATTTACTCACATAATTTTAAAAAATTTATAATGTATTGAAAACACGTTGTATAATAATAAGTGGTGAAATGAACACTAACAAAGACAGCAGTGGTTATATTGAAAAGACTTCCAAAGCAAGAATCAACAATTTAAAAGTGTTTTTAGTTGTATTAAAAATCATTATTTACATGTGGAATAAGTTAGGTTATACAAATGTCCTGTCTAGATTTAGGAATTTTCTGTTTGTAAATGGCATTTGAGTGAAGGATTTGAATTTGGCGGGTATCTAAATTTAGACTTACCTGTCAAAAGAAGCAACGATTATTTTTCATGCTATACTGGGTGTCGATGGATATGTAGCGTAGGACAAAAGACGAGAAGAATCAAATGTTGAAAATAATTTCCAGACAGCTGGCTATGACTTTGATACAGGAAGAGGAATTAAGCTTCGAGATTATTTTTCGACAATATCCGTTTTCCGTTTGAGAAGAGGGGTTGTTGTTTAATGAACGCCGAGAAAGGAGAGCGACATATTTTAGCTTCCAGGTATATTATGGAATTTTAAGTGAATTTGTGCGTGAATAGTATTTAATGTGTTCAACAAGCAAACAAACAGCCCAGTAGATGTTCCAGACTATACAATCACGACGAGAAATGAATGCACAGGTAATAAACAGCAAAATATTACCTGGACCTACTATCAGCAGACGCTAAAGGTACATCATAATTCACATAACTAATAAATTACAATAAAAGCAAGTTTCCTATATGCAGTAATCTAGATAAACGATCCATCTGTTATTGGGAAATAAATGTTTAGATCATAATAACAGATTTCATCAATATATCTGAAATTTAAACCAAATTCCGGTAGTGTTTTACAAGCAAACTCATAGAGGGCAGATAGAATATCAAAGTTAAACCAAAAGAATTAAGTTTTGGCCCTGTTTGTTATGAAATTGAAACAATTGTAAATCATGTCACTCACGTAAATAAAAATTTGTTAATAATTTTAAAACAGTAGAGGATCCAGTAAGCGAAATTCTAGAATTACCAATTAAATTTAAATAAAAATATTTGTTACATTTATAAAGTTTTTTGACGTATTTTATTTGGGGGTATATTTGTTATATAATTATTTGGGGAATTGATAACATATAGCACCATTTATCAATTAGAACCGACTAACTGAGAGATAGAGTCATTTTATTATTCTCAACTGTAATTAAAATACTATATATATATATATATATATATATATATATATATATATATATATATATATATATATATATATATATATATATATATACATATAAACTTAAATTCAAATTAAAATTAAACATATTCAACTATTCTTAATTTAATAATATACATACAGGGTGAACCCAAAGCTAACTATATACGATCTAAAAATATACAAAAATATAAAATATATATAAAACTTATATATAAACATAATATATACTACAATACCATAGAATAATATAACAATTGATACCCAATCGTGGGGCATTCTATATAATATATAAATAAATAAAACCCTTATAGAATATTAATATAACAATATATATATATATATATATATATATATATATATATATATATATATATATATATATATATATATATATATATATATATATATATATATATATACTCGTGGTTCGTTTTTTTCGTGAAGAGTTGTGAATTGTAGTTTGTTGTCGAATTTATTGAAATTGTCCAAAAGAACAGGACCGACGACCTTTTGGACAATTTCAAGAAATTCCACAAAAAACTACAATTCACAATAGAACCAGAAAGTGAAAATAAGCTCAATTTTCTAGACCTGACAATGATTAGAAGCACAGGCAGACAAAACATTCATACAATGTGGTACACAAAACCCACAGCATCTGGTAGATATTTAAATTTTGATTCAGCTCACCCCAACACACACAAAAAAAGTTGCTACAGCTATCTTTGACAGGGCCCTGAGACTGACCACTCCTCAATACAGAGAGAATACTATTAAAAAAGCAAGAAAACTACTAACAGACAACAACTACCCGACAAAACTCATAAACAAGACACTGAAAAGACGAACACACGCTCTCTATAATACAACATACAAAGCCAGAGACAGTAATGAACACACACATGACACCAAATATGTTGCAATTCCATACATACCGGGGTTATCAGAGACAATAAAACGCACACTCAGGGAACACAACATAGAAACAGCATACAAAAGCATAAACCATACAAAAGGTTTATTCACAAAATTAAAAAGCAAAACTGGGAAACTGAAAACCACACACACTGTATATCAAATCCCCTGCAAAACATGTGATGGTGTATACATAGGCCAAACATAACAGTATTTCAAAAAAAAAAGAATAGAAGCATACAAGTACACAACCAATGCAAGTACCGCACTGAGCAAACACAAAACAAACACCGGACATACATTTGATTATGACAAAACCAGAATCTTGGACATTGAAAAAAACACCCACAAAAGAACCATAAAAGAGATTATTATGATTAACAAAACACCTGCATCAATAAACGACAGAACAGAAATAAACACACTTTCCAAAATCTACATACCAATCATTAAATAATGCCCATAAATTCCTATAATGTACCAAACACAGACGATTAAAAAACTATAGACGGGCAGATCTGATTAGTTACCCATTTACAACTTTGACCGCAACACACAGATGACGCTATTACACCATCAGAAACAACCACGGACAACTAGCAGACACTAACACACATACATAGTTTTCTGTAATTTGTCAACACTCGAAACCAAAGCATAAAACAACACAGACAGTCGATCAGGGACATATTCCAACTTTGACGGCAACACACAGATGACGCTCGGAATAAATGACCGACAACTAAGAAATTCTAACACGCATGTCTGTTTCAAATACAGATAATTATACAAAATGTCCTCTCGTACTTAAAGACTAAAAAAATTACAATAAACAATAGCAACGAAGGTATATTTTCCGGCAATTACAATTGATTGGTGGTGTAACACACAGGTAAGATATAGATCTAAATAATTTATAAAAACATATATTGCAATGATTTAGAGGGAACCTACTCTCTAAATATACCTTTTCAATGTTTACAGCTCTCAACCGTAAAAGTGAAATGTTCATAGATTAATATAAAATAAAATAAAGAATTTAAAAAACCTGAAGATGCCGCGCATGAGGCAGCGAAACGTCGTTAAATCAAAAACACAAATGTTGTTTTAATTTTTGTCCAAAAATGAAGAAGTTTCCACGAACCTAAACCTAATTATATATATAAATATATACCTATATATATATATATATATATATATATATATATATATATATATATATATATATATATATATGTATATATATATACGTAATTTGAAATGTCTATTTTTACTTTTAATCATAATTTGTTAATTTTGCATAACATACATGTGAAATTTGGTACATGAAGGTTTTTAGCATCGACAAATACTAATATATCAATTATAGAGGCCCCTGTCTTTACCAAGACTTGTATTTTAAATTGAACGTAACCTTTTGATTGTGACAGTTATAAGGTTTGATCTTAAAGAATTGGTAAATCAGTCATTTCTACATTAAAAAAAGTGTTTTCAGTTAAACTCACTCACGCAAAAGTTTGCGAGATATTTAACAGTTACTAACTCTTCACGAAAATGGTATGTAATGTTTAACGGAGCATCGTGGAAAACTAACGTATACAAAATTTTGTGAATGTATTCATGATATCTACGTAAGTACAGATAGTTAAATGTCGTCCTGAAACGCATTGCACCCTTTGTGGTTTTCTTGGTACAAAATGAGTTTATTGATTGTTATTACCCTTACTTTGTGAAATCGTTTCATACTAAATACAAATGTAGAGACTTTTTCTTTGGCTTCACAACTGCTTGTCTACATGCGTATTTAGTACCAAATGAATTTTTATGTTTCGGTATTTTTCGACTCCTTAACTCTAGTTAATTTGCTTGTGACGAAGTTTAATGAACTTGGTTTATCAAATGAAAGTATTTTTTTGCAGTCGGTGAGCTACACGGCATTTAAAAAAATGTAATCTCAACAAACCAAACTTTTGAACGAAAACTGGTTAACAATAGAGCCTCGGTAGGTCAGTAGTAAGAACGTGTGCCTCAGTTCCAACTCGACCACGGTCAGCGGCAGACATACGAGGTGATCGATATATATATATATATATATATATATATATATATATATATATATATATATATATATATATATATATATACATATATATATATATACATATATATATATATATATATATATATATATATATATATATATATATATATATATATATATATAAAGAACAATTAAACGTGACATTAACGAAGCCATTATGGATGGCACACATAATCCAAATGTGTCAAAAAACTCCTTAACAGAGACAATGGCCGATAACTCTAACAATAAGAGCGGATGTGACGATCAAACTAACATGGATTTCAACAATTATTTAGAACCCCATTCAAATAAGCGCAGAAAAATATATAAGCCTACGAATAACATTACAGTAAACACGGGAGTTAAACAACTAACAGATTTGGACCGTTAGAAACGCTAAACGACGAACCAGTAATGGATTGGAGCGAAAACGAAGAGACCAGCCAAGAAAATAAAGGAAATAACAACAATGAAAAAGGTAAAAATTTTAGCCTGTAGTTATACACAGGAATATTCAAAATCATAAAGACTTTGTTGATGCGTTCTCTAAGCATCTAAAAGATAAATTTTATATTAAGTACAACAGATGCAGAACTAATGTATTTGCCACAACTGTAGACAACTACAATACACTATAGAAAATTTAAAAAATACAAATTGGAATTCCATACATATACTGTTAGGAGTTCCAAAACACATGCATCTGTTTTAAAAGGTCTGCAAGGAGCTCATGAGATAATAGAAATACAGCAAGACCTTATTGAACAGAGTATAGAAGCCTTAAAAGTAATACCAATGACAACAAAGTTTGACCCATTGTATATGGTAATAACTTCGGCAAAAGTAAAATTATCAACATTACTAAAAGACGTGAAGTATGTAGACAACAAAAATTTAATGGGAAATATACCACAAAAAAAGTGCTAACACAATGGCATCACTGCCAACAATGGGGACACTCTTCTGCGAACTGTTATGCATCTCCAAAATGCCTCAAATGTGCCGGGGGCCATATCACAAAAAACTGCCTTAAATGAAATAAAACTCCCGCCAAATGCGCCAATTGCGATGAAGAAACCCAGCAAATTCTACAGACTGTAAAGTGTATCTGAAAAAAATCAAATACATTACTACCAAAAAACAGCAAAAAGAAGCGGCAAGCAAGACACCGTGGGAACTACGTTAAACACAAAACCTTTGGGAACATGCAAAAAAAGAAGCTCCCGTGGATAATGCCGATGTTAACCAAAGTGCAAATAGATTAATACAAAATAGTGTTTTGAAAACAAGTGACACAATCAGCGACAAAAGCTTTAAGGACAGCCAGGTAATAAAAAATGTAAATAATGTAGACTTAAACGCATTAATTAATGTAACAAGAGAAGTAGACAAAGAGTTAAATATTACCAAAATGTTTCACCTCCTGCTAACTTTAAAATTAGAGTTACAAAGTTGTAATTTGAACAGTAAAAAATTTCAAAAATTCGTATAATTCTGTAAAGCTCTTGATGAATAAAACGTTAAATATATGCCTTTGGAATGCAAATGGGGTCAGAAACAAGATCGCCGAATTAACAGATTTTTTAAAAGATAGAGACATAGACATTATAGGTAACTGTGAATCAAAGTTAACAATTAGGGACAAATTTAATATAAAAAATTATGTTTGCTATAGGGAAGACAGTCAATATTTTAACGGGGGTGGCTTAATTTATCTAATTAAAAGTAATATACCACACGAGTACATAGGTAAAACTATAAATACGATAGAAAATTGTATCATTAGATTAAGCGATAACACTTATTTAGTATTAGTTTATAACAGACCTAGTAATAATTTTAGTTTTAATGACCTTGATAGTTTGTTTTCTGTGTCAAACAAAGTGCTTATTATGGGCGGCTATAATAGCCGACATTTTGACTGGAACTGTCGAAACAACTCAAACGGCAACACATTACATAATTTTATCCGCAACAATAATTGTACTTTGCTTTTTTCTTGAACACATACTCATTTTCCTGCTAATAATACCACTCATTCAACCATTGACTTAGTTTTGAATAAAAATTTAAACTACTGCAGCTTAGAAAATAGGTCTCTACCAGAATTAAATTCTGCTCACTATCCAATATTTTTTCAAATTTACAATAGTGCTAAAACCGATACGTCAAAACGACTTCTAGACTACAAAAACGCAGACTGGAAGAGGTTTCGCCAAATCATTCACCAAAACATAAACCTAGATCAAGTAATTGACTTCAAAGAACACATTGAACTGGAAGCAGATAATCTTTCTAAAATAATAACCAACGCCATCGCAATAACAATTAAGCAAAAAACCATCAAACCCCATGAAATAAATTTACCGCAGAACATAAGAGACAAAATAAAACATAAAAATCAATTGAGGAAAAGATGGCAGCAGTCTAGGTCATCTCTTGATAAAAGAGATATAAATAATTTAATTAGAGAAATAAAACATGACATTTGTAGATTTAAAAACAAACTATGGTCAAATAAACTGATCAATCTAAACACAAACAATAAATCCCTATGGAAAATGACAAAAAAATTTCATAGGCCTTATAAACCCACCCTGGTAATTAGAACCAATAATCAAACAGAAATGACAAATTAAGATAAAGCAGATGCTATTGCGAGCTATTTTGAAAACATTTTTGCCTCAGGTAATAGCACCCTTAAACACAAAAGCATAGAAAATGCGGTGAGCCCATTTATAAATCAGGAAATTCCAGACAACGATATTTCTTGGCAACAGATGATGGCTACTCCCAAAGAGGTAGCGGCTGCAATACGTAGAACCAAAAACAACAAGGCGCCTGGGAAAGATTATATACAAAACATCGCCTTGAAAAAACAATTCCTAGAACAGCCGTGATAATGCTGACAGCAATTATAAATGGTATGATTAGGCACAGCTACTTTCCTTTAATATGGAAAGAATCGGCCTGCATACCAATGAACAAACCAGGTAAAAATTCCCATAGCCCGGAAAGCTATAGATTGATAAGCCTCTTAAATACCTTAGGTAAAATAGCAGAAATGGTAATCGCAACCAGGCTAGATAAAATTGAAAGTTCCATCTATCCGACAATAAACACGCAGTTCGGTTTTAGAATAAAGCATAGTACAACACAACAAATAGCACGCATTGTCTATGACATATGCGGAAATTTTAATAAAGATAAATCTAAAGTTATGACAACACTGGACATTGAAAAAGCGTTTGACATAGTATGGCATGATGGCCTAATTTACAAACTTATCAAGGCTAACTACGCAAAACATTTAATACTCCTGCTATACTCTTTACAGTTAGAATCAATAATATTTTATCAAATGCTAGAATTATAAATGCAGGAGTATCACAAGGCTCCATAATCGGCCCAAAATTATTTAATATATATCTAAACGATATTCCACATTTTGAAAAAACACAAATGGCACTTTTTGCTGATGACACGGCCATATACGCACACTTCTTTAGTCCAATAGTTGCATCAAAGCAAATCCAAATCCACCTAAATATTCTGCCTAAGTACTTTCAAGACTGGAAAATTAAAGTAAATTCTAATAAATGCGAGGCCATAATATTTAGCAAAAAATATAAAAGCGACAAAATATTTCAGCCTATCAAACTAAACTCGGAAACAATTAAAATTAGTAAGACAGTTAAATATTTAGGTGTTTCTCTCGACGAAAAGCTAACATTTTAAAATCATATTGACAAAACAATTTAAAAAGCTGATGGTGTCATGAAAACACTATATATCCTAATTAACAAAAAAAGTAAGGTGTATGTTAGTAATAACATTATTATATACAAATCCATAATGCGACCCACGCTTATTTATGCAACACCCATATGGTGCGGCGCGGCAAAAACTCACACCAAAAAATTACAAATATTTCAAAATAAGTGCCTGAGATTGATCCTAAATAAAACTAGATATACAAGAATTAGAGAATTACATAAAAGTACTAACATGCCACTTATCAGCGAGAAAATGAAAGAACAAGCAGAAAAATTTTACTCCACACAACTAGATAATAACATTCTTCTGAAAGACATTGCAAAATACAAGCAAAACACCATAGATTTTCGCTTAAAACATAAACTTCCATATATTATCTTTCTTTCTGAATTACTTCTAAAAAACACAAATAATATTAATAATAAATTCTAGCACTTACCATATTATAACCACACTTTGTAAATACAGCAATTAATAGATTAAAGTAGAAATACATAGGTTGCTATATTTAGTCTTAATATAATGGAATTATTGTTAATATAAGTCCCAGACATATTATAGTAAAACTAAACATCTTTGTGTAGATGAAAACGAAAAAAAAAACGCAAACGAAAACAAGGTTTTTTTACAATAGCTTTTTCCCTGTATTATAATAATAATAATAAATAAAATAAACATAGATAATGTTAGACCCTAAGTAATTAGGAAACTACCTTATAAGGAAATGGTACCAGATTAAGATTAAGTTAGACGACAGTGTATAAGCTTTATAGCTGGACCATTGTAACATATTTTATTTAAACTTGTACATATTTTTGTATTTTTTTTTCACTTGTGCAAAGAATGACAAAAATCATTTGCATGTGTTATTGTACTTTAGGCCCTTGGTAATATTTTTTTGTTTTTATGATTTTCGCACACCTACTGAAAATATCAAAAAATAATACGTATTTGAAAAACCTGACCTAACCCGATGTTAAAATTCATTTGTTTCACTCTTGCAAAGGGGGTTACGTAAACTAATTTGCATTAGTTCTTATACATTAGGGCCTTGATAATAGTTTTCTGTTTTTATGATTTTGGCACATTGGTTACAGATGACAAAAAATAATACATATTGCGGAAACGTCTTAATTGCGATCCCGATTTTCATATGGATATTTTCACATTTGCAAAGGGTGACAAAAAATAATTTGCAGATTTTATAATACAATAACGCCTTGGTAATAATTTTTTGTTTTTATGATTTCGGCACATCGATTGCAAATGCCAAAAAATAATTCGTTTGGAGAACATCTTAATTGCTATCCCGATCTTCATATGTTCATATGCATTTTTTTCGCTACATAAGCCCACAGTGAACTACCGCAAGAAAACACATTTTTGTAATCAGCGCAAACTTCACTTTTTTGAAACTTTGGAATTAAAAGAGCACATACACGACAGCAAGTACCTTGTTTTAAATAAGCAAACTGACATAAGATGGTTTCATGGCGTTTTATCATATTATGAATAACAATCAACTATTTTAATTGGGCCAGACCAAAGTCATTTAATAAAATCAAGAAGATCTATTGAGTTGGAAAGCAGTGGGTCAGTTTTAACAAAGTTACTAAGTGGATGGATAGTTATGGTAAAGTAAATGTCATTTCACCAAATAGTGCAAACTGTATTTATCACTAATGTAACAAAGAAGAATATGAATATCTAAATCAACTGGTAAAGGACTAGTTTAGTACAGATTGGTTTAGTATTAGAAGTCTAGAGAAATTAGTGAAAACAAAAGAAGGAACATTATTAGAGTCTACAAGAAAACCAGATGACGGATTCGAGACTGGATTACTTTGAAAGAAAGATAACATCCAATAACCTGTAGGGAGTTAGGAATCTATGTATGGGGTTATAAATCTGTATGAGTCGAGAAGAAACTATTTTATATTTAATATAATATATTTTCGAAAGTAAACTTAAAGTGTTCCCGAAAAAAATCATTTCTTGGTCAACCCTATAGGTTAATAGCAAATTGAGCTTTTCAAATATGAAGCATTTAATTAAAATTCGCTACCATAAGGCACTTGCTGCGCCCATGATTTCTTTTCTTACAAACATCCATTATATTTCGATGGAAAGTGCAAAAATGCAGTAACCTAAGGCGTGTTCGACTAAAAAAAAAATTGTATCACCAACGAGTTATGGGCTACCTGTGATTGTAGACATATTTTTTTAAGATGTAGCTCAAGACGCCCTATAATTAATGTATACAATATTTTTTTCATATCTTGTATGATAACAGCTTTATTGATTTTTTACGAAAATTCGACAAAAATTATATACCATTAAACGATAAACTCTATAGCTAAGACTATGGCCAAGCATCAGAGAAAGGGTCTATTTGAAATGAATTTTCTGGAAACACTTTAGTGAAATGAAGGACAATGACGGTTGAAACTAAGACTTCAGGGTTTGTAAAACATTCTTCTTGGGACATTTTCTTTCCATAGCCCGTATTAGATTCAAGTTCTTTGCCTAAATGTTGCCAATTTTGACGTTTTAAAACGCGACTTTGACGTTTTGAGGAAAACCCAAATTTATTTTTCTTTAAATGCCTATAAGTTTTTTATCTTTTGACCTACAGAACTAATCTGTAGGTAATTTACCTATAACGATATAAACCCGTGTACCGAATTTGGTTGTCGTTACTTGGTTATTTCCGGAGACATAAATTTTTTTCGAAAGAAAACACAAAATTTTCCGGGAAAACCTCGGCCGATTTTCCTGGCTAACGAATTTATCCAAGCCACTTGTAAAAGTAAGGTATTCACCAAATTTAGTCAAAATCGGCCCATTATTTTTTGAGTTATCGGTGTGATATATACATACACACACACACACACACACACACACACAAATATATATATATATATATATATATATATATATATATATATATATATATATATATATATATATATATATATATATATACACAATTTATTCAATATTCATCAAATTACAAACAGTAAAAACATACAGAATACAAAAGAAAATAAACAGTTTATGAACTTGTATGAACTTGTATGTGCTCTGAATGAATAAGAAAACACAATATATGCCAACAAAAAATAAAACTAGTATAAAATATGCTGTGTTACCCTATCTTATATTACCCCATTCCCTCTCACTGACCCACCCCCACAGACAGCAGACAGGCGACACGACATTTATCCACAAATCCTCTCCTCCATCCATCCCACCAGCACAAGAATTCATTCACTCCCCTCTTCTTTCCTACGTTTTAATCCTATGCACATATAGAAAACACAATCCGCACACACGTGCACACACACACACACAGAGTGACTTACACACGCACCCACGCGCGCACACACACAACCAACCCGTATTACCATACCACTATATTACACATTCTAATCACCGCATACGCACCTGCACATCCCTACATATGCTCCCACACCTCCACATGTAACACCAATCAAGTTTTCCGAACAGTATTCACCATCGCTACTGCAAATGGAATCGATACAAAAATAAAACAACGTTGGATACTTTGCACTGAGTCGATAACCACGGAAGCCAGCAACATACTCCTCCTTTAGCTTTAGTACACTCTAGTACAGTGTAGTTATTCGTGACGAAATCAACCAGTTTCTTTCTGAATTTGTAGTCTCTGTGAGTGTTTTTGAGATCACTGGGAACCAAATTATACAATTTTGAACCGACAAAGCACACAGACCGCTGAGTGACATTTTTCACGCATTTAGGTGCAACTAGTAAAGACTTTGACTGCTGCCTTGTCATATATTTGTGACCTGTATCAGTATGCGACTATCTGCTAAAATGCGTATATTCAATTACATATACCGCATAAAATCCTAATACATTCAGTATATTCGTGTGTTCGTTATACAGTAGATCCATGTGATAATCAAGTCTCTTGTTAAATATTGTCTTGATGATAACATTTTGCGTCACCTGCAGTGGAGCAAGTTTGCCCGGTAGGCCGATCCCCAGCACAGAATGCCGTATCGCAAAACAGATGAAACTAGACAGTCATAAATAATCCTCAGTGTTTTGATATTTAAAAAACTCCTGAGCAAGTAGAACAGATGTATAAGCTTACGCAGTCTGGTGTTAAGATAGGCCACATGTTGATGCCATTTTAGATGCTGATCCACCATAATATCCACATATTTTATCTCTGTCTCTCGTTTTATACACGAGTTGTTTGCATCTATTTTTATATCAGGAAGCTCTTGTTTAACACCAGCTTTTGTTGGTGAGAACATAATATATTTTGTCTTATCAATGTTTATAAATAAGCTATTCTCATTAAACGACCTATTAACCTGACCAAGGATATCAACCGTTTTACGGTAGGTTGTGTTCCAATCATCACCATCACAGAGCAGGATAGTGTCATCTGCATATGACAGAATTGTACACTTACTCTTAAACTTCAGTAGGATGTCATTAATGTATATCAAAAACAGGACTGGCCCCAAAATTGTTCCCTGTGGCACTTCCCTTGTAATCATTAGTGGCCTGCTGAGACTAGCCCCCACCTTAACCACCTGCTCTCGTTCTGTTAGGTAACTTCTAAACACCTGCAATGCAATCCCTCGAACACCAACACACTCAAGCTTATAGAGTAGCATCTCATGAGACACAGTGTCAAAAGCTTTTGTTAAATCTAAAAACACACCTATTGCTTTTAATCACGGTCAAAGTTACTCAAGATTGCCGACGTAAGTCTATGAAGTGCTGGTCCAGTGGAGATATTTGGTCTAAATCCATACTGACCAGGAGAGAGCACATTGAAAGTGTCCAGGAAGCTCATTAATCTTTTTAAAAGGCATTTTTCAAAATTTTTTGCCAGTATGTTAATAAGACTTGTGGGTCTATAGTTGCATGGTTCCAAGGGGTCACCTGCTTTAAAAATGGGTATTACCACACTAAATTTAAGCTTCTTTAGAACCACTCCCTTTTCAAACATCTTGTTTACGATATAATAGATTGGCCTGCTCAAGTACATATGTGCGATTTAAAACAAGCGACACCATCAGGCCCCAAAGCTGAGTTCTTCTTAAGGTTTCCTATCACTTCCACAATTTCTGCCTCTGAGACAGGCGTCAAATAGAAGGAGTTGCACTGCGCTGACAAAATAGTGATTTAACTCGTTAGCAATGTGAGAATCATTCTTTAAAAGTGAAGCGTCTGAAGCTCTCAACATACAAATGTCTCTTTTATTGATTTTTCTATTGGATATCTCGCTGACTATATTCCAGATTTTTCTTGAGTTGGAATTTGTGGCCTCTATCTTATTTTTATAAAAATCATTTTTTTACGTTCGTATTAAAGCGGTTAATTTGTTTCTATAGTTCTTATACTCACGTTCTAATACATAATTGTTTTTATCCTCCAACCACTTTACCTTTAGCTTATCTCTTATTTTTAAAGATGTCACCAATCCACGCGTAATCCAGAGTTGTTTAGCCCCGCACTTTTTAGTAATAGTCCTTTCACCCATTTTTATCATGAAATTATCAACCATTTTTGGTACACTCTCCTCCCCCACAATGCCATCCCAAGCTTCCGTCCGAAAACATTCAAGAAACTTTGTGTCATCAATTACACGTAACTTAGTGAACTTTCCAAGTGCATTGTCAGCCGCGCGCACACTCCCTGTTCCATCACATACACCCGGGAAATCGATAATCAAAGACACCGTATAATGGTCAGTTATATCCGTCTGCAACACCCCAGAAGTTGCACTTATAGTCCCCTCATTTATACCTTTATACACTCTCCCAATATACTTGCAGAAGATGTGACCGATGCAACTCTGGTTTGTGCCAGTAATTCTAGTCGGCAAGTTTACGTAAGATATATATATATATATATCCATTTTGTTCTAGAATGTTATTGTATTGGAGGCCTACACTGTTTACACCACCCAGAATGTCTATATTTAAATCACCAACTAAAATGTCAACGTCGCTCTTCTGCCTTCTCTCGATGAAACTGCCCAAGTCCCCCAAAAATACATTTTCACTGCTAGATGGTGGCCGGTATATACCAGTGATTGCTATACTTTTTCCCAGTTTGTTAAGACGTGCACTTACAAAACATATTTCCGTGAGATTGGTTACCGTCAATTGAGCGCCGTATATTTTTTAACGTACATTATACACCCATCATTATGATTTAAAAAACCCTGACTACACACCAAATCATAACCCTCTATCAGATACAGTTGTACATCTGGAACCTTCCAAGTTTCACTCAATATCAGACAATCAACATTCCTTTCACCAAGAGCCTTCAGTAAAATAAGCAGCTCGTCAAAGTTTTTCCTGATACTTCTTATATTATATATATATATATATATATATATATATATATATATATATATATATATATATATATATATATATATATATATATATATATATATATATATATATATATGGCTTTCATTAATTCCCGAACCCCCACAAGACCGCTTAAGTTAGGCAACCCGGCATACACGGTTGTAGAACCTGAATTAATGAAATCCCTAAGAAGCCAGTGTTGTCTCATATTTCTTTGGGGTTTTATAATAGCGCTAATTAGGCCCCCTAGAACACATATCCGGGGTCAGTTTCAATATATATATATATATATATATATATATATATATATATATATATATATATATATATATATATATATATATATATATATATATATATATATATATATATATATATAAGAAAGATAAATGGAGGTTTTCCTCAAAACGTCAAAGTAGCGATTTAAAACGTCAAAATTGGAAACATTTACAACAACTTGAAACTATTACGGGCTATGGAAAGAAAATGTCTCAAGAATAATGTTTTGCAAACCCTGAAGTCTTAGCTTCAACCATCACCGTCCTTCATTTTACTAAAATATTTCCAGAAAATTCATTACAAATATGCCTAAATTTTCTTTTCTCTTTTAATCGAACACACCTTATGTTATTGCATTTTCCATCAACATACAATACATGTTTGTAAGAAACGAAATTCTGGACGCAGCAGGTGCGTTATGGTAGCGACTTTTCATTAAATGCTTCAAATTTGAATAGCTCAATTTTTGTACATTTTCAAACAATAAAATTAGTTTAATGAAACATGGCACATTGTTTCTACTATATAGGTTATAGTGGTAACCAAATTTTATGCCTGTTTAAAAAAAATACATATATTTGCTATTAAAAAACATTTTAATGAAAATTCACTGCCATAACGCAATTGCTGTGCCCAAAGGTTTTTAAATTTTAGCGACCTAAGATCACCACTGACGCAATTATTATGAGTGGTGATATGTCACTGACAATTGACATTACCCAAGCTAATTAACTGCAATATTGTGTGCAGTCCGTTTGCAGAAATATTTAATGTTTATTGTCAGCTATACGAGGTAATAATATTGAAATGATTTTGTGGACGGACTCTAGTATAGTGATTTCTTGGATTAAAGGTAATTTACTGAAACAAAAACCTTATGTGAAATGTCGAGTAAAGGAAATAGGCCACCTATACTGTCATATATTTTAACACTTTAAATTTTATTAATCAGCTGTTTTACCATTTTTTTGTTATAAAGTTATAAAGAATGCTCTTCAAAAACGTTAAAATTTACTATTCTATGTCTTAGAAGCTAAACTGATCGCCGCATAATTAAGATAAGAATTTAAGATAGAGTAAGTATATTAGCCAATAAAAACCAATTCCTTATACATAAAAACTCTGGACGCAGCAAGTGCGTTATGGAAGTGAATTTTTATTTATAAAAAGTTAATTACAAATATATCGCTCTAATACGAGCAGGCATCAATTTGGTTACCGGTATAACCTATATAGTAGGAACAATGTACCATATTTTATCAACATAATTATTTGAAAATGTACAAAAATTTTCCGAAAATAAACTTTAAATGTTTCCGAAAAAAGTGGTCTCCTAGCCAATGAACCTTAGGTTAATAGCAAATTGAGTTATTGAAATTTGAAACATATAATGAAAATTCCCCACCAAAAAGCCCTTGCTGCGTTCATACAAAAAATTTTCGAAAATAAAGTTTTATGTTGGTTTTCTAACCGACAATAGGCATGGATGCAAAATGATGAAAATGTTTTGTATCCTCCTACTATGTCGAAAATCATAACTACTGGACAATTGATAGTCTCTTTATTAATCTTATTTTTAAAGGGGTAGACATTGATCCAATCCAATCCATAGCAGGTGGTAGTGGAATTTTCCTTTATGTAATAGTAAAGGATTTTTTCACGCCCGAGGAGGTACCACCCCATACATCAAGGGGCCGGTGAAGTCCCAACGGACGTTTCCGGTTCTGGTGTATGAGTCGGTTTCCCTTATAAGTAAAAATGATGATGGCTCCTCCTTGTATAAAATATTCCGGAGGCAAAATACCCCTCCATTCGGATCTCCGGGAGAGGGGTGTACAGGGGGCGCCAACATCAAGATTTAACATATCCTTTTCGAATATATGTGGCCTAAATTCTAACCTACCATTTCCTCCAGGCTAACAGGCCCCAACTCCTCTTCCTCACCGAAACCCAAATCAGTGCCAAAACAGCCACTAATCACCTTAATTTCCCGGGGTATGAGCTCCTTACTGCCTTTAGATTGCATGGAGGCGTGTGCGCATACGTCCGTAGCAATCTACCCTGCACCAGACTTCCCAATTTAGAAGCTGGAAGAAAAGACATACTATGGATAAAACTCTCTCTCAGGGCTGCAACTAAATTCATCTGTTGCATTTACCGGTCACCTTCTGACAACAACTTTGTCCAGCTCTTTGACTACCTTTCTGAAAAAACCGACTATCTGATTTCTGAATATCCTTCCTCCGAGGTCACTATTCTTGGCGACTTCAATGTCCATAATAAGGAATGGCTAGGATCTTCAAAAACCGATCCACAAGGGAGAGCAGCGGAGGCCTTTGCAGTCAGCAATTCTTTGGCCAATATGGTACAGCAACCTACTTACTTTCCTCGTATCCCAACACACAGCTCAAATCCCTTGGATCTCCTTCTTACTACAAATCCTGAATGCTATAAGATATCAGTCACCGCCCCCCTTGGTCGCTCAGACCACGGCATGGTCACTGCTTCCTGTGCAATGCAACCCGAGGTCACACAGTCATCACATCCACGTATCGTTTGGCACTACAACTCCGCAAACTGGGACGAAATGCGGGATTACTTTTCCTCATTTCCATGGGCGTCTGTCTGCTTCTCTCATCCTGACCCCTCTGATATCTCACAAAACGTCACCGAAATTATCCAAGCTGGCATGGAATTATTTATTCCACGTACACAGAAAACCTCTTCAGCCACTCAAAAGCCCTGGTTCTCTAAATCCTGTGACAAGGCCAGACTTGAAAAGGTCAAAGCTCACAAAACGCTTCTACACAATCCCAGTCAAGAAAATCGTCAAGCATTCAACGACGCAAGAAACCGCTATGTCCGCATTCTTTCTGAGGCAAAAAACTCGTTTAATAACCACATCAAAAACAAAGTCCTCTCAAGCTCCAACGGCGGCAAACCCTTCTGGACTCTTGCTAAGTCTATTGGGAATAATTTCTGCAAGAGCACGTTCCCACCTCTTGTCTCAGGTGATGAAATTGTTTCTACCGCCCTGGGCAAGGCTGAACTTTTTGCTTCGTTGTTCGCCGGAAATTCTACTCTCAACCCACCTCCAAATGTTCAACCACCAACAGTCCCCAATGTCGCGCATAAAATGACTGATATCATTTTCCAAACTAAAAAGGTACGAAAGATGCTCTCTTCTCTTAATACCAGGAAAGCCTCTGGCCTTGACGAGATCCCAGCAATTGTTCTCAAAAAATGCGCACCAGAACTTGCTCCTGTCCTGACTCGTCTGTTTCAGATATCTTACAATAAAGGCATATTCCCTAGTAACTGGAAAACTGCTCGAGTACAACCCATCTCCAAGAAAGGATCCAAAGCGCTTCCTAGCAACTACAGGCCTATTTCTCTCCTTTCAGTCATCTCTAAAGTGATGGAAAAGTATATAAACACCGAACTACTAAAATTCCTTGAAAAACACAGTCTAATCCACGACAGGCAGTATGGATTCCGTCAGCGCAGATCGACTGCCGACCTCCTTTCCTTTGTCACCCATTCTTGGAACAAGTCTATGGAACAACACGGTGAATCCCAGATTGTTGCTCTAGACATATCCAAAGCATTCGACCAGGTCTGGCACGCAGCGCTGCTTAATAAACTTCCGGCCTATGGCCTACCACCAAAACTTTGTACCTGGACAGCAAATTTCCTCTCCAACAGGAGCATATCTGTTGTTGTGGATGGCCATTCCTCTAAACTGTATCCAATTAATGCAGGAGTTCCTCAAGGTTCAGCTTTAGCCCCTACTTTGTTTCTTCTCCACATCAATGACCTCCTCTCTAGCACATCCAACCCAGTTCACAGTTACGCGGACGACAGCACCCTCCACTCAAACATACAATATTCTAAGCCTGTCTCTTTAGCCCAATTAGATGAGGATCGCAGACTCATGGAGGGTTCTGTCTCCGTAGACCTCCAAAAAATATTAGACTGGGGAAGTAGAAATCTTGTACAATTCAACCCCACCAAAACTAAGTCTTGCTTTCTTTCTCACAAGAGATACAGCAGCCCTAGACCCATCACAATGAACAACCAAGTTATTCAAGGTAATGAGTCCTTTTCTCTTGTTGGCATTACTGTGGATCGAAATCTTAATTGGCACCAACATGTTACATCAATTGCAGAAGCGGCTGCTAAGAAATTGGGTTTCCTCTTCCGGGCTCGCAAATTCTTTTCACCAACTAATCTCTATACCTTATACTCCTCACAAATAAGGCCAAACCTCGAATACTGCTCCCACATCTGGGGTGCAGCTGCCGCTTCTACACTCGCTATCCTGGACTCCATTCAGAAGAGAGCTATACGTCTCATCGGTGACGCTACCCTCACCCAAAGGCTTCCATCCCTTGCCCACCGACGTGCCGTTGGTGACCTCTCTCTCTTTTATAGATATCTGCACGGGCACTGCTCAGAGGAGCTTTCCTCCATAATTTCCCCACCTGCTGCCCCCAGCAGATCTACCAGGGGAACAGAGCGAATGCACCCTTTTAACGTCCAGGTCACCAGACATAGAACATCTTGTTATGCCCGCTCTTTTGTCCCGAGGACTTCCAAGTTGTGGAATTCCTTGCCGGCACATGTTTTTCCTTCTCCTCCGAACCTCCAAACCTTCAAGTCCAGAATTAACAAGCTGCCTCTTTCCTCCTTGTCAACACCCACGGTACGATAGTATTTAGGCTGTAAGCCCTCGTGGTGTGTTGTTGACATAAAAAAAAAAAAAAAAAAAAAAAAACTTACGTTAATACCAAATTGAGTTATTGAAATTTGAGAGATTTAATAAAAATTTGCTACCAAAACGCACTTACAGCGTCCAGATTTTTTTCTTACAAACATGCATCACATTTCGATAAAAAAATGCTAAAATGCAGTAACGAATTTGCTCTACGAAAATTAGCTAAAAATGATAGACCGTTAAGCCATAAACTTCACTATACCTACAGCGAAAGCATCAACTTAACTAAACTGACAGCCAAAGCTTTAGAGAAAGGGTCTACTTGAAATTAATTTTCTGTAAATATTTTTGTAAAATGAAGGGCAATGACGGTTGAGTCTGAAACTTTAGGGTTCGCAGAACACTCTTCTTGCAACATTTTGTTTTTTGTATTTGTTTCACGTTCTTTGCCTAAACATTGCCAATTTTGACGTTTTAAATTGCGAGTTTGACGTTTTGAGGAAAACTCCAAAATTTGTATCTTTAGCTGCCCGTAACTTCTTTGTCCTTAAGCTTAGAGACTTAAATTTTGGTACGTGGTTCACTCTTTATAATGCAAATACGCGTACCAAATTTGGTTGCCCTCGCTTTGTTATTTCCGGAGATATGAATTTTTTTAGAAAGAAAACACAAAATTTTCCGGGAAAACCTTGTCCGATTTTCCTGGCTAACGAACATATCCAAGCTACTTGCAAAAGGAAGGTACTCACCAAATTTGATCAAGATCGGTGTATTATTTTTTGAGTTATCGGTACGATATATATATATATATATATATATATATATATATATATATATATATATATATATATATATATATATATATATATATATATATATATAAGCACGGATCTCCCCATTAGTGAATTTTTTAAAGAAAATTCCCTAAAAAAGAAAATTTGAATCGCCATCGACTTATGGGACAGCCTGTAATTGTATACATATTTTTTAAGATGTAGCTCAAGACACCCTATAATTAATGTATACAATTTTTTTTCGTATCTTGCATAATAACGGATATATTGGACTTTAAATTTTTTTTACGAAAATTCGACAAAAATGATATACCATTAACCGATAAACTCTATAGCCAACACTACTGCCAAAGCATCAGAGAAAGGGTCTATTTGAAATGAATTTTCTGGGCATATTTTAGTAAAATGAAGGACAATGACGATTGAAACTAAGACTTCAGGCTTTGTAAAACATTCTTCTCGAGACATTTTCCTTCCATAGCTCATATTATTTTCAGGTTCATTGCCTAAATGTTACCAATTTTGACGTTTTAAATCGCGGCTTTGACGTTTTAAAGAAAATCCAAATTTATTTTTCTTTAAATGCCTGTAACTTTTTTGTCCTTTAACCTACATTTTGGTAGGTAACTTACCTATAATGATATAAACCAGTGTATCAAATTTGGTTTGCCTTACTTTGTTACTTCCGGAGATATAAATTTTTTTCGAAAGAAAACACAAAATTTTCCGGGAAAATCTCGTCGAATTTTCCTGGCTAACGAACTCATCCAAGCCACTTGCGAAAGGAAGTTTTATCAAAATCGGTCCATTATTTATTTTTAGTTATAGGTGTGACTATATATATATATATATATATATATATATATATATATATATATATATATATATATATATATATATATATATATATATATATATATATATATATATATATATATATATATATATATATATATATATATATATATATATATATATATATATATATATATATATATATATATATATATATATATATATATATATATACATATATAGTCTGAAACCGACCTCGGATTTGGGGTCCAGGGGTCCTAAATATCGCTTATTTGAAGAATTTTTTTCAAAATTCAAAAGTCGGGATCTCCTTATTAATGAATTTTTTTTAAGAAAATTCACTAAAATGGACACAAAAGTGCAAGAACAATTTAAATCTAACAAAATACATTTAACCTAATTATAGCAGCCTCTCTGATCAAGGGGTGAGAACGTGTGCCTCTGGACCCAAGACTCCCGGCTTCAATTCCCAGTAGAAATGTCAAATGATTTTTAAGTACATGCTGTCAATTAACATCAACCGAGGTTGTGGCATCGTGTTTGAGCAAGTTGAACATCTGCACGTTCAGCCCTTAAGTGCGGGCGTTAAGATGTCAGTCTCATGTACTTTGCAATGTTGGGCACGTTAAAGATCCATATTTTCCTCACAAAAATTAAGTCATTTGGGAAAATTTACAGGATAGTGAAGTGAAACTGCGCCCTGGCGTTATTGGGCATAGCCGCGGAAATAGACCGCCGTAAAAAAGCACTTACCTAAATCCAGAATATTTCTGCAATAATAAGTCTTAGGTTTGTTAATACAATTAGCCTCAAAGTAGTTGATTTTACACAAATTAGAGAAAACATAAAAATGGAATGATGCATTTACATAGATGTAGCGCTTGTTCACAGACTAGTAAAACAAAGGTGTTGAAAATTTATAGTTTTTAATTTTCCACATTTTTAAATCAGCAAAAATATTTTGTGTTTTCTAAAACATTAGCTTTATGGTGAGCGAGTTAACACCATCTTAATTATTCGAAAATAACATCTGGTAGATTATGTTTTTTAATTCTGCATAAAATTTCAATGTAAGCTTATTAGCATAAAATACTCAATATATTACGTTTCCGAAATATCTTATTTATAACTCAAAATAACATCTCATTTCTATTTCCAAACTAGTATTATTTAGAAACAACTAGCACTTGAAGCTTGTTTAGCAGCAATTACTTAAGTATTATTTGATGAAGGATATAGGTTTATTATTACCTAAGCTAGTGCGCATTTTTCTTAACGTCGGCCTATTGCGGAATCTTTATTTTCTATCATAAAGGTACGATTTAAATAAGTTGAGAGCAAGACCTCGTATACCAATTTTTTCCAGTTTTATCAATAGTAAATCATGTGAGACTGTATCGAATGCTTTTTTTAAATCAAGGATAGTCCCATACATTTTGTGTTATTATTAAGAGAGTCATATAACTTTTCATTTACATTTATTTTTGTATGATAATTATGACAAATAAAAGATATATTTTCTATTATGTTATCTGTAAATAAATTTCGCAAAAAGCCAAACTGATTTCTGTTTGTACGAATCAGTTTAAAAAAGAAAACTTTTCGTTTTTTTTAAATTCTAACATATGATCAGATGATGAGATTATTTAGCGATTTTCTGAAAAAAAATATGAATAACCGTTAATACAAAAAAGTAAGAAATGATTAATTTTATAGGATTATCTAGGTTTACATTTTCATAATATATAAGCAGTTAGTAAATTTTTTTCACAAATGTTAAATGAAACTTCCTAATGACAGACATATTCTGACAGCTTGTGACATGAAAATATGATTTTTTTTTCTTATAGTTTTATTTACTTTCACTTCACTTCCACCACTCCAATTTCCGTGAATAGTTGAAAGAAACATTTTTTCTATTTTTGTCAAAAAGCTTTTTATGAATATTTATATGTTGGCAAGAGTAATTTTTGTGTAAATTGCTTTGAAATGTTCGTTGGCCAGGAAAATCCAACCAGTTTTTTCGGGAAAATTATTGTACTGTTTCAAACAATAAAGCTATTTTGGTGCAATATGCTACATAGTTTTTACTATAAAGGTTATACTATCCACCAAATTTGATGTTTTTCATTAAAAAAATACATATATATTTAACATTTAAAACAGTTCTATGAAAATTCGCTACCATAACACATTTGCTGCGTCCAGGCTTTTGTATTCATAATCTAGACACAAATAAACTTCAAATTTTATCAATCACATTTATTTAAACCTAAATGTTTCCTTGAAGAATGATTAAAATCAGATTTTTATTTATAGTCATGAACATTTATTATGGGTGTGTAGCTCTAATTAATTTATTCGACATTTAATGTAAGAATCCATAACCATACATCCATAAAACCTACACACATTTTTAGAGAGAAGCGAAATACAAAGAGCAAACGAATAAACGACGCTGGAAATTATCAATCTTCCATCGAGACAATGCCGAGGAAACCATATCTGGCAACTGATCACTGGCTGTTTGAAATTATTTTGTGCAGGGGGCGCTTCTGATCAGTGACTATAAGATACCATACATATTAGTGTGTACTCCAACCATAACCTGAATTCTGGCATCGCTTCTTACCCAAATAAATCTTCCTACTGGCATCTGTTAGAAACTAGTACAACCGGTAAAACCAAAGGTAGCGGCAAGCTGGGTCATTGTTTTCCGAAGGAAACTTGATTGGAAAGTATGTGGCGAATATACTCGGTGGTTCGTTATTGCCTACGGAGGACATTCAATAGCACAGGGTGTTTTCGGGTGGTCACCCAACCCGCATATAAAACCTATTTTAATCTATCAAAAAATAAGAGTTTGCTAATTGTAAAGCTTCTTTTGTAAAGTCAATAGATAGATGACTTTTCTAAAGCACAGTATAAAAATGGATTTAAATATTTTAAGTAAGTATATTTTACATTTAAAGTCTAAAGTTTCTGTTCACTTTATCACAGTTTAAACCAATGCATTCTATATAAGGGTGGGAAATACAATTACTTTCAGATAAACAGCGACTATGCTGAAATAACATTTTTTCAGATTAAACTAGAAAATACATCGACACGTGTTATGAAACATGGAAACATTATTTGGTTTGCTAATCTCTTGAGAGCAGACAAAATGCTTGCAAAATTTTAAGCACCAAACTTAGAGAAGCTGTATATTTACTTGAAAATATATTTTAATATTTACTGATAATAAGAAGAATAACAAATAGAGGATGTTTTGAAACTGCACGGCACCAATTCTAAGACAAACTACTTGATTACTATAGCATAAACATAACATGTTATAATGTTATTTACATAAGATCTAATCTGTAATTTTTTTTGTTTACTAGTTAGACCAGACTAGTTAATGCAAAAGTTGAAGAAAAATTCCTTTTAAATGTAATTCAGTTTTCACAAGAAAAAATATATCGCGTTTTCAAGGCATATACTTTACATAATTACATTGACTTGCATAAAAGGCTTCTCTTCCAGATACTATATATATATATATATATATATATATATATATATATATATATATATATATATATATATATATATATATATATATATATATATATAAACCTTCGCGTTTCGGACGTTAAACAGTTATATGCAGGGAAAAAGAAAAAATGCTAGTGAGAAACACTGTTTCTTGTAAGCATCATGGTACGCACAACACTGAGATGTAAATTTTAACAAAAGCACTTATCCAGCGGTTTAGTATATCAGTAATCAGAAAAGAACTAATAAACGTTTCGTGGTATACAGTACGATTACGCTACCTACGCACATTTCTCCCATTGTTGCTTTTACAGCTCGCTCTTTCTCTGCGCATCAAGCGTGGAATTACTGCTACCAATTACTATATCTATGTGACTGAAACTAAAGAATCGCAAAAGATTCGTCTCTCCCTCTCTCAATCTTTTTCTCTCAGACGGCAATTTTTTGCTAAAAGGTTCCTTTCGTTATTGACTGACTAACAGCTGTTTGGTAATAGGTTTGACCAGTTGTAAGGTCGTAACATTTAGTAATTATTTGTTAAGTTTATGCAGGGACCAAGGAGACTGGCCGAAAACTGAAAATAGTGAACGGCGCGTTGGCAGGTAAGCTGTGCATATATGAGTATGATGCTTTCATGAGAAAGAGTCGTGAATACTTATCTTTTTTATGCAATACAATTATATGTCCGTAAAATTTCTTATTCGCAGCATTCGAGGGACAGCTCTTTGTGTCCTAAAAATGTCAAATTTCGTTATCATGTTTTCACAAGAGACTAAAAAACTCATCTTCACTAAACAATTTCGACAAGTCTGAGATGAATTTACTTAGACCAGATTTGCTATTTGACCAGTGGCTAGATCTCTGGTTTTAAACACAGGGAAACCGAGGTCTTTTTGAGAAGGTTTGTAGTTAATAATGCAGATTTCCTCCGTGCTTAATCCCTAACATTATTCCTGGGCTCAGGACTTGTTCGCCTTATTTATATGCGTTTAATTTTGTGGTTTCTTCCTTAAGGAAGATGCGACGTATTATCATTCTCGATTACAGTGATTACGTTTATAAAGTTCTTGCGTTTTCAGGGGGAAATGGCATTGTCGTAACCAATACCTAATATAATCACCTTCCTCCATCCGTTTCCAGGTTTAAAAATCTTGCAACCGGTATGCTTTACCTGTTCTCCTCTGATGTAAAATACATTTGTCGCAGACATGCCCAGACTGCCCTTGAACGTGAAATACGCACTGTACGCAGACGACACTACCATCCTAAGCAGCTTCAGGCAGCCGAGGATAATATATAACGCAACGTCTACAAACTGCCGTAGGCGAGCTGCAAGACTGGTATAGAAAATGATGTCTAGCCATAATTTCCGACAAATGCTCAGTAGTCCTATTATTCAAGAGGATACACACAGCTCATGATAACATATATCATTAGACAACACTCTAATTCTATGGAAAGGCTCCGTCAAATACCTCGGGGTTTTCTTCGAAAAACGCTGGTGCCCCCATGCCCAACATGCACGACGAAAAGCTTCGATGTGCATCTCGAAGTTCTTTCCACTCCTTAAAAAAATCCTAATTGTCCATGAACAATCAACTGCTCATGTACAAAGTGATTATCTGGCCAACCTTGACCTAGGCTGCCCGCATGTGCCACCCCGGCCGACACACACATCAAGACCCCCCAAACCGCGAAGAATAAAATTATGCGAATTGTTACCGGAGCGCCATGGTTTGTCAGAAATAGACAGATTCACTCTGCTCTGAAAATGTCATCAATATCTGAGATTCAACTATCTACCACTAAGTTCGCCAAAGCCGCTTCTCACCCAAATGCTCTTCTCCGTAGTGCCATGGACTACAATGATCAACTTCCACTAAGACATAAGCATCCAAAGCTTATCCTGACCCGATAACGCCCCTGTGGTAAACATAATGGAAACACTCAAAATCCAAATGTCTCGTGTGAAGTCATTCCCACGGAGGTATGGGCCAAGGTCCGGTACTCCGGTGAGTGGAGTTTAGTGAGCGAGAGTCCCATTTTACCTCGATATCCCACACACGAGGGTGTGTGTATGAGGTGTGTGAATAATGCTTTCTTCACTCCTGATTCCAAAAAAATGTAGTCTAGCTTATAACGTTAAATATGTGTGAACGGTTATTTTATTTAAAATTTAATAACAAGAGAGTTCATTAGAATTTTAACTATAAAGGCAAATTCTGTGACTAGTCAGCGGAGTGCTAATATTAATACAAATCTACAAAAAAAGTGTGGGTACAAGCCTTATATTTGAGGTGGTGTCAGACACACAAACGAAAATCAAGACTAAATGTCTTTCTTCCATAGACGTAAAATCTGCCTTCTTTGAAATATCCTCGGACTAGGAATCCAGGTTAAATGCGGCTTTTGCTATGCGTTGCAGGGATCTCTTCTGTTTCAAACGCCTTCCCTTTGGGCTAAGCAATAGTGGTAGCGCCGTATGTAGACTTCTGCATGCTGTCATTGGCCCTGAATCGGAAACATATGTCTTTTACTATCTAGATGACATTATTATTGCCACACCTGACTTTGAAACTCATTGATTATTACAGGCGCTTTCTTAAAGATTTTGCTTCTATATCATCCCCCATTAACGACCTTCTTAAGGGTAAAGCTAAGGGAGAGCCAATTATCTGGACTCTCGAGGCTGATGAGGCCTTCAAGTATATTATACACTTGCTGACCACTGCCCCAGTCCTGGCTGGCCCAGATTTTTCTAAGCCTTTCTCAATTATGTGTGATGTAGCTGATTCTGCAGTGGCAGGAGTTCTTTACCAGGAAATAGATGGCCTGGAGCATCCTATTGCTTTCTTCAGCATTATATTAAATTCATCCCAATGGAAGTATATTACTACTGAAAAGAGTTATTAGCTGTAATCCTCTCAATAGAAAATTTCAGGTGTTACGTCGAAAATACGCATTTTAAGGTGATCTCTGATCATTTTTCCTTTCGATGGCTTCAGAACATGAAAAACCCTTCTCCTCGTTTGGCTAGATGGCTGCTTAGGCTAAATCAATTCAAATTTACTATTACCTATAGAAAGGACAAGGAAATTCCTAACGTTGATGCTCTTTCAATATCAGGTGTTAACAGTTCTCAGGCTGCAGTTCTTGACCTTTCAGAATTGAACCGAGATAAATGGTAGAATTTAATGTTACATAAAGTCAAGAAAACTCCAGAACTTTTCCCTTCCTTTAAGGTAGAAAGCAACATTCTCTACAAACGCATTTTACCAAGGAACTCATATACTGATTCATCCCCGGCTTGAAAAATTGTCGTACCAACACCTAATAGGGCAGCAATCCTGAGAATCTACCATGATGATCCTACGGCTGGATATTTTGGTGTTTTCAAAACCCTCTCTAGGATTTCACACCTCCATTATTGGCCCAGAATGAAACAATCTGTCCAACTTTATGTTCGGGCCTGCAAGACTTGTTTGCAATGCAAACCTGATAATTTACCTGAAGCTGGTTTAATGGTCAAATTTCGAAACGTAGATTTTACATTCCAGCTAACGTTAAATTTCTTCAAAATATGGTTTTTCTAATTTTTGGGGTGCCACAGATTTGCGTCATAGATAACGGTCCGAGAGTTCAAAGCCGCATGAGTACGTATAGGGTACAGAATATAATGTATAACGCTAGATGCCACCCCAGAACTAATTTCTGTGAAAGGGTAAACCGTACAATAACTGTTGCCATTTGATCGTATATTAAAAATAATCATAATACTTGGGATGACTCTATTTTTAAAATAGCGCAGGCCATTCAACTCCCTAGGCATGAGGTCACTGACTATTTTCCTAGCTACCTTACCTTCGGCAGGAATGTTCCCGTTTATGAATCCTATTATGGGAAAATTGCGGAGAATGCCCAGAATCGGGTGCAGATCTCTAAAATACTTCTGGACCCTGATTTTGTGCAGAATCTGCCTCAAATTTATACTACTGAATAAATACTAAAGTGTATCCGTCGTTCTTATGAGAACAATGTTCGACAATTTAATTTGCGAAGGAGAGCTGTCAGGTTTCAGGTTGGTAACCGAGTGCTAAAGCGTAACTATGTTTTATCTAAGGCTGCAGATAATTTTTGTGCTAAGTTAGCTCTCAAATATATTTCTTGTGTTATTCATAAAGTCAAATCACCGTTGGTTTATAATTTAAAAGATCTTGATGGCAACATTATGGGCGATTTTCATGTTAAGGGTATAAGATTAGATTTGTCACACAAGGTGACATTTTTTAAAAGGAAAACTGCTACTGGTCAAAATACCATTCATTTTACTCTACATCTATGTTTTTATTCCTTATTTCTTCTACTTACTCCAACTCTTTAATTTATACCTGAGAACAGTTCTATAAACTGTATCCAAACTACATTAGACTACCTTAATAATCTCTGTCGTGTCATCTAATTTGGAATACCAACTGCCCTAAGTGACTCTTCAAGTGAGTTAGTTATGCATTGCGTTTAAACTTAGACAGGAGCACATGTCTATAAACTGTGTCCAAACTACATTAGATGACCGCAATAATCATTATCTAATTTGGCATGCCAGCTGGCCCCAATTACTTATGTAATTGTATCTTAATTTAGACCTGAGAACACGTCTATAAATTGTATCCAAACTACATTAGATGACCGTAATAATCTATGTCATCTAATTTGGCATACCAACCTGCCCTAAGTAATTTACCCTTAAAGTAAATTACTTAGTATTGCGTTTTAATTTAGACCTGAGAACACGTCCATAAACTGTATCCAAACTACATTAGATGACCGTAATAATCTATGTCATCTAATTTGGCATACAAATCTGCCCAAATTACTTATGTAACCGTGTCTTAATTTATACCTGAGCACATGTCTATAAACTGTATCTAAGCTAAATTAGATGTTAAAATAGACCCGCTTCATCTAATCTAGCCATACCACCTTTCTCCTAAAATGGCTCACTCTTCAATTGGGCTGTTTATTTAAAATTTGCCTACCTTCTTTACGATGATGTTATTTATTTATATTCCGAAGTCCTACCACCCTGTTGCTACTTTTCTATCTTTCGCTATTTCTCTATTCTGTCGGAGGATATACTTTTACCTTTTTTAGATGTCTAAAATTTCAAACATTAACGCTATTTTGGTTAAATTATTAAAATTATATTTCACACCAGCCATTTATGATTATTATTATCGTATATATTTTTGCACCTCGACGTATTGAAAGTACGTGCGATGGTGTACATGCATTATTAATTTTTTTGGTATATTTTGTTTCGGCCTTGGGACACATTTGGTTAGCAGTCATCTGGGAGCACTTGAAATCTGATTAAAGATGCTGGGTGATGTGCATATCTGTTCCGGGTTTCCTCAGTGATGCATTAAAATAAATTAGGCATATTGAGAGGAGCCTCGGAATTCTTTGGTACATCACCTGAGCACTTTTTGATATAGTATTTGTGTGCATATATATATATATATATATATATATATATATATATATATATATATATATATATATATAAGTGCTCAGGTGATGTACCAAAGAATTACGAGGCTCCTCTCAATATGCCTAATTTATTTTAATGCATCACTGAGTGTTCAGAGAACCATGGCAATTACAGAAGGGCAGTAGAAGACGTATAAAAAACATAGCTAGTAAGATCAATTAAATCACAAGTAAATTAGTATTAAGAAATCAATCTAAACTAAAGAATAAATATTGTAATAATTAGAGGTCAATGTTGTATTAATAACATTGGCATTGATGTTATTGCATTTGTTATGTCAACAAATAAACAAACGCAAATTAGCAAACGTACAAGGTATCGAAAACTGATGGACTCGGCAGTTAAGAAGGTCAGAAACTAGATAGAATTACTATAAATATTGTTCATTGATACACAACAAAATACTGTTAACATTAATAGTCAATATGTCCGTACCTACGTAAGTTCTTTCATTCTATTTGTTATATCGTTATTATTATTATTAAGTTTTGTGCGTTAATATAGTTATCAATATACCGTTATCTATGTCATACATATGTGCTTCGTTCGAAGATTTTATCCCTAGAATTAAACCTCCACTTCCCTTAAACACTGAGGAAACCCGGAACAGATATGCACATCACCCAGCATCTTTAATCAGATTTCAAGTGCTCCCAGATGACTGCTAACCAAATGTGTCCCAATGCCGAAACAAAATATACCAAAAAAATTAATAATGCATGTACACCATCGCATATATATATATATATATATATATATATATATATATATATATATATATATATATATATATATATATATATATATATATATATATATATATATATATATATATATATATATATATATATATATATATATATATATATATATATATATATATATATATATATATATATATATATATATATATATATATATATAGTTTTTTTTGCAGATAATGCATCAAATAATGCATGTTGCTGGTTCTGAAACAATTTGCATATAATTTATTTTTTAATTTTATTAAATTACATCTTTCTAATCACGTATCTGTCCTTCAACAAACTAGAATCTACTTTTGCCCTTTTGGCCAATGGCAGCAATTATTAATTAAGTCTCTGCGTGAATTTTATATATAGTTTATTTTACATACACTCTTTCAAATAGAAATTGATTTTAGATTATTCAACTATTTTTATTATGAATTGATTTCACAATTTAAATCTTGTATCATTTACTATAGACTTTACTACTAGTAATAAGAGCCGAAATTATGTCGTGTCAGCGAACCTACAGGTAGTCACAGTGTATTTGGCTATGTTTAAATCTTTAGTTATTTTATTGTGAACCATTAGTCTTGACTGGCGCCCTCTATCTTTTGTTTTAGCTTGCCAAGCGAGCTGTCTCTTCCTTTAATTTTCGTTACGTATTTTTGATAATTTTTTGAATTCATTTTAAAATTTTGATACTCAGCGAAATTAATTTCTAGTAATGATTGTCCTTCAGACTCCATTTGTTCAATTTTCTTGGTTCGCCATTTATACCGGTAACTTTTTCGTAATTTTAAGTTTTTGAATAAATTGAAGGTTTTTAACAACTTTAATAAATTTTACACCTTTTAACTTCCAGTTGGGGAGCAGTTATCAGTGTCGTAAAATTCAAATTTTTGTTGTTAACTCTTGAGAAAAATTAACTTACTTTTCCTATAGTCAATAATTAACCTGAACTACTTATTTCAGATATGTTTGCTTATTAGTGCTAACCATTCATATTGGTAGCGTTTGACTTTCAATAACTTACAGGGTAATTAAATTTGAATTTTGTCCTTTTGCCTTTTGGTTTACTTTCAAGCAGCGTTTTTAATTCACATCACATCTTATTGTCTTGGCTTTCTTACAAACTAATCACCCTCTTGTTGAGATAAGGACATCTACCGTCCGGATTTTAACTTGGGAATTCTTTTCTATGGACCTTGAAAAAATTTGTTCCAAATTTTGCCCCGGGTCATCGGGATGTGTAACGTCTTACACGTTTTACAACTTATATGTTCATAATGATTAATTTGATTATACCCTTGCTGCATGATTACATTACTTTCTCGGTCGATGATTCCACTGTTTTGTTAGTCGATAAAATTTCGCTGTCGTAGTTACTTATTACTTTCCTACTCAATAAACGTTACAATACAACGCCGTGAATTCATGCCCATAGAAACACATATATTCTCTTGTGTCATTCGGAAGTATCTTAGAAGTGCCAGTTTGTAGCCGATTTTAACCTTTTTGTTTGTCGAGATAAAAAGTCTATATAACGCCATGCCGCCTCCCGCTCGATCTCTTTTTCGACAAAATATTAACAAGTAAAAATGTTGAGAGCATCACTGGGCTAAGAGAGAAAGCAGCACGCTCATATGAGGTGAGATTAAATTAAATACTCTACCATTTTAAACGCTTACTTGGTAACATAACTGCTTTTATAAATTGCTCTGTTTAATGCTTGTTTTCTTGTCTTATGATCGCTTGAAGCGGTATTCTCGTACAATTTCATTATTAATAAAGAATTATATTTTTATATTTATCATGCACATTAACTTTATTCTTAACGTGAAGACCCTACAAGGATATCGCACATGAATAACCTCAAATTTAACAATTTACTTAGATGAACGCAATTATTTTTCGCTGTCTCGTTTTTTTAATGGGATGAACGCGTTTTTTAAATGAAATAAAACCCTTTGTAATGGAACACCTCTTTGTGTCTTTGGAGCACTATTCAACAACAATGTTTGAAGAGCCCCATTTAACACCATCGTCTGGGCAGTCCCATTCAATGCCAATCGTTTGGAGGGCCTCATTCAGCATCTTTATGTCAACCCTTCGATGCCAGGCCAAGCAGAGCACCTGATGAAGTTATCCAATGGGTCGGACAGCCTTCAATGTTCCCCACAGTATATTCAAAGGTTACCCTAGCCCTAAGTAGCCTCAGGCCTCCGCATATTCAGTTGATCTAAGGAACGTCATCTGTATTCATTATTTAAAGTCAAAATTTCAATCAGAACTGCTTTAATCTACTATAGTAACTTACCATAATTTTCACTTATATAAATTCACTTTTTAGTAATAAACGAAATTGACCAAAATTCGATTTTCATTTGTATGTTTGACACCACCCAAACGATATAAGGCCCGAACCCACATATGTTTGTTTTAATTGCATTAGGTCTCATGTTCGCACCTGAGCAGCTACTTAATTTTCTTTTAAATTTTAATAGATTGCTTTACTATTAAATTTCATATAATGTTATAAATTAATGCTATAATGAATAATTTCTATTTCAGATGGATTTTTCGAAAACATTTTATCAAATGAAGAAAAGTAACACTTTAAACATAAATCTAGGACTTTGCTAAACATATTCATTTAATATTTTCCATGCATAATGCTCAGAACCGTTGTTAAAACTCATCGGTTTTGGCGTTTTAAATCGTCACTTTGATATTTTCAGAAGAAACTTCTTGACCTTTTTGAGCCAAGAAAAGACAGCCTTTGTATCTAATATTCAGTAGATTTTGTTTAACGCACAGTATTTTGGCCTTATTAGTTTCTCTGAGTTTCTCTCTAGTGGTCCCCAAATTATTTTTCCTTCAATGCTTATGACTTTTTTTCTAACACGTGGATATAAATTTTGGTATGTAGTTCATATTTTATAATATAAATCTCTCTACTAAATTTGGTTGCTATAGATTTGTTATTTCCGAAGATATAAAAAGTTTCCGAAAGAAAATTTAATTTTTTCCGGAAAACCTGATGCGATTTTGCTGGCTAACGAATTTGTCCAACAGAAGCCAGGTACTTACCAAATTTTATTATAATCGGCCCATTTTTTTTTTTTTTTACCAGCGTCTCGCGACAGTAAAAACTTAGCTGCACCGATCATGCGCATTGGGCGCTGAAATTGTTGTTTCCTGTTATACAACGTTAAAATCATTTTTGGAAAAATATTTTAAAAAATGAAGAGATAACAATTTAAACATAAATTGAAAATCTTAGTTCGCTGCTTCGTCGCGGGGGTTCTCCTTTCCCTTCTGCATGCCTACAATCACCCTCAAAGAATAAACAAGAACAATGTAAGCAAGAAAAATTCCTTTGGAGTAATCCCTAAGAAAATTACGGGACCTATGAGGTGAATATACAGGTTCTGCGCGCGGTAAACAGGATTTTAAGGGGGTATAGCTGCAAAATGGGATAAAGGCAGCTTAAAGACGTTCAACTAGGCTGTTTCTTTCACACTTTCCGCTCACATTTCCTTTTTATATACTTCTCCGCCCAGCGCGACTATTCACTCTTTGCCACGTAACTTTCTTGTGGGCTGTTTGCAAGAAATTCATCTAGTGGTTTAGGCGTCCAGAAGGGGTTCTAAGCATATTTCTGAAAAGTTTTTTCTAAACACCCCCCATGTGCTAATCTGCAAATTTACCGAAAATTTAATTTTTATTTACAAATGGAATGCATCTATGGAATTATAGGTGACAGGTTAGTATTTTTCCATATTAATCACTTGGATGATCGGTTTTAATTAACTCAATCGAACCAGTTTCTGCAAACAAAATAACAAAAAACGGTTCTTAAAACAAATTTGTATTTACCTGTGGAGCTCATTGTGTCATTAAAAATTAGTATCCACGCTTCTTTTATATAGGTTTTACTATGTATCAAAACTGAAGATTCTAGTTTAATTGGAAATTGGGTTATCACCATTTGAAATATTTTTATAAAAATTCGCTACCATAATGCACTTGAACTCTTCTCAACACTTATTTACTATTGCTGTAATAAATATAAACAATATATAATTTCGGAATTAAAATGTAAATAATTTAACTTAAACATTTGTTTATATAATTTTGGCGATCCTATAGGAGTCTGCTCCCGTCAAATCACAGGGAATTCGCGGCGCTCGATTCGTGTGCAGGGTTGACAGCATGTGCTTTCTACCCTCAAGCCAGGAAAATAATAATATTAATAAATCTATAATGTGCTTCGTTCGGGTTCAGAAAAGAGTCGTAAAAGGAATACAGGCACGCCACTAATCATTTACAGTGTGAGTTCATTTAGCAGAAGCAATTTACATTATATATTGTTATGAATTTGCTTAAAATATGTCACCATGGTTGTATGGCGCATTCAAAAATTCATTGCGTCCAAACACCTCAAAAAACATTTATAAAAGTCCGTCATCTTAATAAACACGCCACTCTCTATTTACGTAGATTAATGAAAAATGTAGCGCAACCGGTACCTAGTTGTTTTATATTATAAGATCCTAATAAGGTATTAGCAATTAGCATTAGCGGAGTCGATTTCTAGGTTATGCGATTCGCAAAGCGTACACGCTTGTCTGTGAAAAAAGGCAACGTGTGGTCAGATTAAACTAGGAGAGAGAGAGAGAGAGAAAGAGAGAGAGAGAGAGAGAAAGAAAGAGAGAGAGAGAGAGAGATGGGTTTTAATTTTAAATACCGTGAACGTGAAGAATGGGTAGCTTAATATTTATACATAACGAAACGTCGTTCTAGATTGCTTTTAAACAAATTGAATCACTTTCATTAAATTTTTTATTTATTAGTATACATTCGCATATCAAAATTTTGTGTAAACTTGAGCTGTCGTGACAACATACTACCTAGTCTTGCACAGAGATGGCGTCCCTGTCGTATCTCTCACAATGTTCTCCAGTCTGGCATCTTGCAACAACTTCCATTGTTTAGATTTTTATCTACGATTTATCTAAACAGCATAGCAGTACAAATAACGTCATCTGTCTTTGTCCAATATTGTAAATATTGGATTACAGAATCTAAAGTGATGTCAAAGATTATTTGATTATTAATTTCGAATAACTTTATTTTCCTTTCATAAAAAAACTTAAAAATTGGTAGACAACGGCGTCTGTCTATATTCTTTTAAGTTAAATTTTTGTTTTAATCACAATTTGAGAGATATTAAGTTTTAAAAAATATTTTTTAATTTTTTTTAAGAAAAATGGGCCGTTAAGATTTCATTAACTAACTCATCGAAACCATTAGCAAAATAAGGGTAATTCCCAAATTTGGTCCAGTGAAGTATTTTTTGAGTTATCGGTTGGATACATACATACATACATATATATATATATATATATATATATATATATATATATATATATATATATATATATATATATATATATATATATATATATATATATATACATTTTAACTGACCATGGGAATGGGTTCCAGTGGCCCTAATTCGCGCTCATTTGAAGAAATTTTCCGAAAGTCTCGCCATCTATTAGTGAATTTTCTTAGAATAGGAAACTTGAGTATGACTTTTGGCCATTGCAAATATTTAATAACAATAATTTAAATTTATTAAATTCGGTCGAATATATAGGATGTTAGCTACTTACTTTGTTGTTAAATGTCAGAGTTAATTAAATTTAAAAAAAGATACTTTGCAAAATCCAAACAACAATGTTCTTTTTTATTATTATTACTTTTTGGAAAAGACTATGTGGCTCTAGAAATAATTACAAGTAGTTTCTTTTTTATTTGTTTACATTTTATTTACTAAATTACTGTTCATTAGACAAATAAATCGAATTTCGTGTAAGCGCACTACGCCTGCTGCATTCGGAACAAACTTACCTTTTTTTACAATTTTTAGTTGTACTGTTGATTTAAACACGCAGTTTCACAAAATATACAACTCTTGCAATAACTATCATTTGAAATACAATAACACGAAGAAAGGGATTGGCAAGGCGTGACTTAAACTAGGTAATTTAATTTTCAGAAAGACTCAGTTGTTTCGCGTAGCTCGTTCTATTGATCAACCATGATGATAATATCATCACGTCATCTATTGTGTTCTTAAATAGTTCATCATCTCGGGTTTAGGTTTCTAAGAGAACTGAGATCATTTCAGAAGAACAATAATAAATAAATAATTTATAGGTCCAGTGTACATTTTGGTACGCATATCCATGACGTGCTCTGAGACTTTCGTGTGTAATATACGGATAAGTACCATCAGATCTGGTGATGAGATAAAGGTCCGTAAAACATATATTAGATCAAGTTTAAGACAACTGATTATAGTTTACTTGCGACTTGGCTGCTTAAGACAGGAAGATAAAACAGTGAATTGGTCGTAAAAAAGAGAAGGTAACTACATTTTTGTTTACTTAGTTTGCTGTGTAATTTTTTCATTGTCTTGCAAGCTAGTCTAATAACAGATTTAACAAAAAATATCTGATATTTTGCATTTTTTATTTATACTCCTGGTAAAACCATGTGCTTTTGAAGCTAACAATAAATAACCAATCAATACACTCTAATAGTGATTTCGTTAAAATTTAATAAAATCGTGATTAACAGATACGGTCTTCCTTCAAATTGTTGCGCAAATTTTAATAGGCTTATTAGCAAGCAGGATATTCATTACCAAGTAATAAAATAATGTTGTGTCATGCTGATAGTATGAATTGAATATTTATGTGATGTACGTGGACAAAAACAAATATGATAGTGAATTTTCATAGAAATGATCTGGCACCAAACATGTTTTTAAAATTAAATGCCTATAGCCTTTTTTTCTTGTAACATAGAGATCTAAATTTTGGTGTGTAGTTCACTTGTCATAACATAAACCTACGTACCAAATTTGATTGTCATACCTTTGTTATTTTCAGAGGAAAAAAGGCTTCGAAAGGAAACCCCAAATTTGCCTGGCTAACGAACCTATCCAAGCCACTTACAAAAGGAAGGTACCTGCCAAATTTTATCAAAATTGGCTTATTATTTTTTGAGTTATCGGTGTGATACATACATACATAGAACCCGCATCCGGGGTCAGTTTCAATTTTTATATGATTATATATATATATATATATATATATATATATATATATATATATATATATATATATATATATATATATATATATATATGGATACGTGTTAAGGTGTCACCTCCGGTACGTTAAGGAGGCAACCTAGACTCCACGTTAGAGGTACTTTTTTTTAGACAAAAAGTCACACATATATATATATATATATATATATATATATATATATATATATATATATATATATATATATATATATATATATATATATATATGTATGCATAGTTAAAGGTACGTCGTGACCTCCACTATTTTTATCGAGACATCATGTTCAAAGATCGTTGCTACCTCCAACGGGGTTGTCAGATTCTACGAGGTGACAACGAATGTTTGCTTGTACGTTAAAATTACATTTAAATTTATGTACAATGTATGATACTTGAGCATTCAGTTCTCGATATTTTAGTAAAAATCTACATGGAATGTATTCAGAAACTGTGAAAGAAAACTAACCATTTTCTTGTATGAGGTTTATATAGCGATCACTTGGACAAACCAATAAAAATTTGTTGTGTTATATTTTTGTGAATAAATTAATAAATTGCGTTATCGACTTTTGTACAATGACATTATTACCACTTTTAAAAAGCATTTGTCCCTATCTCTATTAAGTTTCCTCAGGTCTTAACGATTACCTAAACACACTGTATCCTCTATTATCTGTTTAAATGTGGCAACTGCAAAATATAAGTTGCTAATGCTTTTGAGAGTACTCTTGGCTCGATATAATATTCAACTAAAATTTGTTCTACTTCATTAATAGTATATTATAGTATAATAATAATAATAATTAATTATTGATAGTAACTACCTCCTTAATGGAACATTAATCTCATTTACCTGAAACACCCCACATTTTATTTTTCTGATAAGGTCATTTTTTATAAAATAAAAAATAATAATAATAAACAATTATATTAAGCTGTTGTTCATAGGCCGTATTTATTAATTAATAAAACCAAATAAAGGCAATTTTATTTCAGTAAATTTTATTCATTGGAAATTTGTTTTGATTTGATAAGATGTATTTTTGATTTAATTACAGGTAGGGGAGACTCGGGCAACAAGGGTCACTTTAAATAAAATGCATATATTTTAGAACATATGATAGCCAAATGTATTTTCGATACTTCCTGTTAAACAATGGGATTTCTCTTTTTGATTACCCCAATATTTTTTTATAAATATGCCTTTGTTATTTTTTTAATGAGAAAAATATCAACTAGTGCATTTGACCCCTCTTGCCCTATGCTACCGGGCATAAGGGGTACAATAATAGGGCAAAAGGAGTCAGCAACAGGGCAAAAAGAATCAGCTATAGGGCAAAAGGAATTTCAAAGAGAAATTAAAAACAGGGCGTTTTCAAAATGTAGGAATAACGTTTATTTATAAAAATATAAACGGGTATAAACCCTCTTATACAGTAAAACAAAATACCTTCTATAAAAATTTTACAAAGAAAAACGCCTAAGTAATTATTTTAACATAAACTAGAAATTTACTTAAAATACAAATTTGTTTACATTTTATTTGTCTTTGTTAGAGACCTTTAGTTTTGCCACAACTTGCTGTCGACAGTTGTCGCAAATAAAAACACCACATTTGTAGTCGGTGCACAAGCTGTGTGCCCACTGTTGGCATATGTTGCATTGGATCCATTTTTCACCTGGCACAGAGTTTCCAAAAATATCTCCACATAATAAACAAGGTACATTTTCTTCCTCTGGAGAGAAAATTTATTTTGGTTTTTTTGGCATTTTCAATGCTGGAGGTTGGCTGCAGCTTGAAATTTTGCGTTTCACTTGATTTTTTTTAGTGTTATTTTGAGCTTGAGTTCGAATTTCTTCTTTTACTGGGGTTGAGGTAAGAATTTCGGATTTTTGGGTTTTTCTTTTGGTAATTTTCTTATTCCTATTTTGACATTTTGGTATGGCACGCAAATCTTCTATTCGAATTTTTTTCTTCTCCTTAACACTCGTAACTTCATTGGGATTTGAGATGCCGGAGGTTGATGATGCGTTTTCATCGCCATTAAGGCCATTGTGATCGCATTGCACAATTCCAGATGTTGTGGCTCTATTATCATCATTAGTCTGTTTAGAAGCTGAGTCACCGATATTCTGAATGGAATAAGTGGAAGAATTATCCTGGATACCCCCAGCAAATCGAGATCTTGTGGCTATCTCTCCATCATTTAGATTCAAATTAATTGGTGTATTAGCACATGCACTGTCATTTTCTAAATTTTTATTTTGCCCCTCTAGAAAATCGTCAACCTCTGTAACTTGGGAGGGCAAAAAATCTACATCTGTGAAGACGCCTATATCACAGTCTGATATGCCGGTTTTTTTGAACCCACTGATTGCGTTTGCAGGAGTGGCAGCTTTTAAGTAAGCCTCACAAAATATTTCACCTATGTCAAAAAAAGTTACGTGCTGTGATGGGTGAGCTTTCTGCCACCTATCTATAGCATATTGAAAATGTTTACCAAATGGACCATAAACCGCTACATCAAGTGGTTGCAATTTATGTGTGGTGTGTGGCGGTACGGTTAATAGGACCACGTTATTTTCATAAGCATAATCCAAAACTGTGATAGCTCTATGTGAAGAATGGTTGTCCAGTATTAATAAGCATTTGTTGTCAACTGATGGTCTTACGCTTTGTACAAAAAAAAAACAAGCCATTCTACAAAAGAGTCTGTACTTATCCAACCAGAATCTGTCACCAACTGAAGTGTTCCTGGAGGGCAACCATTTAAATATCGCGGATTTTTTTTCTTCCTGGGGAAGACAAGTGCGGGCGGGATGTATTTTCCTGTTGCAGAGCAACAAACTAATGCTGTAATAAGACTACCTCGCTCTGCAGATGAGATGCTTCCGACTTGTTTTTTTCCGATTAATGATATCACTTTTGGTGGTTTTTGGCGGAGGTTTGAATCCCTGTCTCATCTACGTTATAGATGTTATCCAAGGTTATTTTATATTTATTTATAGTAGCTTCTAAATTTTTAAAAAACAATTCGACCTGGGGTCTATTGAACCCTCGGGCTCTGGCTATACTCGTGGGTTCCGGCTGGCGTAGTTTTAGTTCAGAGTGGCGGTGCATGAAATTTTGATACCATTGCTCCCCTGCCATGTTATTTCGAAATGGGTGCAATATATTATTTTTTTCAGCATATTGGTATGCTAGTTCGCATAAATCCCTTCTCGTTAGCCCATAAAAACGGCTGTCGAGCTCTTTTATATATTCCACAAACTCGGCTTCTTCTAGCATGGAAAAGACTGGTTTGTACCTTCCCAAGGTTTTATCTGTTCTATTACTTTTTACATGTCTTTGCAAAGTAGAAAATTTTATTTCAAATTGGGCGGATGCCCGTCGAATCGACATTCCGCTGTTTACGGCATCAACAGCCCTTATCATATCTGCTTCAGACCAACTGGTGGCTCTATCGGACTTCCTTTTGTATTTGTAAACCATCTAGATCAGAGAAATTTTACTTTAATAATGTTATCAATTTACCTTTTTTCTTTTATTTTAGTTTACAAATGAGTGGAAACAAAATTCAGCATCCCGGGCAAAAAGGGTCATGATTCCTTTTGCCCGAACCGTTTTGCCCGAAGTGGCAACAATTAACATATCTAAACATCAAACGAATATAGTCTAACTAAAACAACATATTTTGAGGTTAGGTCTTACCTTAAAGTCCGGTGTTTCCAAATATATTTGTAATTGCTTGGTAAAATGCAGTGTGACAAAACAATCGAAACCAACAGATGGCTATTTATTCCATTTTACAACTTCTAAAACACTTAAAATGCAAAGAAAATTCGTCTTAGTGCAGTACAATGCTGCATTACCTAGCCGCCATTAGAGTTCTACTGCACTTTACTGAAAAGCGTTCTTGCCGTCTCGCTTCGTATTTCTGGAGATATATATTTAAGTGACTCTTCTTGCCCACTATACCCTTCTTGCCCGAGTCTCCCCTACAGATCTTTCACTGTTTGTTTTTTTGATGAACCCTTTTATTACATTTCCTGTTGGATAAGTCTTGTCTTTAATATTATTTGCGAAATGTTTTGTTATTAGTAGAATCTCCTTTTTTGACCAGCCTTAAACAAAGAAATACATTATTTTATTTGCAATAACCAAATATTATTTCATAATCACCTTGCCTTTTTCTTTGATTCAGCTGTTTTTCCTTTACCACAACGACTTGATGATTAAGTTCTGCAAAATTATAAATGTAGCACGTAAATAAAGAAACCTAATAAATAAATAAAAAATATGTGAATTGTTCTAAAATGTTATTCTACGAATAGAACCCTTTCTACACAGAACTTCATACATCTTATTACAAACATTATGTGCGTATTGGTAGTAATGGACAAAAAGAGTAACAAACCTTCAGTTTTGTCCAGTTCACCAATTTCTTTAGCAATACTCTATCCGTTTCTTTCCAAGCCAGCGATTTCACGCCGACCCTGATCCATTTCTAAGTAAGAAGAAAACATTTGATTTACATATTAATAAGAAAGATAGAAAAGTCTGTCTATACCTTTGCTAGTAATCATCTCTTCTAGTTTTCCTGTTATAATTTCTTGTTCAATTGTATTTCCTTCATTTATAGTTGTTCTAATTCTCCATGTGTCTTTATAAAAATAAATTGTTATATTATCTATTGCTTTCTTTTATAAATAAAAAAAATTGTGTGCACTATGTGCGCATATCAGAAGTGAAACTTCTTACGAAAATGAGTGTTAACTGTTTTCTTATGCAATGTATATAAATTTAAATACATATAGCCCAAACAGCTGGATTAAATTTAAATATTTTGAGGTGCCGCGACCTTTCCAAGCAAACGCTGACGAAACCATAACAGGTACGTAAAAATGGTACAGGATCAAAGTTGTAGAGCATAAAATTCTCTACAAAAAAGTCCGTGACGGCATATATCTATCGTCTATAGTTTAATCACAATCCGCTCTCAACTTATGCGGTGCAAAGCGCCAGCGGCGGTTAGGCCTTTTTACTTGTTTAATATAGACGATAGATATATGCCGTCGCGGACTTTTTTTAGAGAATTTTATGCTCTATAACTTTGGTCCTCTAACATTTTTACGTACCTGTTACGGTTTCGTCAGCGTTTGCTTGAAAAGGTCGCGGCACCGCCGTGTTTTCAATTTTTTTTAATTTTCTTTTTTTAATGTGGTTCCCGGGATGAAAAATTTATCAGACCTTACTCATTATGGTCAGTTCTAGATTCTCTATATTACATAATTTTTTCGCTTATTCAAATGCAAGTTAGAAGTTACAAATATCGTCTTATTTGAATGGACTATTATATATTATTATATCCTAACCCTTCAATAGTATGTATATTTCTGTCTCATTCTTTGCCGGCTTCATCCTACACAGTTTTGTATTTGTGCCTCTTACCTGTCGTTTTTCGTTGCATCCGGTTTGAAATCACAGCCATTCTAAAGAAGTTTTACTTCAAAAAAATTATGAAAATGATAATAAATTACTTGTAAAACAGATAGTGCTAAATTGTTGTTTCCACTAAATAATTGTTTTATTTGTTTAAACTTACTTCAAAAAAATTATGAAAATGATTATAGATTACTTGTAAACAGATAGTGCCGAATTGTTGTTTTCACTAAATAATTGTTTTATTTGTTTAAACTTACTTCAAAAAAATTATGAAAATGATTATAAATTACTTGTAAAACAGATAGTGCTAAATTGTTGTTTCCACTAAAGAATTGTTTTATTTGTTTAAACTTGTTTTAATTTGGACTGGTATTGATAGAAATATGAAAAACATGTATTAATGAAGTGCGGTAATTATTTGCGCGAGTCGATGTGGGAGAATGGAATTAGACTACAAGAAATAAAATGATAATAAAACGTAAAATTTGAAGCTGTCAATATATTTTAGGGAATTTTCATAAACAATATTTCGCTATTAGAGAGGTAACGACTTTAGCATTTTCGAAAAATTTCTTCAAATGAGCGATATTCAGACCTTTTTTATCCCATATCCGATATCAGTTTCAGATTTTACATGTTTATATATACAGTGAGCGGCAAGATTATGAAATAAATTCATTAAAATTTGAGCGATTTGTGTTTCGACGGAATGCTCGGAAACGTCAACTTTAGTTTTCAAAAATACACATTTCTGCATAAAATTCACGATTCTCCCACTCTCGCCTTTTGCATATGACATCATCGACATTTTCTAAGATTATTATTTATAATTTGGCTTTCACATTACTTTAAATTTTACATTAGGGCATTATGTAAGCATGAGTTTTCCTGTTGTGTTTTGTATAGGAGTATAGGCAATGTAAATAAATAAGCAAGTAAAAATATTTAGGAATAAAAAAATACTTAGCTCGTTATCTTCTTCGGCATATTCCAAATGCGGGTCAAAGTCTATCTCGGCCAGTGATTTGCCTTTATATTCAACTGGTACTGGACCTTTTTCCATCATAAGAAGAATTTTTGAAACTTTCGCAGTTTGATAAACGTCTACAGGTAATCTACAATAATGCAAAATATGTGTTTGTAAGAAAATCATAGATACTTGACTATCATCATTACAATAAATCTGGCCTATTGACTTAACCCTCAGCCGCTTAAAAAAAGCAAAGAGAGCTGTAGGTATATTTATTTGTTAATAACTGTTCTCAAATTATAAGGTAAAACAATTATAGCTAGTCATAAATTACTTACTCGTAAAATTCATTGTGAGTTTTCTCCGTGTGCCCCATGAAGTTAGCAAATTGTTTCATTTCGTCGCGTGTCAAGCTCATTATCTGCATTATAGTTGCTATCTGTTTTCTGAGTTTGTTACTCGTGATGCACTTAAAGTTTTCAATTTTTATTTTCTTGCATAGGGTCCTTATTGCAACATCTCCTTTTCCCCATTTAATCTTACTACCTGGTATTGCAAAAACATAATCATTTGACACGTCAGTGATATAGTTTGGTCGTCGTTCCAATAAAAAATCAATTAAGTCTTGAATCACTTTTGGGATCAAGATAACTACTGCTTTATTACCTTTGCCGCTATTAACTACTCTTTTGTATTTGTTTGTAAGAATTTTTTCTGTATCAGTTAAAGCATTTTCGAAATCTTTATAATCGCTTCTTCTATCATTTTGATAATCTTTTATTTTCAAATATTGCACATCCCCTATTCTTCTTCTATTGAAAACAATCAATAAAGCCAGTGAACAATGTACAAGCAATTTATAGTCATTTATATTTGTATCATCTTGAATAATATTTTTTTTGCATTCACTTGCAATTTTGAATATTCCATCTCGAAATTGTTGAACATCACTTACAAGAGGTAAAAGTAATGGTTTACTCCATCTTTTCTCTAGTATGTCCTTATTCGCAAGAGAAGCCAGTTCCGTATTCCAACGAGAACTAACTAAGTCCTTAAATTGTTTTACTTGTTTTGTCCAAGTTTCCGCTTCATCAGCTGATTTGCACCTATAGCCTGGACTTTCTTTTAAAATGCAGTGTATTAGTTCATCACATATTGATTTAAGGGACGTTCCCAGATGCATAGCCAAACTTGGTGCCGCAAAAGTTTTGTTGAAACTATTATAACCAGTAATATTCCTCACAGCAATTACGATAGTGTCAAAATTTTTTGGGTGTAGTAAGTCTTTAAATTTTACTTCTTGATCATTTGTAATTGTTCGGTAATTTATCAGCAAACGAGATAATTCTCTCATTCTATTGCTACAGGCGTAAGCCATACGTTCCCTCTTATGTTTTTTCAGATACGATTCACCAAAATGTGCTATCAGTAAATCCTTCTTTGCTTCAAATGCTATTGGATCACCTTTCATTAAACTAAAAACCTGTAAATTATGAAAAAGCATAGAAGAGCCACTTTGCAAAAACTGGATTATAATTTTTATCCATGTAGGACAAGTCAATGTAGTAAATTTGTGAATAAGTGGTTAACAACTGTACCTCTAAATTGCAACATTTTTGTAAAAAAAAAGAAACGCATGTTCCTGCTCCGATCCTTTAAAAATTACAATATTTTATTTGATACTATTATGTATGAAGCTTGGCTGTTTAAGAAATACATTACCTATATGCTGCAAAATTGGTTATCTGACACTGCACAACGTCGGACACAGCACTTCCACGGGTGAGTGGTAATGAACACATTCAGGTCAACAATATTTATGATATTCAAATTCCTGCCTTAATCACCAAAAGCGTTGGTGATAGTAAACAAAAATAATTTAAAAAGAAAAATAGTGCTGCAAATTGAATCATAACTTCCACATAGCTGTGATAACCTACTCTCCTCAGAAAGACATTTTCATGAAATGAATTTAGGGTCCATGACTTGACCACAAAGAAAATATTCCTATTCCTGTACCCATAAACTTCTTAAACGTCGAGTTTTAACGAAAAAATGTCAATTTTCACCAAATCACCTCTCATTTATCCCCTACCCTCTGAAGCGATAATATCCAAAAACAATTCAACGCGTTCCTTTGTCGGGTGTTAACTGGATACCAAATTTTAAAATAATATCTCAATTAGTTCAAACGTTATTGCGCCTACTAACAGACAGACGTACAGGCCGACAGACTGACCGACAGACAAAACAATTTTCGTTACAGAATCAAGTTTTCTATATGTTTTGAGACTTTTTGCGTCGTTTTACCGAAAACAAATTTAGAAATGTCTGTCATCATTATTCTACCCCCACACATTTAACCCCCAATTTTATTTCAGCACAGAATACCAGATGTTTCATGAAATTGAAAGTTTTCCAAAAAACAAACCCTAAAACGTTATATTACTGGCGTTTTAAATGTCAATTTTTACCAGGTTACCTCCCACTCATCCCCTATCAACCTGGAGCGGTTTTACTCAAAAAGAATCCGAACAGTTCGTTCGTCGGGTGCTAACTGTAATCAAATTTAAAGACGATATCTCAGTTTGTTCTAAAGTTATTGTGGCTGCAAACAGACAGATATACAGACTGACAGAAAAAAATTCGTTTTTAAATCATGTTTTCTACATGTTTTGACACTTTTTACGGCGTTTTATGCAAAAAAAAATTTGCCCTACTTCCTAACGTACCGATGTGGAAGTAATAAGGTTAACCTACTGCGGCATTATTTAGATACTTCCAATACTAAAAATTAATTGGCAAGGTATGGAGAAAAATCTATATTATCAGAAATAAAAGTTATAAAAAAGCGTTAATTTTTGTTACTTGAACTTGATGAGACTTTTCTTAGTTCTTATTTTAGAAGGTTTTATTGTTTGGTTTCACGTTTAATTTTGTATCACTTCCTTTCCATTATTGGTCATATTTAAAGTAGTGTAATAATAAAACAGCTGCGTCAATAATACAGGATACATTAATATCGGAAAATATAAGAAAGTTGAACCCAGCAAACTATTTGGGTACAGTGTAATTTTTCTTAAATTTCTATAATAATTTTAAATATTGTACTAAAGGACAAAAAATAAATTTATTAGTGCAGTACAAAATTTAAAAACTCGTACCTGTTCTTTAACATTGAGCTTTGAAATAACATCAGTTGGATCCATTGCGCATGCAATCATCGTTTGTGATCCAGACAAATAGCCAGTTTTGACGATATCATTTCTTTCATTTCTTTTTTGGAACAGACAAACCTTTGCATGGCGCTTTAAATATTTTTTAGAAACAGCCCTTTGCAAAATACACAAGGGTAGTATAAAGTATCTTCAAGTGGCCCCATTGCACGCTTAGGTCTTGTAGTTACCTTAATGAACAGACTGAAATTTGTGTCGTTTCTTAACACAGAGAGAGCTTGACGCCTATCCTTACTATTTTTTGGAAATTCGAAAATATTTTTAACTTCTTCTTCTGAATTATGTCGCCTAACCAAATGTCTCGTAAAATTTTTTGTTGGTATATCATTTTCACAAAATTTACAACGAGTCGGCTTTTTCCCAGCATCCCTTTTGACCAGTTTTGCTGGTTTCTGGAAAATAAATAATACATCTTATTACGCAGTTAATCAGGTGACTTAAGTTCCGAAGTTTGCGGTGATTACCTCCATACTAAGTACAATTCAGTTTTTTTACAACGAACTTTCATATGTATATTGGTGCCTACTAAAAAAGCACAAACAAAAAGCTGGGTTTTAAAATATTTTGATACGAATATTGTTTTTTTCTAAATTTTTTAAGGTAGATCTCGATCTCAAGTTTTAAATACATAGAAAATTACTTACTTTGCAGCTTTTCGTTTGAAGACATAAGCGATTACTATTGGTAATATCAGTTTCGTTTTGATACTCTTCTGAAGAATCACTTGATATGTCCATATTGCTATTAGATAGGTCCCATGAATAATCGGCAATATTAAAGTCGTAATCCCTAGAATCATCGCTTTCAAAATTATCGACCTCTAAACAGGCGGAACTAATATGATCCATAATAGGATCGGTATTAGTGCACTTTCTTTTATTAGTAGTATTATTTGAAGTAAATACATTTTCAAGTCTGTGATTTGTAGGCATAAAATTTTGGTTGTGATTTTCTGCATTTGTAGATATATCTACTGACGTTAGCTCTGTATATTTTTATATTGAGTCTGCATACAAGGATCATTTAAACTGCCACTATAAATTGGTAAGTCCACGTCTTCATGGCTGGTTTCATTGTAATTTTCAGTTACAGTCTCTGACTGATTCAGGTTTTGTTTAATATTATTTTCTAGAGTTTCAGAAAGTTTATTTGAACTTGTATTGTCAGTTTGCAGCTGTGAATAGTTGTTAGTTTCATTATAATTTGCAATCCAAACTGAAGTCATTTTTTCTCGGACATTTTTAGTGGGTGTACAATTTTCGAGTTCTGTGAGATACTCGTCAAAATCGTATGGATTAATAGACGACTTACTAACGTATGTTTCATTATTATTGTTGCTTTGACTTAGATTAAAAAACTTACGGTGGCTACTTTTATTAACACATTCCTAGAAAAATAAAAAAACTTTAAATAAGACACCATATTATGGTAAGAGATTATCTAACATCAGTGTTCAAAACAGGCATATCTGTTATTGGCTGTTCTATTTCGCTCGCTTTACTTTTTTTCTTGTGCTCAAGGTTAATTTCCACTCCTAAAATTGTTGCACATATACAATTAAAATATTTAAATCCCTAATATTTAAATAATTTTAAAATATATATATATTTTTAACGTCGGTTTATTTCCGCGACTATGGCCAATCACCGACGTCAAGAAGTAGTTTCACCTCACTATCATGAAAATTTTTCCGAATCCCCGCCTATCTTTAATGATACTATAGATCTTTAACGTGCTCAACATTGCCGGGAACACAAGACCGTAGGCATAATACCACCTCCGAAGGGCTGAACGTAGGGACATTCAACTTGCTCAAACACAATGTTACAACCTCCGTTGATGTTAATCTTACAATATGTACTAAAAAAGTGAAAGTATATTAAAGCATTTCTACAAAAATATATGAATTTCTTTTAACAGCAGTTCCAATAATGTGCATTCGACTAGCAGCCTAAGATGTAGCCTTACTCCTTACATATTACACTGAGGTCTACACTAGATAAGCCTATTCAAGATCTCACTTGGCCGGCTTCTTTTCTAGAAAGTTTTTGACAGTTGCGGTCACAAAAAAATATTTTGTTAAAAAATGCAAGCTTACCTTTCTTTAAATATTTCTGTGTAGCAGATCATATTTCTGTATCTTATAGATTACATTCTTTTAGTTTTCATATTGTTGTATAAGAAGTGAATATTTTTTTAACTTCACAATCACCTCAATAATCAGCTGATACACCTGATAATAGTATTCTCCCTGACTAACACGAAAGTTTCCTGAATTTTAATAACATTTTGCGAAATTTTCCTAACTTTCCCGACAATGTTTTAACACCCATTGAAATTCCACGACTTTTCCCGTTTTCCAGATTTCAAGCCCTTGTGGACATATACGTTTCGATTATTTAAAAAATGATCTAAGAAATCATACCCTGAAATATTAGCACGTCATTATAAAACATCATGTAACTAGATAAGAGAGATCATGCCCTAAGATAGTCTATATAAATATTATGTATACAATATACAGTAAGAGCTGAAATAAAACTAATTAACAAGCAAAATTAGTAAAATAATGGAAAGAACAATCTTCCCCAAGGTGTTTTTGCCCTTGAAGTACGTCAAGGACACCCACTACTTTGTTTCATAACAATTATATTACAGGACCGAACGATGTAGTACTATAATGTAGCATTAATGAATATGATTTGTAGATATAAATACCTCTTGTGCCCGTATCCATAATATAACTAGTTCGGGAATAATGTAAATACCGTCATTATTATAAAAAATTGTTTAGTTAGTTAGGTATATTAAATAAATTAAATATGTATTCCCAAAATATATAACATAATTTAGAGAGAACATTTTAATCGGATAATGAGGTATAATAAGTTGGTAAGTAATTAAAATCCAAGAAACATGGCTCGAAAATTTCTTACTTGCGGTTATAAAAATGTATTACACAAAACAAAAAGCAACCGCTCATTTAACAAAACCGGGAATTCACCTACATGACAGACATGTGGTATACCTACATAAATGTGTCTGATACTTTCCGACCCAATTTCAAACCATTTGATGACGTAAGCTAGAATATTTCACCTTTATATTAGCTAAATGTGGAAATACTATTGTTATTGGTTGTAGTGTTACCAAAATCGATAATATAAATAATTTGTGTTAAACAAATTTTTATGATGAATTATTGCTGTGCGCAAAAGGCTTTGAAAGCTTGCTTCTCTATATTTAATTTATTTCAATTCCAATTAGAGCGATTTTGCTGTCAAATTATACAAACCTGGCTGCAGGTATAGCTTACTTTTTATATTATATAGATAGGGATACCAAAAATTTATTAAATGAATGTAAATAAAAAAGTTTTCTTACCTTGTTTTTGTGCTAACTGCACTAATAAACGACCCCTAGAGGTCATTTTATTTCCAATTAAAATAGAACTGAAATAAGGAAAACAAGAAACTTTCCAACAACACTCACTTCACTCTTAAATAAATAGGTTAGGTATCTCGATAAGGGCGATAAATTCGACATGCAAAAGTTACACATATAAGAAAATACTAAGATGTATTATAAACAACATGCAGTGTTGCCGATAAATCGGAGGTGACTTAACGCTGCGTACATACCGGAGGAAACTTCGTAGTCTTCTTCTACAAAATAATGTGACGCCAGCGCCAGCGGCAACTGCTTGAATTATATTATATAAATGTGAGTATAACCATTGACTTGCTGCCTCCAGGAAAATTTTCGGTTTTGTAACTGCCACACACACTTGAAGAGAGTAATACAATTTTTAAAGCGATTCGTTGTCACCTCCGATTTCGGAGGTGACATCGTTATATATGAGGTGACAACGTAACGCTCATCTCTGCTTTTGAGGCGACAAGGTATTGTGCATACATATATATATATATATATATATATATATATATATATATATATATATATATATATATATATATATATATATATATATATATATATATATATATATATATATATATATATATATATATATATATATCCCCGACCAATAACTCAAAAAGAAATCAACCGATTTTGATGAAACTCGGCAAGTGCCTTCCTTTTATTAATAACTTGGATGAGTTCTTTGGCCAGGAAGATAGGACAAGGTTTTCCGGAAAAATTTTCAGTTTCTTTCTTACCATTGCTTTATCTTTGAAAATTATAAAACTATTTTTATGAAATTTGGTGCACGTGTTGCCTTGGGAAGACCTTAATATGTACCAAAATTCAACTTTCTAGGTTTATAGAAAGTTGAGTTATTGAAATTTGAAGTATTTAATGAAAATTGGCTCCCATAACCCACTTGCTGCGTCCAGAACATCTTCAGGTATTTGCTTTCAAAACAGAGGCTGCAATTTTAAGGTCTGCAGATTAGTTTTTCAGATATTTGCTTAAAATATAACCTAAAAAATAAAACGTCTAAAATAATAGTATCCATTTCTATGGTTTCACAAATGCTTGTTTTATTCTCTGCAATCCGCAGCGCTAATAATAATAATAATAATAATAATAATAATAATAATAATAATAATAATAATAATAATAATAATAATAATAATAATAATAATAATAATAATAATAATAATAATAATAATAATAATAATAATAATAATCATAATCATAATTGGTGAGACCTTGTGTCTTTGCTTCACACTCACGAACAATTATATTAATAGTGGACTGTATACTAATTAATTGATTTTTATTTTAATAAACACGTAAGGCTGGGACAAAAATAAGCTTTACAAGTAAGGCCCTTTCTTCTAATTAGCGCCTAGGTGCGCTCCTTCTAAGACGTTTACTTGATAACTTCTCAACTAGTGATAGGATGATCGAATCCCTTCCGATCCTCGGATTCGATCCTCCTATCCCTTCCGAGGATCGGAAGGGATTCGATCCTCAAAAATACCCATTGTACTCGAGTACCCACAAAAAGGATCGAATCCGCGTATGAATCCTAGATGCTCAAACTCAATGATGCAAATGATTTGTTCCCAGTACCCGGATTCAGAATACAAGATCGAAACCTGTGTCCGCCGGCACTCGGCAGCCACCTCTCGGGTCCTCTCGCTCTCACCGCTTTGCTGGCGTGTGGTAAAGTCATTTGAAAATAAATCTTTATATTTTACAATGTTTTTAATTCTTAAGTCAGATTTTACAAGTTTATCATACAACGTTACAGATAAAAAGAAATAGTGAAAAAGTCCATAAACGGTAAATTCTGTTTTTATAACAATAATTGTCACCAATAGCTTTTAAGTTAAATTTGTTTAATTAATATGAAACGTTTGGCATTAACTTAATACGATGTATGTATTTTTTTGAGTAAAATTGTATACCTTTTCAATTTCTATTTCATTCAAATATAATCAAAAAATAAAAACAAATGACAACAAAATTTTCATGAAATAAACAAAATTAAACATATAACATAATTTTTTAGTTGAATTTATTGAAAACTAGTTTAAAAAAATCCTATATGAATTAAATTTTCATTTGAACCAACACCAATTTAATTATAATGCATATATTATGTAAATATAAAATATTGATGGAAAATGCTTTTTATTAATTGTACAGGGTCTATGTAATATATATTATTTTATCTCTGTTACAAATATTGCAAAGCGGTCGGTTCCGTGTGAAGTTGTACGCGTTAAATATTCTTATTCTCCTTACAGAAAAGAAACGGTTTCATAAAATTTCCAGGATGGTAGGTACGGTGAAACTGATTTTTATTGTAAGTGATATTATTATTTTTACTTTGATAATCAGGGAAATGGGTAGACCAAATTTAAAAAACAAAATATACATACATGCATACATATAAATATATTAATTCTAAACGTCAAAACGTCTATGTGTGACATAACCACATATGGCTTATATAAAAAAGGCTCTTCTTCCGGACACAATTTATTTAAAAATTCGCGTTTCGACCGTTATAACAGCCACACCCTCAAGGGTAAAATCCAATTTTAAAAAGAACTTAACTATATAAGACATTATACAAGTTGTAGTTACATTTAGTGTCCTCATTACTTCCAAACACTTTACTATATTAGAAACCATATTGTTAATTTGTAGTTTCTATATTATACAATTAAGTGATAATATTATCAAATAGTATTTAAAATAATAAAAAAATGTAATGAACATCTCTCTAAAAGTTATATTTTTCAAAGCTTTGTTTTTGATGACTAATTAGGTAATTTGCATAAAATCTGCTAATTTATAAAAAGTCGCAATATCTTCAAAAAGCGATTTACTTTAACGAAAATTCGTTTAAAATTAAATATAGACGTTGATTATACATACACCAATTGATTATGATTTTCTAGTACACGAGTATTCAGTTTTCATTCATATCCATTTTCATTTCAAGTAGATTGGAAAAGATCGGACGACGGACATAAAGTTAACAGTAAATGATTCATTCTATATGACTCGGATTCAGTACCCAATACCCAGTACCCACAAAAGGATTCGATCTTTAAAATGATTCAAGACCAAATGATTCGATCCTCAAAAGGATTCGATCTTTCCCATCACTATTCTCAACAAGAACAGACCTCACAAAAGTCTTGGTGCCTTGTTGTTGCCACAACTCCTTTTCCCAGAGCGCGCGTTTACTGTAGTATTGCCACCATCACTGGTTCACTGTAGTGTTGCCAAACTCACTAAAGGTCTCAACTGCACTCTCTCCCGACCCCCTTGAAAGTATTAACTACTTTCAATACAACAATTAGAAACATAACAAAATATTACTGAAATTACATAAGGGCGATAGCATACAATACATTTAGATTAATAAAACCACTGGTTCAATATAGTACAAGTACAGGAAAACCAACGAAATAGTGAAATGTTTATGTTTGTGTGCACAAAGGAGTTTCCTTAACAGTTCATTCCACTGGTAACATATATATATATATATATATATATATATATATATATATATATATATATATATATATATATATATATATATATATATATATATATATATATATATATATATATATATATATATTGTGAACCGATCTTCTTATTTCACCCATGCGTGTTTGTATGTCAACTACACGGATGATGCCATCAGTTCACGGGTATAATCGTGAAATTCTGCCTAGCTGCCACTCAAGCGACGGAAAGGTGTCCTTCTTCACCAAAACTAAGACACCAACCTCTAACAACTGTTGTGACCTTTGCTTCCAATTAGTCCGAATCTGTAATTCAGACAAATACTGCTTCTGCCACCTATTCCAATAATGCTGCGAGATCGTCTGTACCCTTTGATATTGGCTTGGGCGATTTTGCGGTACATCTGTTAGGTTCAACTCTGGCAACGCTGTCAAGGTTCTCCCAATTAAGAAGTGTGCAGGTGTTAGTGCTGATAGATCCTCAGGATCAGAGGTTAAAGGACATAATGAGCGGGAATTGAAAACATCGCCTATACGCGACAATATAGTACTGAAGTTCGTTTGATATGAAACTTAACTCGTTTAATATTTGATTCACAAATACCGCAGTGATTTAGACTTCTGGCGGGAATAAAATTCCAATTTATTCTGTCGTTTGCTAATTGACTGGCGATATACTCAGACCTAGATTCTACAAATTATATATTAGTTTTAATTCATTATTTCCTCCCACAAAATTACGGCCATTATCCGAATATATAGTGGCGGATTTACCGCATCTATTTACAAATCTATTAAAGTGGCCCAAAAAGCCTCTGTGGTAAGTTCGGAGACCAGCTCTATGTGTACTACTGCCTTGGTAAATATGCAAACAAATAAACAAATGTATGCCTTGCACAATTTAAAATTTCTGGTTTTTCCAGTTTTTAAGTAAAATGGTCCCCCGTAGTCAACACCCAGATTATGCAATGGGAAGTAATTATTTACCCGTACCTCGAGAAGATTACCCATCAGATAATTATTGCTTATTGGTTTTGCCTTAACCCATTTCCGGCCGCTGATGCGTTTACGCATCAGTCATATAATATTTTTTTTCTGTGCAACCACCTTAAGCAAAATCGAATACAGCTAATGTGCGATGTTATATAAAGATGCTATTATCTAATGAAAAATAAAAGACACGTATATCATAGAATATCTATATTGGAGAAATTATTGAAATAGGAAGAAATTAGGATTCTTGTCGGCATATACTTGTATTTGTTCTTACAAATGGTAAACAGAAGAATGAGCTAAAAATTCTTGAAAGTTCTATTGGAAACCTAAAGGAGAAACAATTAAATGAGAGTCCTTCAGAAAATTTTCGAATGGAAAGAAAAAACCAGCAGCTAAACATGTGTGATGCGTATGCGCATCAATGGCCGAAACCGTCAACTTCTGCACTTCTGCATGTCGAGACGTGTTAGAGCACTGTGATGTATTCTGATTCCAGATTACGGATATAATAGCATTAGTTTGTTTCCTGACTGTGCTACGTTAGGTTAGTGTTGTGAATTGTGAAGTGATATTTTTTGTCGTGTGAGAAAATGCCGCAATTTCTTACCCAAAGAGAATTAGAACTTGCTTTAGAGGAGATCGTGCAAGAATTAGCAGATGATCGAGGTAAAATAAAATTATATTTATAATTATTGTGTGCTCGTGAAGTAATTCTTATGTTTGTTTTTTATACAGATAATAATGTAGATGCAGTGTATATACCGCCAGATGTAGACGAACTAACTGACGAAGAGATTTTCGAAGAAGACTGTGAGAAAGTAAACGAATTCAATGATATTGCAGGGACATTCGAAATTCATACAGCCGATGACGATTTGCTTTATGACTCGGATGATGAATGTTTGGCAGCGAAACGTAAGAAGTTGTTACAATATAAAGGTGTAGATCGAAAACCTATCTGGAAAACAGGAGAACACTTGCATAATTCAAACAGCAATCACTATGTCAAAGAAAAAGAAAATATTGCTAGGCTGAAGAATGAGTTAGACGGCAAAACACCTTTAGATTTATTTTTTATGTACTTTGATGATGAAATGCTTGAAAACATAATTCAGTATAGTCAGAAATATGCACGTGACAATAACAGACATGACTTTATAATCGACAAAGATTATTTGCTGAATTTCCTGGGTATCATGATTTTATCTGGGTACCACACTCTCCCTCAAGCTGACTTATATTGGTCTACAGAAGAGGACAAAGGCTTGAAAATTGTAAAAGATTGCATGAGTCGAAACAAGTTTAGAAATATGAAGAAAAACATTCACCTGTCTGATAATAACAATTTAGACATACATGATAGATTTGCCAAACTTCGGCCGTTTTTCGACCTCCTGAATAAAAAGTTCATGAAGTTCGGTGTGTTTTCGACTTGTTTGTCAATAGATGAACAAATGGTGCCCTATTTCGGACGACATTCATGTAAAATGTATATGAAAGGCAAGCCTGTCAGGTTCGGATTTAAATTATGGTGTCTCTGTTCATCTGATGGCTACCTCTACCAATTTATTCCGTATGCTGGTGCATCCACAGAAAAAACTCCACTTGGTTTAGGAGGCCAAGTTGTGGTCAATTTATTATCAGTCATCAAAGAAAATGCCGCACACAAGGTTTTCTTCGACAATTTTTTCTCCTCCTATAAACTATTTTCAGTTCTAACTGATAAAGGATACTCTGCCACTGGTACGATACGCGACAATCGAACATGAGTTTGTCCACTGGAGACAAACAAAATAATTTCGAAGAAGCAGCGTGGGTCACATAGCTGCGCTTATGATGAAGAGGCTGGTATATCACTTGTTCGATGGAATGACAATTCAGTGGTGACGGTGATAAGCAACTGTTACAATGTTCAACCTATGAATATAGCGAAGCGATATAATCGAAAAGAGAAAAAAATTGAAAATATAAATCAGCCTGCAGTGATTTCCCATTACAATAAATTCATGGGAGGGGTAGATTTACACGATAATGCAATAGCAAACTATCGTACCAGGATCTTGGGAAAGAAATGGTGGTGGCCTTTATTCTCAAATGCTGTTGATAGTACTATTGTAAATGCTTGGAAACTTTTCAATCTGGTTAATGAAAAAAAGATGTCACAACTTGACTTCAAGTCATATATTGCATACCGTCTCTTGAAAATCCAGAATCAAGGAGGCGAACAATCTTCAAGTCGGGTATCCATATCTAATAGTATACCAACTGAAATACGGACAGATAAATTTGACCATGTGGTGGTTCAGGAAGCAACGAAAGCTAGACGACGATGTCGATTATGTCATAGTGCAACAATATATATGTGCAAAAAGTGTAATGTACATATTCACGCTAACTGCTTCGAAGAATTTCATAAGAAATAATGTTTGTACATTATATTTTTATATAGTATCAGTTAGCACTTGTATTGCATATATTTGGCCATTGATGCGTTTACGCATCAGCCTGTAATTCACTAATTAAATAAAAAATATTTTTTTGTTTGTTGGTTTTATGTTTAGAAACTTTATTGTTGCTGGAGAAAATGAGTGACATTCAATTTTGAACGTTTTTTGATACCTTGGCCATAAATGGGTTAAAATAAACTACACAATTTCTTACTATATATTTACAATTGTTTTTCGCGGCAACTGGCCAATATCTTTCTCTGATTGAGCACAACAGAGTTGGAACCACACAGTGGACAAGCCTTTCGTGTTCATATCTTATAATTAATTTGGTAAAAACATGACCTTGTGGTAAAATAATGGGATATTTTTGTTCATACGGGAGCTTGGCGCTTTTTAGTCTCCCACCTCCACGAATTATTTTATTTTGCATAAACGGATTTAATGATAAAATCTTACTTTTATTATATACGGGTTTATTATTTAATATATTATTATATCCTGCCACAAAGGCCTCTCTTTGAACATCAATTATTAACATATTCAGTGCAATATCTAATTCGCTTGGAGTTAGTAAGCCATATTGCCTCGAATTTGTATGTGACTTCACATTTGTAATAAATCTCAATACATAAGCTACAATCTTCTGAATTTTTATGGGCGACGAAAACTTTACTATTAATTGCGAGAGAATATTATTCACAGTAACTGCTACCTGTAAAATTGTTTTTTGTTCTGGTATATCGGAACACACAACTAATGTTTCGCTGTTGTATCATAACGATCTGTCTTCAGCAAACCAACTGGGTCCGTGAAACCATAGATCGTTATTGAGAAGAGTGCTAGTAGTAGCTCCCCGCGATAACAGATCGGCAGGGTTTTCATTTGACCTTGCATGATACCAATTATTTATATCTGTAAGTGACTGTATCTCACTTACCCTGTTTGCCACAAATGTCTTCCATTTACGGGGTGGACCCTTGATCCAGGCTTAAGCAGTGGTCGAATAACACCAATATAATTTTTAACTAAAATTAACTTCTGAGTCAATAATTGTTTCTTCTAGTTTTGATAAAAGTAGCGCCCCACATAATTCTAGCCGCTATAAGCTAATTTGTTTGAGAGGAGCCACGCGATGTTTTCCACATAATAAATTTGAAATTACCTGCCCTTTCGAATTAATACATCTTATATAAAAACATGCCCCGTAAGCCTTCTCAGAGGCATCACAGAACCCATGTAATGCAATCGTAACGCATGAGAAAAATATTGTTTGTCTGTTAATATTATATTGTTTTATGGCCGGCAGTTCTTTCTTAAATTGTAGCTATTTAATTCTGATATCATGTGGTACACTTTCGTTCCATTGAATTTTAAGTTTCCACAATTCTTGCATGATTAATTTAGCAGTTACTATTATTGGCCCCAGTAAACCCAACGGGTCAAATATTTGACACATAATGGATAAAATATTACGCTTAGTAATTACTTCTGGTATCTGCCCTTTATTCGGGGAATATTGAATTATGTTTTCTTTAACATTCTAGAAAATACCCAAGGCTTTATTTTGCTCATGTTTGCCCAGTTGTAACGTATTAAGTTCTAAATTATTATTAATTTGAAACATATTTAACACTTCCGCATCATTACATAGCCACTTTCTTAGTTCGAAACCAGCACTAGATAGTATTTCTGAAACTTCTCTCTGGATTTTTAATATTTCGGTGACTGTCTCTGAACCTGTTAGCAAATCATCCATATAAAATGAATTATTAATTAAGTGGCTCGCTATTGGATATTTGTTTTTGTATTCTTTGCCTAATTCTATTGGACATCTCACTGCTAGGTAAGGTGCAGATTCTGTACCGTACGTAACGGTATTTAATTTGTAACATTTTATATCATCATCAGGGTTAGGACGCCAAAATATTTTTGATACTGACGCTGCCCTTTATCCACCAAGATCATTCTACACATTTTAGATACATCTGCTGACATTACGTAATTGTATTTCCGAAACCTTAGTAGTATAGAGAAAATATCTGGTTGCAATGTACGCCCACAGAATTGTACATCGTTTAGTGACAATCCTGTGTCGGTTTTAGCAGACGCGAGATAAATGGAGCCCAAACAATGGCCTGTTATGCTACAAAGTTGCCTTCCCACAGTAAGAACCGCTGAGTCAGCCGTAGTCAGAAAGGAGCCAACAAATATGCAGGCTCAAACAGCAAGTCAGGCGGAATATCACTGTGAGAATCTACATCAGCAGATCCTTTGTTTCATCCAGAGACAATAAGTGCCACGCATGGAGTGAAGTGTATAAAGAGGCTGCTCACAGGGATAAGACCGTTCATTCTTGTTCCGAGTTAAGTACTCTGCACATCGCGTGCTAGACATTAGATCACATGTAGGTTGATCGTCATATTTTTAGTATATTGTATTATTATTTTTTTGTATTAAGTAATTAAGTATTCATTGTTTAAAGTATTAAATAAATTGTTTTGAAAATTCAAACGTCTTAACCGTAAAGTTAAGTGGCGCAGTCGTTAGTATTGGTTAGAAAACCGAAAGCATATCGCCTTTTAAGCGTATCGACGCCTAATAACCAATTCGAGCCAAGCAGAGCCAAGTTAAAGCAGAAATAGTGCCCAAGCAGAGCCAAATGGAAGCAGCAACCATCGTATTATGGTAAGTTTACTGCTATCCCATTTTACATTTCCCAATTTTTATATGTGTTGTACTGAAACGTTATATGTCTGATTCAGAAGAAGAATCACAAAGTTTATCTAATATAGAATATAGATTTAGATCAGTCAGCATTAGCGACAATAGCATAACAGTAAATCGTTCAAATTTTAATAGTAGTAGTAATAGTAGCAACATGACAGACCAATTCAAATAATTTTTCCTGAAAGCTATTCCAGAGTTTGGCGGGCAACCAGCCAACGTAGGCAACTTTTTAAAAGCATGTGACTTGTTCATGAATCAGTTCTACGTACCGAACGAGAATTTGTATATGAATCACTTCTTGCTAAATTATATTCAGACAAAATTAACGGGAACAGCCCGGCTTATAGTAAATACAAAGATAATTAATACGTGGGCAGACCTGAGAGAAGCTATTGTACAGAATTTCAGTGATCAGCGAGATGACCACAGTTTATTGGCAGAAATGCTGACCTTGAAACAACGTAATACGGAGGACGCACTGTCGTTCGCTAACAGATGCCGTCATATAGAGCGATTGCTCATCTCAAGTTTAATAGGTAACGAGCACAACGAAGGCGTACGATTAATAAAAAAAGACATTTATCAAAACCAGACGAGACGCCCTCGTGGCGCAGGTGGATAGGTGCCAGCCTGCAAAGCGAGAGGTCCCGGGTTCGATTCCCGGGCGAGCCAAGTTGACTTTGTCTGGAAAATTTGTAAAAAATATTAAATGATGGGAAAGAATGTGCTAATGGCCTGAGATGCCGCAGCCAATAATATTAAATTAAAAAAAAACAGACGTTAAAAGCTTTCTTGGGGCACTTACGCAATCCTTTAGGTCTTGTCTTGCGTAGTAGATCGCCGGATAGTATAGAACAAGCTTTGAAATTCGTATTCGCAGAAGAAAATTTCGATTATAGAGACAAACAATAAATAAGATTTTCAGTAATAATAATAAACTGGAAAGACAGAACCGTACTTTCTTTCAGAAACAAAATAACCCGCCTTTTCAGAATGTACAATTTCAAAGACCTTTCCAAACAAATTTTAGACCGTTTCACCAAAATAATAACACTCAAAACAATCACACAAATTTCCAACCTAGACAAAATCAACAATTTGTGCCAAGGCAAAATTTTTCGAGTCAATTTAGGCGACCCAATTTCAATAATCAACCGGGTCGACCCAATGTAAATCATAATGCTAACAGAAATTATCACGAGCCAATGGAAGTAGACAGCTCTAATACTAGACTGTCACAACAGCAACCAAGGAGAGCAGCTCACGTAAATAATATAGAATTTAATGAGAATGAGATAAATGAAACAAATTACGATTTAAATTACGTAAATGAGGAATTAAATTATGAAAATTTGCCAGCCGAGGAATACGATATCCAACAGCGAAATGTTCCCACTGCAGGTCCCTCAACGAGAGAACCGTGATAGATATAAATAATATCAATACATTCAGTAGGTTACCGTATATAGAATTAAAAGAAATATGAGGTAAATTTTTGTTAGACTCGGGATCTTCAAAAAATCTTTTAAATCCTGTTGTAGCATATTATAAGTTTCCTAAGAACATATTTACACATAATTTTACCATACGCACTGCGCATGGCATTTCAGCGGAGTCAAAACGTGCAAATATTCAGTTTAAATCAATTTCAGAGGAGACAGAAGAATTCTGTCTGTTTAATTTTAACGATGCCTTTTCTGGTCTTCTTGGGATAGACTTTCTCAAATTAAATGAAGCTAAAATAGATTTTAAGGATCACAAGCTGTATATAGGCAAGAATATTATACCAATACAATTTACAGATCTTAACGATCATCAAGGGGTAAAGACAGAAACCAAAGCAGATGGTTTAATGTCACCCGAAACCCAGTTAAATTTAAATAATATAATAACCCAGCAGTATTTCGTAGGTAATGACGAACAATCACGTATTAAGCAATAGCCATGCTTATAATGTAAGAAATAGGCCAGTCAGCAGATTAAATAAACAATATGCCTCTGAAATCAGAGATAGCCAGATGCAACCCTTATATAAACCAGCAGCTATACATAATAGCAATTTTCATGCAGCTCAGATTAACAATTTAAACACTTATAATACGGGGGGTAATCAAAAACGAATTAATAATGAAAATGCCTTAATTGAACAAATAGATACAGGAGACTTAAATGATGAGGAAAAACAATTATTATTTAGTTTATTATCGGAATATCAGGACATCTTCTTAAATAAAAACGAACCATTGACGCACACCAATGCGATAAAACATAGAATAAGGACAACTGACGACATACCCGTCCATTCTAAATTATATAGATACCCTTACGTACATAAACCGGAAGTACACAGACAAATTAATGACATGCTGAAACAGAAAATTATTAGGAAAAGCCCCAGCCCATATAGCTCACCTATTTGGGTTATATCGAAAAAATGAACAAGTCAAATAAACAAAAATGGAGAATTGTGGTGGACTATAGAAAACTAAATGAGAAAACAATACCGGACAGACACCCACTTCCCAAAATAGATGAAATATTGGACAAAATTGGCCGAGCCCAATATTTTTCGACAATCGATTTTATCTCTGGGTATCACCAAATGGAAATGGACCCCAGTGGCATAGAATAAACAGCGTTTACAACGGATACAGGCCATTGGGAGTACACTAGGATACCTTTCGGGTTATCTGGGGCTCCAGCGACCTTTTCTAGGCTCATGCAAAACGTATTAGAAGGCCTAATTGGACAAACATGCCTTGTATATATGGATGACGTAATAGTTTTCTCCACATCGTTGCAGGAACACCTTGAGAAACTAAAACTAGTATTCGAGCGCTTCAGGCAAAGCAACTTAAAGATCCAGCTAGATAAAAGCGATTTCCTAAGGAAGGAAGCCGAGTTTTTGGGACACGTGGTTAGCCCAGACGGGATTCGTTCGTATCCAAAGAAACTGGACGCTATAAGGAAATTTCCGATACCTAAAACCCCCAAGGAAATTAAATCATTCCTAAGACTAGTTGGATACTATCGTAAATTCATAGAAAACTTCGCACACGTTACGAAACCACTAACAAAATGCTTAAGAAAAAACACGAAAATAAACGTGAACGACGAAGAATACATTGCTGCCTTTAACTCGTGTAAAGACATCTTAATGAATTCACCTGTACTTATACCACCGGATTTTTTCAAAGATTTCATATTAACAACCGACGCTTCAAACGTAGCGATAGCCGGAATATTAAGCCAAGGCGAACCCAATGCGGATCACCCGATAGCTTACGCCAGCCGAACATTAAATGACATTAAAAACCCTACAACGGACAAATAAAAACACGAACCAACCGTTCAAAGAAGGTGATATTGTCTAGAAAAAGATACCACCAGGATTTCATAAAAAACATAAAAACCCATTTTCAGGACCGTACTAAATAATCTTACTATTAGAACATAAAGCTATTTTAATAAATCATAAAAATGACGAACAGGCGATAGCACATTTAAGAAATTTACGTAATGCAGGTTCCTTGCCACGGGAATAACAGCCCAAGTACAAGACTTGACAGACAACCCGGGCATGTTACCAAAGAAATTAGCCATAGCATACACTGAGACTATCAGCTGGAATCTGATACACATACATGACTTGACACAATTACATAAAGACTACAACCAAATAAAAAGATACCACACAGACACCGTTACATACATGACAAACGATTACCATTCGGAATATCATAATTTCATATTAACATTGAACTTCACCATGGACAATGTAGACGATATATTTTACAGGATTTTTCCAAATATTAATATTATTAATAAACAAAAACGTGGCATAATAAACGGACTAGGTTCTATATTTAAGTCAATCACAGGGAATCATGATTCACAGGATGGGGAACGCATTTATCAAGCATTAGAAGTCTTAACGACAGACCAAAATAAAATTCATGAACTTTTTAGGTCCCAAAATTCGGTCATGTTCGAGGCAATCGTCGAATTTAATAGAACAATAGTAGGATTGAGTCATAACCAGGACACAATAGTAAATAGGATAAATGAATTAGGTAATACAGTAGATAGCCGGCGAAGTGAACAAATAACTCACTACCATCGCATTAAGATTCTAGAGTTACTCATACAGCTAGGGCAATTATTAAACAATATTCAAGAAATAGCATTAACAACAGAAAATGCCATCACTTTTGCGAAATTAGGAATCTTTCACACATCAATATTAAAACTAAAATTTATAATAAAAGAAATCAATAAGATACAAAATTATGCAACTAATGCTAGAGTAATAACAACCACTGATCTAAATCTATACGAAAACATATTTAAAATAAAAGCAGTCCAAAACAATTTCCAAATTATATTTCAAATAGAGATACCTCTAGTAGATGAATCAGAGTATGATTATTATCAATTATACACATTACCTGTCCCTAGAAATACACACACTTTTACCATGATAATTCCTAGAACCAAGTACCTAATCCTAAGCAGCAAACAATATGCCTATCGTAATGAAGAATGTCAAAATTTAAAGAACCAGATATATTTTTGCAAGGACGACAATTCAACAACCATGAATGATCAAAACCCATGTGAAATCAAGCTAATCAAATTTCAAAACCCGAAGAAACTAACGCCAGAATAACTTGCCAGGAACAGGAGTGGACCAACATAATCAAGGGTAGCAAATTAATCAACCTTCAACCAAATTACCAATTGAAATTAGGCAATAAAATCTACAAGACCGGCCCAACAACAGCAGAAAAACAACAGCTATTCAACCTGCCTACATTAGAAACTCCCATTTCAGAAGATCAAACAAATCCAGGACAGGTACCCGAAATATCATTTGAAAACGTACAGCTACATAACATCAATCAAATCCAACACCAACTTCAAAAAATTAAGCAAAATATACCAGAACCAATAAAAATACCGATCCATCACCTGAGTATATGGACCATATTACTATACATAGCTGCCTTGGCAACATTAACAACTATAGCCGTCCGAATGGGGTTGAAGAAACGAAGAACCATCAAAGAAGACAAAGAAACTAAAACAGGAACCACCGAGTCCGGATTTCCATTGAAAATCCGGAACGAACCGTAGCTTCGTTCTTTAAAAAGGGGAGGAGATAAATGGAGCCCAAACAATGGCCCGTTATGCTACAAAGTCGCCTTCCCACAGTAAGAACCGCTGAGTCAGCCGTAGTCAGAAAGGAGCCAACAAATATGCAGGCTCAAACAGCAAGTCGGGCGGAATATCACTGTGAGAATCTACATCAGCAGATCCTTTGTTTCATCCAGAGACAATAAGTGCCACGCCTGGAGTGAAGTGTATAAAGAGGCTGCTCACAGGGATAAGACCGTTCATTCTTGTTCCGAGTTAAGTACTCTGCACATCGCGTGCTAGACATTAGATCACATGTAGGTTGATCGTCATATTTTTAGTATATTGTATTATTCATTTTTTGTATTAAGTAATTAAGTATTGATTGTTTAAAGTATTAAATGCATTGTTTTAAAAATTCAAACGTCTTAACCGTAAAGTTAAGTCGCGTCAAAAACTACTCGGCATTTTGTAGTTAGGCTGATATCTTTGATTACAGCATGATGCGGTAAATAATATTCTACCAAATAATCTGCCTCGCTCTCCTTTATCTCATTTATATGATTCAAATTAACGTATTCCCTCATAAACCGTTCGTATTCTAATTTCAACTCTGGATTGTTACTTAATTTTCTTTCTATTGAATAAAATCTTATTAATTGTATTTCCCTAGAATTTCCTAACTTGTTTAAAGAATTTTTAAATGGAATTTTTACAACAAATTTACAGTATAGTCACGCCTTGTGATCTCTATAAAATGTTTTTCCCAATATTTTTCAAACTCTGATATTTTCAATTTTTTATCCCTTATTTCTTCTAACTCCCAAAACCCAGAAATTTTGTCATCTATTGATAATTCTTCATCTATACTTAAACGGCGCACTGATTGACTATTATAATTTGAGTAACTATAAATTAGGTTGCCTGCTACCACATACCCCAATAGAGTACTTTGTAGTATAGGCATATAGTCACCTATTTTATGTCGACCATAGCTTAATACCGACCAGAAGACCTGTGAACCTAATAACATGTCAATATGGTCTGACGAGTTAAAATTTGGATCTTCTAATTTGAATTGATTTGAAGTTTCTAAACCATTTTTTATCAAAAGAGGCCATTGCTAATTTATCTGTAATTTTCGGAATTACTAAACAGTGTATGTTCAATGTAAATGTGTTAAAACGTGAATTTATCGAAATATTTCCTTGTTTATTTATATGTACAAGTGCTTCCCCTACCCCTTTCACCACATGATTAATTTTTCTAGTTTGCAAATTAAGTTTTCTACGCAATGCTTCTCTGATAAAATTGCTTTGTGAGCCGCTATCTAAAAGTGCTCTAGCAAAAACATAACTGCCCCTAACTTCGAGTTATATTACTGCTGTCGATAGTAATACCTGCGATGCTGTGGGGAGCATGTCAATAACGCTTGCTGCCGTGTGATTCATCAAGCTAACGTCTTGTTTAACTATACCGGGCTGATCATTGTCGCCGTTACTAGTGGTATTTTCATTATCTTGTTTACCCGTATCTTTATTGTTAAAATCTATATGGAGTAAATAATTATGCGGCTTGCTGCATTTCGGGCAATTTCTTGCCTTACATTTCCATGAAGGATGGTTTTCTTTGAGACAGTTAAAACATAAACACATGGTCTTTATTGATTTGATATTTGATTCGTTCTTGTACGTTTAGTTTCAAAAATTTAAGACAGTGATATATAAAATGATTTTTGCGACAATAGTGACGCTGCACACTACCTTTATCAAAGTATGTACTTGCAAAACTTTTACTGGCACAATATTTGCGATTGATTGATTGAATTGATTGGTTTTTTGATTGATTTTCATGTTTTCTTATTTCTAATTTTTCTAAAATCTCACATTTTGCCTTTAAAAAATTGTTTAAATCGAGCATACTAGGCAACTCGTCTACATACTGATATGATTCCTAATCTCTTTTGTAGTGGTATCAAATTTATTAGCAATAATTAATATAATGAAAAGATCCCATTAATCTGCTTTTTCACCTAAAGTTTTCAACGAATGTAAATGCTTGGAAACGTTACCAAAAAAATTCCTAACTCAGCATGTGATTTTTTATTAATATTTGGATGCTCAAATATGGCCTTAATGTGATTATGGATAAATAATTTTTTATTTCCATACCTATTTACTAATAATTCCCACATGCTCTTATAGTTAGCTGCAGATATTTCAATACTTTTTATTATCTGAGCTGCATCTTTTTCTAATGAACTCCTCAAATAATAAAACTTCTGTATCTCACTAAGCGAGTCAATTGAATTTACTAATGCTAAAAATATATCTTTGAATTCTAGCAAATTTTCATATTTACCATCAAATGTGGGTAATGTAATAGGAGGCAAGTTTACAATTGATTGAATATCATTCCCGTTATAAATACTTCTAAATCCAGACCTCTAGCCACCCTCAGAGCCTTATTACCTTGTTTAATTTTTAATTCGAATTCATTAATTAGTCCTTCTATACCAGCTGTCAAAGAAAAATAATTATTTTCAAAAGAATCCCGTTCATTTTCGTTATTTGTGATATCTGTCGGGTTAGAAAGTTCTATCTCAGTTTGTATTTCATTAAACACATCTAAACGCGGAACAACTCTTTCTAATGTCGCGCTACATTCGGCGATTATACTGTGTGTAATGTTATTTTTATCTATTAAGTTAAACTGATTTTTCTGCCGTGTTAATTTCCCCTTTACAATACTTCGTTTTGCGTTTAATTGATTTATATCAGTAACCATACTGACGCCCACATAAATATGGACTCAATAATAAGAAATGAATAAAATGTAGAATACTATGTAAGGAATATTATGTATAATTACTCGTTTTGAAGGAGACCATGTAGGACATAGACACCCACGGCTTATCTACCCTTGTACCACGTGTTGTCTTCCTGCCTCTCTAACTTGTTTTCTTCTTTGTTTTTTCTAAACGTCGATGAATTCTGCTTGATTGGACCAACACTTGATTAAATATGTCGATTATACCAAACTTATTCGAATTTTGCTCGAACGGACCAAAAATTTATGGTGTGACCTTGTTTCCCTGCTTCACACTCACGAACAATTCTATTAATAGTGGACTGTATACTAATTAATTGATTTTTATTTTAATGAACACGTAAGTTTGGTACAAAAATTAACCTGACCAAGTAAGCCCCTTTATTCTAATTAGCGCCTAGGTACGCTCCTTCTAAAATGTTTAATTGATCACTTCTTAACAGGAACAGACATCACAAAAGTCTTGGTTCCTCGTTGTTGCCACAACTCCTTTTCCCAGAGGGCGCGTTTACTGTAGTGTTGCCACCCTAACTGGTTCACTGTAGTGTTGCCAAACTCACTAAAGGTTTCAACTGCACTCTCTCCCAAACAAAAATAATAATAGTAACACCACAGTAGACAAACTCTGCACCCAGAAGTCTTAGACTTGTGTTGGGGGAGCTTACATACACATATAGACAAAGCATATATATATATATATATATATATATATATATATATATATATATATATATATATATATATATATATATTGTAATATCCCCAAACGCTGATCGAATTTTTACACACAAAACAACAAAACAAAAGGCAACGATACAACTAAAATGGCAACATAGCATGATATTGTGTAATACGTAATTGAAACAAATTTTATTTCAAGGAAATGCATCTTAGTCTGGTTTGCAATGTTAAATTTTATTCAACTAAATCCCTGACTACGTTAAATTACTACAGGTGACCTGAAATATATTCACTTACCTTACTTTAAAGGCCTCTACATTTGCTTACTAAGGATGACTAATTTTCTGGGCTACCAGGATGGATTAAGGCGTGAAAATCTAGGGTTAGGACCAGGTTGTGTTTGTTCAGACTATGGGTTGGAACATTGTGAGAGAAACGCTATAATTCGCAAACACTTAATTTATTTAACAAAGTTTCCCATTTTTCCCTATTGCTACGAGAAATCACACGGCTGGGCCTAATATTACACATATGGGGAATGCACTAGCATAAAAAATTTGGATCGCTTGGAGGAGTGATGACCTGGTGTGAATCAAGGTCTCCGATGTCACTGTCAGTTCCCACAGTGGTGTAGAATTAAAGATTGGTATTTTCATTTCAATATTCATTATTTAGATTTTATTGGTTTCATCGTTCACATTTCAGTTTTGGTTTGTCTTTGCTTTATTACCGTGGGACTGATTGAGCAACACCGCAGAACAGGACACCACACCCGGGCATATACTTAAGGCTAACCGACTCCTCCCTCTACGTCTCTCATGTGGCCATTGGTCACTAGGAAATGACGCATTGCGCATTTGGGTTGCCTTTTCCACTTCCATGGTGCCACAGTTAAGATTTTTCGCGAGCCCTTTCTTGGGCTATAGCCTCACTGGAGGTCTTAGATTTTCGGAGGTTTGGCAGGTCAAGAAGTAGAAAGTTCACCCAAATACCGCTTGAAAAGTATTTTGTTTTGGACCTGTAGGCTGTAGGAGGCGCAAGGGGAAGGTATTGTTGTAATTCAGGCCAGATCACTGTTGACTGACTAAGCGGAGACGGTGACAAACCTACTACTACCTCGCCCAATATTTTGACGTGTATCGCAAGCCTTTCAACTAATTACTGACCTTCAGGTTGCCCTCTCGTTTCAGTCATGCAAAATTGTGATAAATCGCGAAGTCCTTCTTAGACTATGCCTCACTGTAGGTCTTAAATGTTCGGATAGTGGCACTTCGTGAAACGAGGCTTCACCTGAATGTCATTCTAGACACAAGGAGAATAATTACACAACTTTGTCAAAACATAGGGGGAAGTACCTCATTTATTCTATATCCCTTTGCTTTATTTTCCGAACCGTCCAGTGCACACCACATATTCTCAATTTCAAGTTTTAGTTTAATACAAAAGGGGGAACCAAGATGTCTGTTTCCGGTACAAAACAATTTCATCAGGTAACATATAACAGAATGAGATTCCTAACTTCAGGTTTTAGTTTCAAAGTGCATTAAAAGTGTGCCACATATTTTTGACTACAAGTTTCAGTTTCAATATTACACAGAGATGGAATTACATACCTTCAGTTGTAAGTTTCGGGTTTAAAATTACCTCATGTAGAGCTAGATATTGCTGGTTTCCCGATTCAGGTTCAAAATTGTATTATGTAAGACTAGGTACTGTTGATTTCAAATTATCTTATATAGAGCTACGGACCTCTCGTTTTCAAGTTTCAGATTCAAAATTATATTCTAAAGAGCTGCATACTTCTGGTTTCCAGATTCAGACTTAATTCACATTATAATAAGATACATACTTCTGATTTCATAATTCAGATTTAAACTATATCATAAAGAGCTACAGAATTCTGGTTTCACGATTCAGATTTAAATTATATTATAAAGAGCTACTTCATTCTGGCTTCACGATTCAGATTTAAATTATATTATCAAGAGCAACGTACTTCGGGTTTCACAATTCAGATTTAAATTATATTATAAAGAGCTAGATAATTCTGGTTTCACGATTTAGATTTAAATTATATTATAAAGAGCTACATAATTCTGGTTTCATGATTCCGAGTTAAATTATATTATAAAGAGCTACAGAATTCTGGTTTTACGATTCAGATTTTAATTATATTATAAAGAGCTACACAATTCTGGTTTCACGATTCAGATTTAAATTATACTATAAAGAGCTACATAATTCTGGTTTCACGATTCAGATTTAAATTATATTATAAAGAGCTACAGAATTCTGGTTTCACGATTCAAATTTAAATTATATGATAAAGAGCTACATACTTCTGATTTCAGGATTCAGATTTAAATTATATTATAAAGAGCTACATAATTCTGGTTTCACGATTCAGATTTAAATCATATTATAAAGAGCTACATAATTCTGGTTTCACGATTCAGATTTAAATTATATTATAAAGAGCTACATAATTCTGGTTTCACGATTCAGATTTAAATTATATTATAAAGAGCTACATAATTCTGGTTTCACAATTCAGGTTTAAATTATACTATAAAGAGCTACATAATTCTGGTTTCACGATTCAGATTTAAATTATATTATAAAGAGCTACATACTTCTGGTTTCATGATTTAAATTTAAATTCCATTAGGTGTGAACAAGATATTTGTTTTCAAATGCAAAGTAATTTCATTAAATACGTCATGAGCTAGTAACGTTTCTGATTTCAAGTTTCAGTTTACCTATCAGTAAATTTGGCAACTCTTCAGATGCGGAAGTAATTTATCTGAATGACATACAAACAAAGTAAATTGCAGGCTTCAAGTTTCAGTTTGAATATATCAGATTTTGTGACATTTACCGGTACAAATAATTTCTCGACATAATGTAAACAAATAAGTTTCCAAATTTCAAGTTTAGTTTAAATATATTAAATTTGGCAACGTCTCAATGCTCGAGTAATTCCTCTATGCTATACGCAAACAAATCAAAATTCCAGACTTTAAGTTTTAGTCTGAATATGTTAAATTTGGCAACATCTGAACGCACAAATAATTTTTCTACATACTGTACAAGCAAATAACAGTCCAGATTTCAAGGTTCAGTTTAATTTATACAATTTAAATGCACAAATAATTTCTACATATAATATACAACCAACAAAAATACTAGGTTTCAAGTTTAGTTTAAATATATTAAATTTGGCAACGTCTCAATGCTCGAGTAATTCCTCTATGCTATACGCAAACAAATCAAAATTCCAGACTTTAAGTTTTAGTCTGAATATGTTAAATTTGGCAACATCTGAACGCACAAATAATTTTTCTACATACTGTACAAGCAAATAACAGTCCAGATTTCAAGGTTCAGTTTAATTTATACAATTTAAATGCACAAATAATTTCTACATATAATATACAACCAACAAAAATACTAGGTTTCAAGTTTAGTTTAAATATATTAAATTTGGCAACATTTCAATGCTCGAGTATTTCTTCCACACTATATGCAAACAAACTAAAATTCCAGACTTCAAGTTTTAGTCCGAATATATCAAATTTGGCAACATCTGAACACACAAATAATTTTTCTTCGTTATTAGCAAACAAATAACAGTCCAGATTTTAGGTTTCAGTTTAATTTATCAAATTTAAATGCACAAATAATTTCTACGTATAATATGCAACCAACTAAAATACATAGGTTTCAAGTTTAGTTTAAATATATTAAGTTTGGCAACGTTTTTAGATGTAGAGATAATTTCTTTACCTAACAAGCAGATAAAATTCCAGATTTCAAGTTAGTTTAATCATATTAAATTTGAAACATTCAAATGCACAACTAACCTTATTAAAACGTATAGCAAATAAAACTCCTGGTTTCATGTCTGGTGATATTTTTGAGTGCACAATTAGTTTCATGAACTAATATACCAACAAATAGAATTTCAGGCTTTAAGTTTCATTCAAATATATCAAATTTGGCAACTCTGAACACACAAATAATTTTACTCAAACTAATAAAATTCCCGATTTCGAGTTTAGTTTAAATCTACTAAATTGGGCAGCATTCAAATGCACGAATAATTTCGCTTTGATAATATACAAATCAACAAAATCTCAGCTCTCAAGTATTACTTTAAATATATCGAACTTGGCAACTTTTAATGCACAAATAAAAATAACTAAAATATTAGGGGTCAAGTTTAGTCTAAATACGCCGATTTCGGTAACAAACAAAAATATCTGTACATTATATGTTCACAATTAAAACGCTAGGCTTCAAGCTTAGTTTACATATGGCATATTTGGCAACATTTAGATGCAAAAGATACTTTCTATACATGATATATAAGTAAATAAAATGCTAAGTTTCAAGTTTAGATTAAATATAACAAACTTGGCAACATTTAATGCACAAATAATTTTTTTTATAATATGCAGGCAAATAAACTTACAGGGTTCAAGTTTCCATTTAAATATATCAAATTGGGCAAACAATATAGGGACACCGATAGCATATGTCATTTTAAAGGTACACTCACCGTTTGCTGTTACATCTGGTCCCAACAGGCTGCGACAGGGACTCCAAGCGGGGACGGCGGCTCGACTCCTGGGTCTAGTCTATGTGCGGGGGGTGTAGTGCGATTCGCGTTAACAATCCCAGCAGAGGTCCCCTACTTCGACACTCTCGCTCGAATTTTATTCATGGCGCTAGTGTTTACCACAGGCTTTCTCCGCAAGTACGCTATGGAAAAGACCTATAGAATTCCCGCACTATGATCAGCTGACTTCAGACGCGGTTATAGGAACCCCACAGTGTTCAACACAGCATAAATCTGCTAGAATTGATCATTGCGATAGTATGCTGTGCCTCGTCAACACAGGGTTCCACAAGTCTCTTAAAGAACATTAAGTTCGAAGACAGCTTTGCAGAAGAGCTAACTCTGAGATATCGATGAAAATCGTCCACCATGTCCCAATCGTACGTGGTTTTATATGAATCCACCACCCCTTCAGCGTGAGAACCAATAATTCCAGGCCTAGTCACTAGGGTTTAAAATATACCGGCTATGTACATAATTATCGACTTTATTAGTGCCTACGTGATCTGCAGCATGTCACTCTAGTCTTTTATAAAAAAACTCTCTGGCTACATTTTAGTATACCCTCTTTTAAGTAAAATCTAACGTTCCCATACATGAAACTAGATACACTTATAATTAGTCACCTTCTAATGACAAAAACCTTTTAAAAATGCTTCAACTGAGCTCTTCATTCCCTTTCAAGGACTATAATTTGTTACAAGTGATCTCAATGTGCGACCCATATCTCGACCTTTGGCTGCACAGCGTGTGAAAATCTTTTAACGTGGTTCGTTTTTATCGTCTCAAATGACATATTTAAACTTCTAGATCTATCCGATCGAAACCTTCCTTATGCATCGTTTTTACCGTTACCTAATATTATTTGTATACAGGGCATAACAAACACAAAAATACAATCCTTATCTGGCATTTCACTTGTCGTATGAGTGTTATTTAATAAACATTAAAAGGCCAATAAAATGACTAATTGCTGACGGGTCCGAAAGAAAATAATATGCTAATATACCAGGATATTTCAATATATATATATATATATATATATATATATATATATATATATATATATATATATATATATATATATATATATATATATATTGCAGTATTTATATTTTTAACAAAACAATTGTTTTTTTATATTTATATAAGTGTCTGTGTCATGTATTGTATTTTATAGTATATGTATATGATATGTGGTGCATTTATTATGTGTAGTAGTGGATCCAGTAGTATATTTTCTGTATCTCATATAGAAGACAAACAAGCACACATGCATATATGTTAAACATTTTACACAAGATTACACACACACACACACACACACACACACACACACACACACACACACATATATATATATATATATATATATATATATATATATATATATATATATATATATATATATATATATATATATATATATATATATATATATATATATATATATTGTAATATCCCCCCTCGCCTTTTTTTAATTTATTTATTAACAAACAGTGCGTTTTAACAAACGTATGGTATACAATGACAAATATATAATATTTAAAGTATTTTAAAGAAAATGCATATTAGTCTGGTTTGCAATGTTGACTTTTACGCAATTAAATCTCTGACTACATTAAATTACTACATGTGGCCTGAAATGTACTCACTTACCTTACTTTAAAAGCTTCTACCTTTGCTTACTAAAAATGATTAATTTTCTGTGCTACCAGGATAAATATTGAGGCGTGAAAATCTAGGGTTAGGACCAGGTTGTGTTTGTTCAGACAATGGGATTGGAACATTGTGAGAAAAACGCAATAATTCGCAAACACTTAATTTATTTAACAAAGCTACCTATTTGACCAATACAGTGAAACAGACATGAAAGCACATACATCTAGGCAACTTTCACTACGAGAAGTCACACGGCTGGGGTTAATATTAAACATATGGGGAGTGCACCAGCATAAAGAATTTGGATCGCTTGGAGGGTTGATGACCTGATGTGTATCGAGATCCCCGATGTCACTCCCAGTCTCCACAGTGGCGTTGAATTAAAGACTGATATTTTCATTTCAATATTCATCATTTAGACCTTATTGTTTTCATCGTTCACGTTTCAGTTTTGGTTTGTCTTTGCTCTATTACTGTGGGACTGATTGAGCAACACTGCAGAACAGGACACCACACCCGGGCATATATTTGAGGCTTACTGACACCTCCCTCTACGTCTCTCATATGGCTATTGCTCACTAGGAAATGAGGCATTGCGCATTTGACTTCCATTGTGCCAAAGTTAAGTTTTGCCCGAGCCCTTCTTGGACTATAGCCTCACTGGAGGTCTTCGATTTTCGGAGGTTGGCAGGTCAAGAAGTAGAAGCTTCACCCAAATACCGCTTGCAAATTATCTTGTTTTCGACCTGTAGGCTGTATGAGACGCAAGGGGAAGGTATTCTTGTAATTCAGGCCAGATCACTGTTTACTGACTAAGCGGAAACGATAACATTCCTATTACCTCACCCAATATTATGACGTGTATCGCACGGCTTTCAATTAATTACTGCCTTCAGGTTGCCCTCTCGTTTCATTCATGTCAAGATTGCGATAAATCGCCAAGCCCTTCTTGGACTATAGCACTGGAAGTCTTTGATGTTCGGATCGTGGTACTTCTTGGTACGAGGCTTCACCTGAATGTCATTCTAGACACAAAGAGAATAATAACACAACTTTGTTAGAACATATGGGGAAGTACTTCATTTACGTTATGCCCCTTTTTTTCTTTTCCGAACCGCCCAGTGCACACCACATACTCTCAATTTCAAGTTTCAGTCTAATACACAAATGGGAGCCAAGATGTATGTTTCAGGTACAAAGTAAATTCATTAGGTAACATACAAAATAATGAGATTCCTAACTTCAAGTTTCAGTTTCAAAGTGCATTAAAATGGTGCCATATATTTTGACTTCTAGTTTCAGTTTCAATATTACACCGAAATGGAATTACGTACCTTCAGTTGTAAGTTTCAGGTTTAAAATTACATCATGTAAAGCTAGATACTTCTAGTTTTACGTTTCAGGTTCAGAATTGTATTATGTAGAGCTCTATACTGCTGATTTCAAGTTTCAGATTCAAATTATCTTATATAGAGCTAGGGACTTTTGTTTTCAAGTTTCGGATTCAAAATTATGTTATAAAGAGCTACATACTTCTCGTTTCAAGATTGAGACTCAAAATCGTAATGTAAAGAGCTACATACTTCTGATTTCACGATTCAGATTGAGAATTATATTATGAGGAGCTACATACTTCTGGTTTCACGATTCAAATTGGCATTATATTATAAAGAGCTACATACTTATGGTCTCATGATTCAGATTTATATTATATTATAAAGAGCTACATAATTATGGTCTCATGATTCAGATTTAAATTATATTATAAAGGGCTACATAATTCTGGTTTCACAATTCAGATTTTAATTATATTATAAAGAGCTACATACTTCTGGTTTCACGGTTCAAATTTAAATTACATTATAAAGAGCTACATAATTCTGGTTTCACGATTCAGATTTTAATTATATTATAAGGAGCTACATACTTCTGGTTTCATAATTTAGATTTAAATTATATTATAAAGAGGTACATACTTCTGGTTTCATGATTCATATTTAAATTATCGTGTAAGAGCTTTGGTTTCACGATTCAAATTTAAATTATATTATAAAGAGCTACATGCTTCTAGTTTCACGATTCAAATTTACATTATATTATAAAGAGCTACATAATTATGGTCTCATGATACAGATTTGAATTATATTATGAAGAGCTACATAATTCTGGTTTCACAATTCAGATTTTAATTATATTATAAAGAGCTACATACCTCTGGTTTCATGATTCAGATTTAAATTATATTATAAAGAGCTACATAATTCTGGTTTCACGATTCAGATTTTAATTATGTTATAAAGAGCTACATACTTCTGGTTTCATGATTCAGAATTAAATTATATTATAAATAGCTGCATACTTCTGGTTTCACGATTCAAATTTAAATTATATTATAAAGAGCTACATACTTCTTGTTTCACGATTTAAATAAAAATTATATTATAAAGAGCTACATACTTCTGGTTTCACGATTCAAATTTAAATTACATTATAAAGAGCTACATAATTCTGGTTTCTCGATTCAGATTTTAATTATATTATAAAGATCTACACACTTCTGGTTTCATTATTCAGATTTAAATTATATTATAAAGAGGTACATACTTCTGGTTTCATGATTCATATTTAAATTATCATGTAAGTGCTTTGGTTTCACGATTCAAATTTAAATTATATTATAAAGAGCTACATAATTATGGTATCACGTTTAAGATTTTAATTATTATATAAAGAGCTAGATATTTCTGGTTTCATGATTCAGATTGAAATTATATTATAAAGAGCTACATAATCTTGTTTTCACGATTCAAGCTTAAATTATATTAGAAAGAGCTACATGCTTCTGGTTTCACGATCCAAGTTTAAATTATATTATCAAGAGCTACATACTTCTGGTTTCATGATTCATACCTAAATTATATTAAAAAGAGCTACATACTTCTGGTTTCATGATTTGGATTTATATTTTAATTATAAAGGACTACAGACTTCTGGTTTCACGATTCAGATTTAAATTATATTATAAGGAGTGTTGTTCCAAGCGCCCGTTAAGGAATGCTATGACATTGAATGTCATATGTGCCATTGACCCGTTCTGCTAAAAAAAAATCCAGACTAATATTCATTGTCATTTAGTTATTAAGGAAATTTCAGTACCATTGTTTTTCTCTGATTGAGATTAAAATTATGAAAAAAAATGCCTAATTATTCTTCTATCTGAAACTGCCATCCAAACACAAACTTTCTGAGCATTTATAGTGGAGATTTAACAAAATATCAGATGAATTTTAATTATTATGCTCAAGGGTTACTGCATAGCTATCTAAGGCGCAGTTCAAATCAAGCAATTATTTTAGCGTTTCTGTTTATTCAAAAAGCTGGAAAACAAAGTAATTTTTGCTGTTATTTCAAGAGAATTACTGTTGCCTGAATTCGACTACAACACACCTTGAGCATAAAAATTAAAGATCACTCGATATAAGTATTGTCAGTGTTGATATAACCCGAAAAATGCAACAACCACGCATTGTCAGAAAAAATAGTGAACATGTATGCTGGATGCATTTTGAACATAATGAGAGATTATAGCATTTTTTTTTACTAGAGTTCATCCTGTTGGTGGGAACCTGATTCCTGGTACATACAGAGATTTTGCTACTTGCGATAAATATCACTGAAAAACATTTAGCAGGTCTTCATTTAATAATTTGTTGGCAATATGATTGTATCTTGTAAGGAAACATGTTTAACTTCCTCTTTAAATATTTTTATTAAAATATTTTTATTTGAACATAATCCAAAAGAAAGTTTAATTTAGTGAAACGTGTGGCTCAATGATTTTGTAAACTCATATTGCTTTATATGCTGACCTGACTACATCATTAACAGTTCCTGTACGAAATCTCGGCCCATCAGCACCTATTGTTACTCACAGAGTAAGTTTCATAAAACACACAAATACAATTTTTGTGCATACAACTAGTGCATACTTCTCCAAAATTGTCCAAATAAAAATGTGGTGCTCTATATTAAAGAGTGTCTCACCGTAGTAAGTTGTGTTTCGATCAGTCAATATTTACCTAGAGTTTCTGAATTCAAATTCATCAACCAAAGTTTCAGCTAATGTACCTCCATTGGTAGGGTTATTTTTACACTTATACAGCGTGTACAAAATTTACTGCGTTGAGCTATTCGTCTATATTGACAACCATAATTCAGATCCTGTTAAACTACAATACCAAGAAAACATTAATAGGACTGCTTGTTAAATATTAATATTAAAAAAATGTAAGTACCATTTTTTTACGTCAAAGAGTTGAAAATTTGTACACCCTTTCTTTCCTCGTAGTTTTAAAGTTAATGTTTAAAGTGTATCTTTTAGCGACACAAAATTTGTTTAGTAGTAATAATATTAAACAGTTACTACTAAATAACACTGTTTGATTAGATTCAGGGTCTCTAATACATACCGGTGAATATACTTAAAAGATCCAGCTAACTAGATTTTTTATCTAATTTAAGATTTGGTTAATCCGCAAATTCAGGGCGATTTCAATATAAGGCTTAGGAACGCAACGGCGAAGAAATAACTGCCTGGATTGCTAAGAGCAGATGTTCTCTGGCTAGCATTTATAGTATAATTTTGTTCGTATTTCTCGCTGGAATTAACTGCTGCTCTGGGCGCTTGTCAGATCCTTTTGTGTTCTTATCTGATATTCTTATTATATGCGTGGTATATGCTAATTACGTTATTTAGTAAATGTAAATATTCACTTTCGTTATTTTCAGCGAACCTGTTTTCCTTTTTGAGGCAAGAAAAATTAAACTGTACAAACGTGATAATTTTCTATTACATTCATTCCCACTAACAATCATTATGGATTAAAATACAACAAATCGTTTTAGAAGAAGTAACTTAAAAAGAATACAAATTTTACAAGATTGAAAATAAGAAAAGTCAAATATTTGTTGTTGCCTTTACTTGGTGAAACCGTTCTATAGTAAATAAATATTTAGAGACTGCTTCGCCGGCTTCACAAGTCTTTGCTTTCTTCTCTGGCGATGCCAGAATTGGGCAAAAGTGGTTAGATAGAACAAAACAAAAAGTTAGAGAATAAGTAGAGTAATACTTTCAAAGAAACATTAAATATACTAGAACCAAAGATTATATTGTGACCTGTTTATACTTAGTGAAAATCTATTATGATTTATGTAATAAAAAAAAGATAACTTCTCACAAATAATTATTTCTCTCTATCTTATGACCTTCTGTGTAGCGAAACTGGTTATAGAGTCTAATAAATATTCAAGAAATTATTGATGACGTGTTTTACTAAATAAAAAAGAAAACAAAATGGTAAACAAAGTCAAGTTTAATTTTTTACTTTAATATTCTAATTAGGTGAGCTAACTTTCCGGGTTCATCGCTAGACAACAAGATATTTTTACTTCAGTAACAACGAATGTTAGCAATCATTGATGGCGATATTTAAGACTACAACAAAAATAATTTTACAGATGGCTTTATTTAAGATTTCAAGATGAATATTTAGAAAGCAAAGTGTATAAAATTTTTAAAAATGAATTGACGAGATTCAAAGTAATAGCATTTTTGAGAAGAAAATGTGCAATTATCCATGAGAAAACTTGACTCTCAGGACGGGCCAATAAAGTTAGTCTCCGGAGGGAATTTTCCAGTATAGTGAAAAACCCGAAGTCTCTAGGTGGCGTAGAAGCTTCGCAAACCACGTTGTAAACACACAAGTTGGACGGTTGTTACGTTTACATAACGAACTTTCCAATGCAATTTCACTAAAATTAAATATAAAAATATAAAATTACAAAAACCACAACAAATATTTAAAAACGTTTTAAATTTGGGCAATGCATGTTTGAAAACGGCGTCGTAGTTTCTGATCACAAGAAACTACTGAGGAATGGTGGTTAATATCCGCACCACTGGCACCAGTTATATTTATTAGGTCTGGCATATTAGCTTCTATTTGCTCGGCATACACTGTTTCTTAAAAAAAAAGCACAAGAAAAAGTTATGGTGTTAAATTCGATAATCGAGCCATGTAATAAGTTTATTTGTTCCAAACCATATTCTAGTGTAGATATTTAGGGAACATGTAACCACATTATGTATTATATGAATTATGCGCAGTTGCTCCATCACATTTCCACCATATAACTCGTCCTATTGCTCATGGAACATCCTATAATAATGTTGTGAAAAAAATGTAAATACTGTTCTCCTGTAAGTGATCCCTAACAAAAAAGAGCTAATCATCAAATGCTCGTTCAAAACAACAATTTATTTGGTTTGACCTTTGCTTCATTCGGTTTTTGTTGTTCCAGTAACGACGATTCTGTTTTCAATAAGACTATTATTATAGAAATAGAAATATATAAGTTTTTCTTTATACATATTACTGCAGTTTTCAATATAGAAAGCTGCGAATAAATCTGAACATTTCTCTGTATCACCCGGTCTTACATAATATACAATATATGCTTTATATGGGTAAAACCTTGAAATTTTTACCTGACATGAAGACAAAGTTATGCGATCTGGAAACGTTTTGTTTGGGTATCGCTTCACAAAAAATCTCACGACTGCTGTAGCTTTTATGCTTACTCAGCGTAACGAATAACCATAACATATTTTTCTTCATTAGTGTATGTACTCGTTCACTTAAAACAAATATAAACAATCGTAATGAAAAATCTGTTGAAAACTATATTAATGACAGTTGATAGCTCTAATTGGCCAGCTTGACTTAAGTGTAATCACAGCGTGCCAAAAAGAGTTGCATTTTACATCTAACGTTCATTTACTGTGTAGTGTAACTTTGTAAGTTACCCGGAGATAAAACATACCAGCAACATATTGTGAGGGGAAATCTACAGCATGAAATTTATGAACTGAAGAGCAGCATGTTTTATATCTATTTCCAAATGAATAGTATTTGACAGACGATCTATACTATAGTTTTTTTTGGTTCTACCCCATTATGTAAATAACCATCGACTTTATTAAGAAACAAATTGCTAATAGAGAGGTACTGATGGTTAGACTTTGTAAAAATTCCTTCAAATGAGCGCCAATTTGGGCTCCTAGAACCAGAAACCAAGGTCCGATTTCATTTTTATAAATTTCCTGCAGCATAGACAAGTCCAAATCTGAACAGACAGTGTGATCCGCTTTGTAATCATTTGTTAGTTTATAAGTAATACCAGTGTTAGAATAAGATTATTATTACATTGTACATTTAAGTAGTAACACCTCTTCTTCGCTTCTTTTCAAATCATTGTAATTTTCAATTTATTAACGTTTGTACTTTAGAGTTTAAATAAATTATTTTTCATGAAAACTCCTGTAGTTGAAAAGCTAATTGGCGCTGCATTGAACCGGGTGTCAAAACGGCATTAAATCCAGATAATCGCCGGTATATTCTGATAATTTATTTGACAACGAACCAAAGTTTCATTAAATTTCAAGTGCAAGTGTTGGAAAACAAACCACTGGTCCGGACGATCTACAAGGAATGAAGCTCCTGTAAGTCTATCTATTTTTTCATTTCTATCTTATTGTGTTTCACAAAGACTTGATTTTTTTCGTAAATGCAATTAATAATTAAGTAACAAATTAATCGTATTTCATTAATATTTTATTCGTTCATAAATACGTATAATAATTAAATAAAATATCTGCGTTTCACAAAGTTATTATTTCGTAAAACTCTCGTTTCATAGTACGAGTAATTGTTGTTTGAGAGGTTTTAAATGCTTTCACAAATAACTTTAGCTAATAATTAATTAAATAAGTTTACAGTACATATTTCAGTTTTCAGTGGAAAATTATTTACCAACTATTGTTTTATTGAATATCTTATAGTTGAGTGATTTATTTATTCATTATTTTAATAACGATATTTTAAGTATTTCATTTTTAATTTTAAGAAGTGTTATTGATTTTTGATTATTGACTGATCTGATTATTTACAAAACTACATTTATATTATGTGTATAAATGTTAACAACTATAATTTTATGAGCTATCGCAACAGATCCCCTATCAGACTCCCACACATTTCAGAGGAAGAAATCGAGTCACTTTTAGACACTGAACTATTCATTTCACCTTCACGAGACATTTTACATTTTAACAAAATGCCTGAGACATCAATCACCAAAATTTTCCAAGCTTCTGCAATGATACCTGAATACCAGGGCAGACAAAAACAATTGGCCTATTTTCTAAATCAATGCAGAACCTATATCCTTTGCTATAAAAGACAAGGCGACACAGCTGACGACCTACATTGTAACCGCATGATTATATAATTTATTAAAGCAAGAATTACAGGTGAAGCTAGGGACATTTTAACGAAATTAGATACCATCACGTGGAAAAATATCGAAAACGCGTTAAAATCTCAATATACAGATCCATGATCTTAAGACTTATTAATGACAGACTTAACGACTAGCTTTATGAGAAAAACTCAGACAGCTACAGACTCCTATAATGTTATTCAAGAAAAGCAGAAAATGCTCAATAAACATATTGCTTTACAGGCACTGGACGAAGTCATAAAAACGTACAAGAAGAAACGGTACGAAACAGCAGCCGCCACTGCCATTAAGATTGGCATTCCTGATCCATGCCATAGTCACTTACGTATTTTAAATATTCTCAATCTAGAAACAGCACTGCTCGAATGTCACTGTATTGATAATGAGCAAATTCCAGTGAATTTTCTAAAGGTTATTAAAGAGAAAGGCGAAGCGCATTTTCGTCAAGGTAATAAAAATCCACCACCACAAACTACCTTTGAGTAACAAAATGACAAATTATTTTTACCCGAAACTTAGAAACATCCCTCGACAAAATTATTACCAACAGCCACCTGTCAGGCAACAATTGCCCAGCAGACCGACCTCCAATATTAGGCTCATTCAACAACATAGGAGATATCCGACTAATTCTCAAGTTTTGGACGCCGTACATCTCAACTAACCCCTATGTCAATTTCGACAAATAATACCAATAGTCGCCCCCGTCCAAATAATTTTGTTCCCCAATTAAAACATAACCAATCGTATCAAGAACAGGAGCATGAACCTGTTTATTTACAACAAACAGGTTAGAATTTCCTGGATGATAAAAATCCTTATGATGAGGAAATAAACGAATCCACTGATCAATATAAGGAGGAGCAGGATTTTCACAATGCAGCCTCGGAAAATCTATAATGATAGACCTAAAGAACATTGCCTTACAGCCTAAACTGCTATTTTTCTGTATTCTCCCTTTCGGCCTTAAAATTATAATTGCCAGTAGTGCCACGGATAGTATTATTAATCTAGGTCCGGCTTCGGAGTTTTTTTAGCGATTATATTTACAAAAAACCTTTCGCCATGAAATCTGTTGGAAAAATTACCAAAGGTATCGACAATATTCACTTCCCTTTATTACAGGAATATGGTGTCAAATTTCCACTTGATTTTCACGTTATGCAATAGCAAGATCGCAATGATGAATTAATTGGTTCGGCCCATTTCCAAAAACTGAAGGCACACATTAATTATGAAAAACAAATTATAAAATTAAGGAAAATAGAAAATTCCATTTTATCTTGAACTCAAGGCACAAAATTTCAAACCTTTTAAACAAATATGTATAAATCACATAAAAATTCCAGTTAACATAAGAAACAGAACAGTTTTAATTCCCCAACTATCTGACAACACTGTAATGATAGACGAAGCTATGGCTACTTTCAGGTATTTGTACAATTCCTATAACAAAAAATACACCTGATTATGTTCAGATCTATTTTAAAGAACGAATCTAAGTCACCCCTGTTCAGAATTATTACAAGTTAAATGAGCCTATAAAACAAAATCAACCGAATATTTTAGATAAATTAAGGGTAGAACATCTTCATCCAGAAGGAAAGTCAAAATTGTTTTCCCTTTGTCACAAAGATAAGAGCATATTTTATCACGAAAATAGTGACCTTACATTTACAAATTGTATTACACTCGATATAATAACAAAAGATGACGAACCTGTATACGTAAAATCATATGGATACCCCTATAACCTCAAAATAGAAATTCAAGATCAAATACAAAAATGATTAGACAGTAAAATTATTAGACCATCAACATCACCTTACGCATCACCTGCATGGATTATACCGAAACGTATTGATCAACCGGGGAAACAAAAATGGCGTTCAGTTACGGATTATCGGAAACTAAACTAGAAAACCGTTAACGATAAATACCCCTTACCGCAAATAGAGGAGATACTTGATAGTTTAGGTAAATGTATGTGTTGTGTCTTGGAAGACCATAAATCGGACACACAGATAATAACTATAATATTTTACTTTTTGATAACACGACTGATACACACCATGTTGACAACTAATTCTAGATAATTATATCTCATGATACAAATACCGAAAGATATGATATTTAGACTACATATTTTTAGAACTGTCACGCGCATCGCGTCAAGTGGTGAGTCCAATGTAAAAATAATATGCTGTCGTACAGTGGGGTTTGACGTTTCATCACAACCTCTTAACAAATTACGTATTTTACTAATATTTAAGTGCATACAGTTGAAAGTAATAAAAATAAAAACGATTAAATTTAGTGCTGCGATCTTTATTATCTGAAAAAGACAATATAGGCGTAACTTCAACCGCATTAAACTGACGTATAGAAACTTTTTGATTCCGAATGATTTTGTTTTAAGTGTGTAGTTGGACTTCTATAACGTTACGGCATATGCGCAATATCATATCTCTTCTAAGTCATTATATCATGATTATATCTGTCAACCTTATTAATTATCTTTTCTGTTTCTGTGGTTACATCAGTTCTCCCCCACTAAATTTTAGACACAGGTGTTGAAAAAGAAGAAAAGAAAAATAAGTTCGTTGTTTCGGGAAATGTCTAGCGGAGCTGCACTTCACATTACAACACTTTATAGTCTCTTAGATACGTGTGAAGTTTTTTGTTTCGTCCAGAACGACGTGGCACAGCCCTGGTTGGTTTTCCATTGCTGCCTGTGTCGCTACTGGTAACTCTGGAACCACTGGCTCTGGAATGACTGGGTCTGAAATTGTTTCTGGACTTGGGATATCCGGTATATTGAACGTGACATTCTTACGCCTAGTTTGGGTACTACGATCAGGTTGATTGTGAGACTGAGTTACCTGTGTAGAGACCTACTGATTAATATGACGTTTCAGGATGCCCCCAGAATCTAGTTCAACAAGATAATGGCGGGAACCCAATCGTCGAAAGATAGTACCGAACTGCCATGTTTCTGAATTGTTAACGTCAATACGGGCCTGAACTCTCTCCCCCACCAATAGCGAACATATCCGGCCAACAAAAGCATTATTCTAGTTGCTGCTGTAAAAACTGGGAAATATAGCATCTAATTGTATCCTGATTTTTCTGTCGTGGTCGCCCACCTGCGAGCGGGGTAGCGCGATATCTGAACAAAATTTTTCTTATCTTGTGGGTTATAGTGCCAGATTCATTTGCAATAGATTTGAGACGTTGCTTGAAGGTCTGAACATTACGTTCAGCTAGACCGTTTGTGGCTGGATATCCTGGCGCTATTAGTTTCTGACAGATTCCGTGACTTGAACAGTAAGTTTTGAATACTTCACTAGTGAAAATTGAGGCATTGTCGGAGACCATTACATTAGGATATCCGTGGAATGCAAAAATTTCGTTCAGAATATTTATTGTTGAATCAGTATTGGGTGCGTTCTTCAGGGCACGAATTTCTGCCCACTTTGATTTAGCATCCATAGATATAAGGAAGTGATGGCCTTCGAATGGCCCAGTGTAATCTATATGAATACGCTCCCAATTATTCTGTGGATCCTCCCATGGGTGTACATCTACTTTTACAGGGTTTTTCCGGAGTTTTGCACACTCTTCGCAGCTTCTTACCAGATGCTCGATGTCGTGGTCAATTCCTTTCTAATAGACGTAAGACTTGGCTAACTGTTTCATTTTGGTTATGCCGATATGTGTAGAATGTAGTTCATTTAAAATGGAGTCACTTAAGCACCGTGGGATAACAATTCTATCCTGTCGAAACAATATGCCGTTTGAAATTGTGAATGGTGAATCTTCTGGTGTATTTTGAAGTTGCTTTATGAGCCGTTGCAATATTATGTCTTTCACAATTTCTTTAGCAATAACATATGCGGTGACAATAACGCTAGAAATACTCAAAAGATATTCTGCATTCACTATACTAACTTCCTCATTTATTATGATATCATATGACTTGAATTTCTGGAAAACGGATGCTCTTGAGAGACAATCAACATTTTTGTTCTCTTTGGCATTTTTTGAATTTTACATTATAGTCAAACCCTGAGAGAAATGACGCATACCTGAGTAATCGAGCTTATGTCATCTTTGGCAGGGCTCTGTTATGACCAAAAATCCTGGATAGCGGCTCATTATCAGTGACGAGTAAAGTTTCTGCCATATACATAGTTATAAAATCGACTTACCGCAAACACGATTGCTAACGCTTCACGATCCAGTTGACTGTAGCTTTTTTCGGAGTTGGTTACAGAGCTTGAGACATATGCGATTGGTCTCTCTTGGCCATTGACAATGTGGCTAAGAACAGCAGCAATTCCTACTGGACTTTCGTCTGATGTGAGGACCACAGTTAAACTTGGGTCAAAAGGTGTCAAAATACGTTCATTGCACATTTCATTTTTCAATTTTATGAATACAGATTCACACGACGATGTCCAGTTGAAACGTTAATCCTTTTGCAACAATCTACGGAGAGGGTATGACAATGAGGATAAGTCAGAGATAAAACGTGAATAATAGGTGATCATTCCGAGGAATCTTCTAACTCCATCTGCATTTGAGGGCCGTGGCATCTCTGAAACTGCTCGAATCTTCTCTGGGGACTTCATGATCTTATTATATTCTACGATGTGTCCCAAGTGTTCAATTCTGGTTTTAAAAAATGAGCATTTATTTTTGTTCAGATGTAAATCGTATTCTGATAACCTTTGTAGGCAACCTTTGAGGTTCTGAGCACATTCCACGTACGTGGTGCCATGTACGACGATGTCGTCAAAGTAAGTCTCACATTTACAGAGATAATGTGTAATTTGGGACATAATGCGGTTAAATTCAGAAGGTGCTGTTTTATTACCAAAGCTTAATCGGTTCATGCAGTATGTACCTTTATGGGTAGTGATTGTTTGAATTTTGCTACTCTGTTCATCAACTTGTAAGTATAAGTATGCTTTAAAAAGATCTAACTTACAGAAATACTTTGAGTTTCGCAGGTTATTTAAAATATCTTCAATTCGAGGTATTGGAAAGTGGGCTGATACAATTCTTTCGTTCACGCCACACTTGTAGTCGACGTATAAGCGTACTCTTTCATCTGGCTTTGGAATAATAACTAACGGAGATCCCCAGTCACTTGAGGCTACTGGAGTGATAATACCTTCTTTTTCTAAGGTGCCTAGTTCCTTTTCAACCCGCTCTCGCTGTGCATATCGGACATCTCTTTCTCTTGTAAATACTGGTTTAGTATCTTCTCTGAGAAATAGGGAAATTTTGATGTTGGGCACACAACCAATTTTTTCTTCAAATATGCTTGGAAAATCTTGCATAACATTTTCATGTCCTAAAAGAAAACAGTTATCTTTTAATTGGGACTGATTTGGTTTATGTTGAGCCATATACGCATCTATTTGCTTTAATTCTAGACCAAATCCTCGGATCCAGTCGCGACCAAGAAGGGGGTCACGCCCTGGCGACACTATATATAGCTCTGCAACAATCGACTTATGCTTATAACAAACAGTTACGATAGTTTTTCCTTTGCATGGTACAATGTTATTTGAGTAGGCACAAAAACTTATATTGGGTGGCTTCAAGTCGAGACCTAAGTTCAAGTCAATAAATTTATCTTGAGGAAGGATCGAAAATTTGGCACCAGAGTCTACTTCCATTATTTGAGGCATTCCATTGATTTTGATTGTAACTAAATATTTACCTTTTGCTGGATGGGTTTCATATAAAACAACAACGTTGTTTACTCCATACACAGGACTCGGTTCTGTGTGCTCGTCCTCTTCATCATTATAATCATTGGGTACATATTCTACTTGTCTACTGCTAGCATGTTGTCTTGTGAGAGTAGTCATACATATTTTTGCAACATGTCCATACTTCCCACATGAGTCACATTTTAACTTTTTCCTATCAGCATGACATACATTTGATCTATGATTTTATTTGCCACAATTAAAGCATAGATTATCAATTCCAAACGCTCCGTAATCCATTCTGTATTTCCTCGACCTGGCAGGGTCGCGACGCGGAGACTGAACGGTTTGGATAAGTTATTCTGGCTGGGCAGTGGCATAGTATTTATTTGATTGATGCTAATGACGACCACGACGTAACGGTCGATACTCAGTCACTGTATTGGCATCAGGCTGGGCAGATTCGATTGAAGGCTGTGACGGGGATTGTAGTTCCTGACACTGGACTCGGGAAGCCTCTAATACAACGGCTTTAGTCAAGATTGCTTTAAATTGTGATTCACCTACCTGAAACAATTGCTCTCGTATCCAATTTTCACGAATACCTCTAATAAATTGGGCACGTAGGAATGTTTCAGCTATGGAAAGTTTCTGTTCGCAATGGTACGGAATGTAAAAATCACATTTAGAAAGACGTTGTTGTAAAATGGCGACATATTCTGATATCGTTTGTTTATCGTTTTGATATGTTGAAAAAAAATGCTGTGATACGATGATATTTTTCTTTGGCGCCAGCATTTCAGTGAACGCTTTTAATAGATCCTCGTAAGATAAGTCTTTCACCAGCTTTTCCGGGCCTGCAAATGGCGATAAATTGTTGTAATGAACAGAACCAATTGATGTACATAATAACTGCGCTTTCTTCTTTGTATCTGTGATATATAAACTACGAGATAGTTGGTGAATCGCTCGAGGTAGCAGGTAAACTTTTCCTGTTTTGGGTCAGAATGTTCAAATGGAGCGATATTCCCAGTATAATTGGAGACATCCTGGTGTGACTGCAGATGCTGAATAAGCTGTTTTTGATTAAGTGATAGGGTTTCGGTTAACTTGACAAGTAGTTGCTTAAACTGGCCCGCATATATTTTGTCTGGTTATTAAGATGAATATTATTGGAAAATCCACACAGTAGTTTTGATCTATTCCTAAATTGTCGTCGCCAAATTGTTGTGTCTTGGAAGACCATAAATCGGACACACAGATAATAACTATAATATTTTACTTTTTGATAACAAGACTGATACACACAATGTTGACAACTAATTCTAGATAATTATATCTGTCAGTCTTATTGATTATCTTTTCTGTTTCTGTGGTTACAACAGTATGTATTTCACGACACTTGATCTTGTCCAAGGTTTTCATAAAATTGAGTTAGGTGAAAACAGTATTGAGAAAACTCTTTAGCGTTAACAATGGACATTATGAATATGTGCGCATGCCCTTTGGCTTGCGTAATGCTCCCAGTACCTTCCAGCGGGTAATGGATAATGTCCTTGGAGAATTCCTTTATAAATTTTGTTTCGTGTACATGGACAACATAGTCATTTTTTCCAGATCTTTATAAGAACATTTCGTACGCCTCAGATAGATCTTTTCAAAACTACAAGAAGTCAACTTCAAGGTACAATTAGACAATTCTGAATTCCTCCGTAAGGAAGTCGAGTTTTTAGGACATGTGGTCACTACCCGAGGAAACCGACCTAATCAGAATAAGATCAGATACTTACAAAATTATCCTATACCAAAGTCCCAAAAAGAAATAAAATCATTTCTTGGCTTGATAAGTTATTACGGACGTTTCATTAAAAATTTCGCAAAAGTCGTGTTCCCATTAACTAAATGTCTTAAGAAATATTCCACAATTTGCATAAAAAATGCCGAATACGTTGACATCACTAATTTCCCAATATTGACCTACCCTGACTTTAATAAAAGTTTCCACTTAACTACAGACTCTAGCAATATCACTATAGGAGGTGTTTTGTCACAAAATGACAAGCCCATAGCTTATTATAGTCGTACTCTAAATTCGGCCGAAAAAAACTATTCAACAATAGGAAAAGAACTTTTGGCAATAGTTGAAAATACCAAACATTTTAGGCCCTACCTCTTTGGCAATAAATTCACAATCGAAACGGATCATAAACCACTTGTATGGTTATTTTCCATTAAAGAACCAAATTCACGTTTAGTGAAATGGCGGTTAAAACTATAAGAATATGACTACGATATAAAATATAAGTAAGACAAAAAAAGTGTCGAAATCATCGCAGTTGAAGACGACGACGATCTAGCGTCAATATTCAATAATTTAGGTCCACCGGAACTTAGGGTATTAACTGATGATGATCTCAAAGAACTAGGACTTAACATTCAAGAAGATGAACAATCTTCCGACTCTCAAACACAACACACCTCTGCCGAAAATCCTGTTTTCAATATGCCTATTTCAGAAAACAACTTAAATCATTTTAAATATAAAATAGTTATGTATTATGACATTAACAACGAAATAAAGGCAGATACCGTATTTAAAAATAAACGATATAAAGTGTACATTCAACGCTAACATGAACAGCAAATAACTGAAGTTTTAAAATCTTATATTAATGCAAGTAATAATTACGGCATAGTATTTTTGGACCCATAACTTGAACATTACTCTAGACTCTAGATTAATAGATTCCACCCTTTTCAATAGTTCTCTGTTATAATAATCAACTGTATAAGATACTTACAAGCGTAACAAAAATTCAAGAACAAAAAGGTAAAATTCAGGATTATCACGAACAAAATCATAACCGCATTAATGAAACGTATCCACAATTAAAAACAAAATTTTATTGGCTAAATATGAAAATTCAAATTAATGACTTTATAAATAAATGTGAGATATGTTTACAAGCAAAATATTACCGTAACCCTTATAAACTTCCATTTCAAGGACCCTTAGTTGTTTCTAGACGCTTCGAAGTCATAAATATTGACATATTTAGTTTTGGTTGCTGTAAATTTCTAACAATAGTTGATTTATTTAGCAAATATGCACAGGATTATTATGTCATAGATACTACAGCACGGACCATAGTCAATAAGCGCCGTCACTTCTATTCTCATCATAACTACCCCCTCAGAATGGTCTTGGACCCAGGCCGCGAATTTGGCAATTCCATATTCAAAGAATTCTATTCAATATTCAAAATCGATTTACACGGTACTACCCCTCAAAATGGCAATTCTAATTTGCCCGTAGAACGGCTATCTTCAACACTTTTAGAAAAAGTATGTGTCCTTAAAATACAAAATCCTAACGAGAGTCCCCAATCTCTTATGATCACAACTGTCCTAATCTATAATCAATCGATACACTCTTCAACGGGTCATTATCCTTTTAATCTTCTTTATGGCCCATACGATGATCTACCACCTATCGATCCCCACTAAACGGACTTTGAAGAATATAACAATAAACGTTTGAAAGAAATAGTTCCGTTTTATAAGGCCATTTATCAAAAAAAAAAAAAAAAGCAACAGAGCGACTCGAGAAAACGAACTAAACTCGAGAACAAAATATTGAAATAAATTAGGAAAACGTTGCTATACGAGTACCACAAGTCCGAGAGGCAAACCCTCTGTATAAAATACATTCCGATCCAGTTCAATTACCGCATAACAAGCTACTTCTTCCACATTCAAGAAAACAAACAGTCCACATTACCAAGACTAAAAGAAAGTTTCCTACTTTACAGAATGCTGTACCTATGTCTGAAGACCACCCTGTCCCTTCAACTTCAGCCAATCCAAACTAATGGTTATTTTAAAGACTATATTGGAATCGCGAAAATTCTCAATCATTATCACAGATTTTACCTTTATTTTAACCTTACCCTCTCAGAAGAAAAGTATTAGGAAGATCTAAAAGAGATTAATAAAAACATAAATTTATTACGTGCTAACGAAGACGAAATGATAGGCCAGTTAGATAAATTAAATTAATTCGCTAACCTCATGACTCAGCGATTGGAAGAACAGAAATCAATTAATAAAAATCTAGACTCACTAAAAATCGGTTTAGATACGATGCAGCGAGAAGCAGAATATAAAGCCTTTGTAGAATTTCAGATAGCCTTTAGTTCAAAATTACTACAAAATATAAAAGCATTGTAACGAACAATTTCACTTAGTTTTAATCAAATAACAAACATATATATATATATATATATATATATATATATATATATATATATATATATATATATATATATATATATACCGCTAAAGACCTAAAGGTTATTAGAGAGCATTTAAAGCTTATTTATATTAACGATGAATTGATTAGCTTCGATCAAAATCACATTTTCAAAATTTTGGTGTTCACCAAATTTAATGTCTTCTCCATAAAAGATACAATTGTTTGTCTCCTAAAACTTCATATCTTACATCCCACACCAGGATCGTATTTCCGAATTATTCCAATCCCTCACAATAATAGAGTCCTTGTACCACCCACTTCATTCTACTTGGAGACACCGCAGAAAAATCTATCGACTACAGAACATTCCCCATCTGTCGAAGAAGCAATAATATGTTCTGATCAACCACACGAAGAGATATGTAAATTAGACGAAATCACAACATGGCTGTTCGTTACCACAAGCAACTCTTATACTACATTGGTTCAACTACACAACAGAAATATTCTACTTATTGCTAAGCAGAGGACCAGAGTCTCTCAAGAATGTTCATCAAGATTGGACAGACAGACAACTACCAATAAAACTCTCATAGCCAGCAAAGATAACAATAAATGGTGAAGCATACGAAGACACGAGTTCTAATATCACTTGGATACCAGAATCATTACAACTGATACAACAACAACCTCAACTTATCGTTAGATTTAACCCAATACACCTTAAGAAGATTAAAGAACCAAGAAACCAGCTAGAAAAAATTGATCATCATGTACTACATCCCTTGGTACATTCGACCTACATGGGGGTAACTGCTTCGCTCATCATCATCATATTGGTCACCTTCAGACAGAAGGTCAGGAAGATGATCAAACAACAGAAGCCCAAGAAACTGTCAACACCAGAAGAATCGAGTAAAAAGAACGAGGACGTCCTTCACATTAAGGGTGGAGGAAATACGTCATCAGATAGCTACCTGCTATGAATTGCTTTCTGTAGAGCCGTTTCCACAGTTTTACTACGATTGCATCAGATAACCCGTGTTCCTGCAACATAGACAAATCCAAGCCTGAACAGACCTTGTGATCCGATTTGTAAGCATTTGTTAGTTTATAAATAATACCAGTGTGAGAATAAGATTATTATTACATTGTACATTTAACTAGCAACACTTCTTGTTCGCTTCTTTTAAAATCTTTGTAATTTTCATTTTATTAACGTTTGTACTTTAGAGTTAGTTAAAATAAATTATGTTTTATCAAAACTCCTGATGTTCAAAACCTATTATATATATATATATATATATATATATATATATATATATATATATATATATATATATATATCCAACCAATAACCCAAGAAGTGATTAACCGATTTTGATTTTTGATGAAGTTTGGCACGTACCTTTCTTTTATTAATAGCTTAGTTGAGTTTGTTAACCAGCACGATCGAACCAGTTTGTCTTAAAAAGATGAAAATAACAAATTTGTAATGAAATTCGGTATATATGTTGCCCTGGTGAAGACCCTACTAATGCCAATATTCCAACTTTCTAGGTTTATATCAAATTTAATTATTTAAATTTTAAACGTTTTATGAAAATTTGCCACCATAACGTACTGGCCGACGCCCTCGTGGCGCAGGTGGCTAGGTGCTAGCCTGCTAAGCGAGAGGTCCCGGGTTCGATTCCCGGGCGAGCCAATTTGAGTCTGTCAGGAAAATTTTAAAATATTGAATGATTGGAAAGAATGTGCTAATGGCCAAAGAAGCCGCAGCCAATAATATTAAATTAAAAAAACGTACTGGCTGCGTCCCGAATTTTTTTAAATTTAAATTTCATGTGATTCAATAATTTTACATCAGCGGCATCTATAATTTGCTTTCAAAATTTTTATCTTGAAGTTAATTTGATGACATTTGTTTGTTTTTTTACATTTTTTTTTTATTTTCGGAAAAATTTTATGCACTCAGCTAGCATGCAACCGTGAACTTCTCACGATTTTATTTAAATTATTGGTAGCCATATATATAGCCATAATATATAGCCTGTGGTTCAAGACCTCCTATACAGCCTAAGACTCCAATACTCTGCTTGAGAAGAAGATGGGCCCGTTTTGTTTGATTGAAATGCTTTCTCATATTCCACACTTGACTGCAAAAGCAAACCAAGACGTCTTGCTGGCATTTGAATTATATACTGCAAAACAGTAACTGAATTTTTATCTAAAAGGCATAGACCGCATTTATTTTGACACCCCTACCTTGTACAAATTAAGTCTTTTTTAGCCTTTTTATCAACTTATATGGTTTTTAAAAAAAGTTTGAACTTTACGCATATTACCACACCTGGACTTACTGCGTCCGAGGTTGGTTAACTTGTATTAAATAACTCTGGCACATATTTAAATTCCGCCGTCTAGGTAGCGGGTCTAATTTTTGTTGAGCTATTTTAGCTCTGTGTAAGAGATTCTTTATTATAGAGAAACCTGGATTTACCTGAGCTTTGTGATCGTAAAACGTTTGTGATAAAGTCATGTCTTAACTTAGTAAACTTAAATACATACTGACTTTCTAAAAAATTCGAACACTCAGTTAGGGGCGACCAAGTGCAATGAATTTTCTATACTACTCTGCTTTCTCTCTGATAAGACATGAGAACATTATGAACCAAAAATGTGATTATGCTTAAGCGTCGTTTGCAATCATTTTAGTAAATTCGACCTCGAGAAAATTCATCACCGGAAGATCGTAACTTGCGGATTTCGGGTTTGAAAATGATTTGTTGGGAGCTTTACAACAAATCGTCTGACGGCACGATATATCGCTGAATACACGCTTTTGGGCTCCCATTCGTTGAATTTTGTCTCCCACTGACCACTCGATATGCTGCTCGGCTTGAGTGGTGTCACGACAGATGAAATTAGGATGGTCAATGATCGTGTTATATTCTCTGACCAGTTCCGATTCTGTCTTTGGGTCCACGATGGTCTTAGAAGAGTAAGACAATTACGTGGAGAACGCAGAAATGCATAATTTTCTCTGGAACGGCATACGAGCCGTGTATGGGGTGCGATAACATACGATAGAAAGTCACCTCTAGGTTTATTCACAGAAATTTGAATGCAAATGATTACATACGAAACCTACTGTTGCACTGCCTTACCTAAGAGGGTTAATCTTTTCTAACAAGACAACGCACGTTCTAATACAGCAACGGTTACTACAAGGGTCTTACAAGAAAATAACGTAAACCTGCTTCGATAGCCTTCGCGCTCCCTAGACCTGTCACCAATTGAACATGTAGGATATGATTGGCAATTAACTGGGTAATTTACCCCAACCACCAAACAACCTAGTTGACCTTCGTCACCGAATTCAAAAAGCCTAAGAAGACATTCATCAGGATACCAGAAATCATTTCATTTTAAGCATGTCGAATAAACGGAGGCGGACATACTCATTATTAAATGAATTTGTTACTTTTCAATATATAATTTCGAAAATGTAATCACTTTTCAAGTTTGACTTAACACACATTGTGTATATATTTTATTAAAATCGATCAACTGGGTGTTTGGGCTTTATCGTGAAGTTTCTTTAAAAAAAAATTAACTAAAGGGCAGATCCTGACTTTTGAATTTTGAAAACAAATTTTCAAATGAGCGCATATATATATATATATATATATATATATATATATATATATATATATATACATATATATATATATATATATATATATATATATATATATATATATATATATATATACATGTATCACAAAAATAATGGGCCGATTTTGGTAAAATTTCGTGAGTATCTTTATTTTGTAAATGGCTTGCACAAGCTCGATAGCCAGGAAAATTGAACTAGGTTTTCTGGAAAAGTTTTGGGTTTTGTTTCGAAGAAAATTCATATCTTCGAAAATATAAAAGCGATGGTAACCAAATTTGGTAGGCTGGTTTCTATCATAAAGAGTATTCTCCTTACCAAAATTCATTTTTCATCAATTTTCTGGGTTAAAAGACAAATAAATTACAAGCCTCTGATTAAAAAAGTTGAAACGTCAACATTGATAATTCTGGTAATCGTACATTAGCGCATTAGCGCATTAGCGCATTAGCGCATTAGCGCTTTGTGAATTAGGGATACGGCTCTAAATAACCAGCAAGCTCCTATATCTGTGTTTTAGCCGTCATTTTCCTTCATTTCGTTAAAATATGAGAAAAAAATCAATTTTAAACAAAAATTGTATGGTGTAAATAATCAAGACGTTAGAAAATTAATTTACTAGAGTATATATCTGTTAGTACATAGATCGACAATGGTCGAGAGGTTGAGGAAGCAGTGTCGATTTAATAATGGACTCCTATAACACGCGTTATATTCTCAGTTAGTGACTTCACTTTTTTTAATTTTTTTTCATTTTACTGCTGTCTGATCAGATTGTGTAATTCCGATGAATGTTTTAGCGAGTTTTTGTATGACGAATTCAATTAGGACGAGATGACAACTTTTAAGAGTTAATTCAATTTGAATAGCACATCTGGTTGTTTATTATTGCCCTAACTTAGTGAAACCGTTCCATACTTAATACAGCCGTAGTCTTGTCCCGTGGCTTCACAAGTGCTTGTTCTTTTCTGCAACCGATTTCGATTTTTACTGGACTCAGCAAGTGCGTTATGGTAGCGAATTTTTATTAAAGTTTCAAATTTCAATAGCTCAATTTGCTATTAACCTAACGTTCGTTGGCCAGGAACCAGTTGTTTCGAGAACGATTTAAGTTTATTCTTGGAAAATTTTTGTACATTTTCAAACAATAAAGTCATTTCGATTTAATATGGTACATTGTTTCTACTATATAGGTTATACTGGTAACCAAATTTCTTGCCTGCTTTCTTTAAAAAAAAGACATATTTGTTATTAAAAACATTTTAATGAAAATTCACTACCATAACGCACTTGCTGCGTCCAGACTTTTTGAAAGTCAGTAAAGTTAGATGATTTATGTGAGTGTGTGTGTGTGTTGTGCGTTGGGATGATTTTAAATTAAATTTTTATCAACTACAGACTTTTATCGTTGCATTATTTTAGCTCGTTCCGTAGCTACGTTTGCTGAAGTATAATTATACATATATAGATTTAATATTAATTTGCCTGAATTTGGTATAGTATTTGTATCAACGTATTGCTAAGGCATAAATTTATAAATAGATAAATAGTAATCTGAAATTTCTACGCTTCATTTAAAAATAATAATTTAATTGAATATATTTTTTACCACTGCGCCTCTTTATAAAGATTAATAAATTGATGGAATTAGACAAGAGTCTATTATTGTGTTAAAGAAAATATCTACTTATCCATATTAATTTTAATTTAACCTTACTGTTTTCTTTGAATGTAGCTTTGTCAGATTATGTTTCCTTTTTATACTTTAATAAATTCCATACATTTAGAGTAATATTGATAATAATTGTTGCAGGCTAATGGACTTTCTAAGCTTTATCACAGCGACGCTGTTATTAGCAAGAACAGTGTGCTGTAGTGATCCCTCAGAATCTGCCAGAGATCAATACAAGTCAGAGCGCCAGGACGAAAGCCGTCTACTGATGCTACCCAACGCAGCGACAAATTACTCTCCACAAGTTGAAAGCCTTCACATCTCTGCTCGTTTTATGCACCGGGCGTCTGACAGCTCCCAAACTGAACGACACGCCGCGTCCGGTTTATTAACTGTTGCGGGTAGCAAGTTCCCACTAGACAAGCACCTTAAAAAATATATTGATGAATTAGAAATGGCGAAGAGTAGTAAAGATAATCACAGAAAAATTTTCAAACGAAGTTACGCCCCATGGGATACAAGTAACTTGATTCAACCATCATATCAGAGTATATCAGTCTGGAAACCACCTCTTTATCAGCTTAGCAGACCTTATTATGTCCCAATTTTTGGAGTAAGTGGTAGAGTTCCGATTTATTACTCACCACAGCCTCTCTATCACAACGCAGGAAGTCCTCAAGATAATCCTGCTGTACAAAAGCCTCCATTTGTAGGACCAACGTATCTTCCCCCAACTACTAAATCTCCTACAAAAACTAATACAATGAAAGTTGATGACAGATTTAATAACGAAGATGATGAAAAGCCAGTATGGGACACAGAGGATGCTGCAGCGCCTCCTAATGTGCCTAATGCTAAACCAACAAGACGGCCTGCAAGACCAACAACACAACCACCTTTAGTGAGACCCACTGGTGCAACACAGAATCCTCAAGCTAATAAAGAATCTCTGGCTCCACCAGCGAGTGCAAATGGTGCAACACCTCCTTCAGGGCCTTCAAGATGTGTATGGGCAATAATTTCTTGCTGCTCTGCAACCAGCGAAATAAGATACAACTGCTTTGAACAATTAGGGTGTACAGGAGCTTTTTGGGATGCAAGCCCGTGTGATAGTGCATATGCAGAAGCGGCTATAGAGGCTGCTCTTAAATACTACGACAATTAAATAATAGCAAAAGGGAGACACTTGCGAAAAGTACAAGAACTGAGAAAACATTTATTTATTTATTCTAGTGATAAGTTAATGTAAGTAGAGGTTGCTTTTTAAAATTTTAGATCACTTAATTATCACAATTGGCTTCAAACTAATTGCAAACAAATATAAATGTATGCAGAAAAAATGTAAAAAATTTAAAGTTCCTTAAGATATTTTCAACGTATATAATAAAGTTTTCATTTAATATTTTTATATCAATTATTTTTCCCAGTCATGGCCAAGACAAGTTAGGCAGAAAACGTTCTAGAAATTAAACGACGATTTAAATTGGGGGGGGGGGGGGGCAGCGGACACTAAGCTCTAATATTTTTAGAGGTTCAAGATATAATTGTTGCATCTACTTATTAAACTACTCATTTGCAGCCACTTCCTGTCTACTACTTATCTGTCATAAGTCTCTTTCGCCTCAGGTGTTTTTTTTTAGTTTCAGAGACAGTCTGTAGTCACTTGGTGGCAGATTTTGGTGAAAAAGTGGACGCTCTAATAGTTTGAACCCGTTAATACCAGACATTACTCTAAGTGACATGTGACTTGGTTTATTGTTTTGAGGAATTTGTACTCCTGTTTTCAACTTTCGGCGATATCTTCATTTTATGGGTTGACGCAAAATCCTCAAAGTTGTAAAGAAGAACTGACCATTTATTATTGTAAAGCCATTATAAACTAATCAGCCAAAATGAAACTTTGAACATCATACAGGACAGTAAGTATTACGTTTTCTGCAGATGACTAAAACGTAAACTTTTGTGGGGGCGGGGATCCACTTTATCTCCATTCCATACTTTGGCATTAGTTCTTCGAATCATTGTCATGAAACCAACATCAATTAGCACACGGCCAATAAATTTGCTCTCGTTAGCTCTGTACCTTTCTAATAACATCCGACAATCAAAATATCTTTCATGTTTTGGTTGTTTGTTAACATTCGTAGAGCTCATCTTGCAGACAATGTTTTGATATCAAGTTATTTTGTTAGGATGTTGTATACTGTATTGTAATACAGGCCTGTTTATTCTTTAACATTGTTCTTGAGTAGTAATTTATGAAAGAGGGGTCATTTATATCTTCGCAAGAAGTCCTGCCACATCGATGCCAACTTTTGAGTATATTATAAGATACGGCAGTTTGCCCTAATATTCCTACGTAATTTTTGTGTATTTAAGAATGCTTATAGACATTTTTTAGTAAACTAATTACTGGCCCCTGCTTAATTCAATAATATCATGTAATTTACAATTCTAATGTCACTTTTGCTCTGCAAAAATGCATCATTTTGGTATTGTAATGGATAGAGCAAAGAAATATTTTAGTTGTGTAGAAACAAGTTAATGTAGTAAAGAAGCATATAGGATAAAGATAAAAGTATGCAAAAATTTAAATTCCGGTATTGGTTCTGATTAATCTTTTAATCATCCCTTTATGTATAAATTCCGGTATGTGTCACGGGTTTTCTTGGTAAAACAATGAAAGCTTGCCCGGCTTCTGGCCCGTCACAATTTAGGAAAAAGGGGAAAAATAATGAAGAAGAGAAACAGAAATTAAACAAAACACAGAGAAGAGTAAAAGAGAAAGAATAGCGAATCGTTTCACGCTACACCCGGGAATTGGGACTTTAGCGTCTGCAGTTGGTAGCAGGCTCCGTAGATAGGTCACGACTGCTAGCCTATTTCTAGTGACGAGTGCAACGTGAAACAGAAATACAAGAACAGTTTTTAGGGTTAATGATTTATAAATTATTCGACAGCTAAATAAATACAATGGTAAGTGAAATTTTAATCGCTGGATTTACAACAATATTAGTGTGGAATGGTTTACATTAAGTAACAGTTGTCTTTTTAGGCTGACAGCGATGGTAAAAGTATGATACTGTTCCCGATATAATGGTTAATTTCACTTATTTTAACAAAGACGTAGAGAGTTTACACACAATTACAAAATTCAAATATTATGGAATAAAAGTTTAAATGTTAACTTAAAGGCAGGTATGGCGTTATAGTCAGCTGATTGTAGTTGAAATCCAGCAACAGTTACACAGAACAGACAAACAAAACTTCGTAGACGTATCTGGGTGTACGTCCGTGTCTTTCCACGTCTTTGGGTCCGCAGGTGTGAGTGACTGACCCAGTAAAGGTAGAAGACCACCAGACTTCAGCCCCCGACAAGAAACCCTACAATGAATAAATGGTTCCTTGTTCCACAGAAAAATAAACAACATCCACTGAACAATCAAAGTTATTAATTGTAAAGCAACAAAATCCAGTTTCTAGCTGCAGTCAACCTTACTGTTCAGTTACAGGATTATTAATAAAATATCATCTCATGGGGATACTAATCATTTTTCAGAGAACAAAAAAAACCTTTTGATAAGAAGTGATAAGAGATGTTGATATTTCATTTTAAGTGAATTTTTATTAAATTTCAAAATTATATCTGGCAGAAAGAGAGAGACAGAAAAATATGACACTATACATTGAAGAGGGAGATAGACAAACATGGATAGTCAAAAGAGAAAAGGAGACAGTACATACATAAGGACAAATGCTTTTATTTAAAAATGTAAACAAAACCTCCAACTTATTTGTTTACATTTTGGATTTAGGTTAATTTTTACCAGTGAACTTAGATGAAGAGGGTTGTTTATTTGTATTTACCCTTAAGCTACAACAGAAGTGAAAGCGTAATTGGTGCATCTCTAAAGTTTTACACGTGTGCAATACAAGCAAACCATTTATAAAGCAAAACATGCAAACTGTTATCTACAGAGTGTTCACAAGTAAGTATTATGCCCCTATATTTACTATGTTTTTCCACCCCGGAAGTTAACAAGCTAAATCTTAAGAGAGGTTTAGAACCGTCTCATATGTCAAAATTTAAGTCAATGAAAGAGGACGTGTCAATGAACCCCGTTAGTGTAAAGATTTTTTCGAAGTGGGAATTTCAAACTGGGTTAATAACGCAAGAAACTCTATATCACACACCATGCATTTCTTATGCTCGAACAACATGGGTGCTGTCCAATCGCCTGTTACAATATTTAAATGGAATTTATTAGCTATGAGTTCACCATCCATGGAGATTTTACTTTCATCTGGGTCGACAATATCACCATGAACCAGCTTTTTCAATGAAAAAAAGATGAAGAACTAATCAAACTCTGTATTTTAAAAAAACTCGTGGATCTTAGCTTAGGCCGTACCTTAGTGCTAGGGCTCGCGTTTCTCGACATTGAAGGAGCATTTAGCATTGTACTACTTAACTCCATCTACGAAGCTCCTATCGCTAGAGGGGTGGAACCTACCATTTGTGGCTGGATGAGTAGCATGCTGCACAATCGGACCATTATTACCTCGTTGCATGGGTCAGCTTCAGATCTACGAGGGGGCGCCCTCAGGGAGGAGTATTAGCCCCTCTGCTTTGGTCCCTCTTTGCGGACGATTTGCTGGCTATTTTTGAACTGTGGGAGGTTGAGGTACAGGCGTATGCGCATGATCTTGTCATAATGGTTAGATGTAAATCTGAAGAGGAACTTTCAAATACTCTTCAAGAGACACTAAATGTGAATGATTGGTGCCAGAGGGAGCAGATGTCTGTGAACTGTCGCAAAACCATGATTGTTTCATTTACCAGAAGAAGAAGGTTGGACAAATTCAGACCACCTATTCTTATGGAGGAACCATATTCATATTAGAGCAACACTGATGCAAGAATATCATCTAGCCTAGGAAAGTATGCCACCATACACCAGGCAGAAGTGTATGCCATCGAGATGCGTGCGAGGAAAATTATATAAACCATTGCATACACAAATCGATAAAAATATATTCAGATTGCCAAGATGCAATAAAGACACGTGGTGCCTACCAAAGCAATTCAAAACGGTATGGAGCTGTAAATCTGCTCTCAACGAACTAAGCAGCTGCAATAAAGTGTCGCTGGTCTGAATACTAGGTCCCTCGGACCTTGGTGGCAATGTAGCGGTCGACAGCATTGCTGTCCAGGAGGACTTTATTGGACCAAAACCTGTGCTTGGGGTATCATCATGCACAGCAAAACGCACCTTAAAGACCTGAACAGATAAAAGGACAATCCAGCAATGACAAAATCTGCCGAGTGCCGGCTGTGGATGGAGAGTGACGAAACAGCAGAGCACGTGCTATGTTCCTGTCTGGCTGCGGACAGGACAAGAGAAATAATTATTTTAAAATCTAAGTTAAGTTGTAACAATACATATGGCAACATGACTTGTAGGCGCCTTTAAGGGTGGTTGTTCGAAATTTTGGAACATCTTTAACGCAGATTTTTTATTGCCACTTGGTAACAATTTTATAGAGGGACAATTTCAGCGAATTTTCATTAGGAAAATTCGCTAATAGAGAGGTCTCGTGAAAAGCTTTTAAAAACATTACATCAGATGAGAGCGAATTTTTGGGTCTCTAGAACCCAAAGCCAAGGTCCGTTAAAATTGTTATATGTTTATATATATATATATATATATATATATATATATATATATATATATATATATATATATATATATAAACGGATCAATGGATTTACAGGAACGGTCCCGGGCGCCAGATTTTAGAGGGTTTACTCCCTACGAGGGTGTCTGCGACCTCACCACAAGACTCCGACCACCGACGTGGCCGGAGTGCCTGGGTAGCTCCGTGGATAGGGTCCGGTAGCCTGTGATGTAGCAGGCCGTATAGATACATCCGGGGTTGCGGGCTTTAATCGCTCCCCCGGTATTTACCTGACCATCCGAAAGTTTATAAGGGTGTAGAAGATTTATTTAAGATTATGAAACAGACTGAACGTAGTTTCCACTCTATTTATTACATTATAAGATTTTACAACACACTGGTATGCTCACAATATGAAATGTACTTATCGCTCTAACTTACTCTAAGACAAGTCGTATTGCTGGTGACGGGCCAACGAAATCACTTATTCCCCACGGAAAGAAAATGCGGGAGTCACGTGGACGGAAACCTCGAGTGCGGTGGTTTACAACCCGTGGACGCAGCCGTTGAATGGGTCAATTGGAGACGCGCTCCTCAAATAGCTAAAAAGGCGCCTAGCCGACGGAGTCGACAACAAGAGATCCAGCGCCTCGACGTCAGGGCGTCGATAAGGAGCGGGAGGATTACACGGAACACCCTGTAAAAGGATATTGTCGTATCCCAACTCGACCTTGGCCTGCTTGTGTACTACAGCGTCCAGACCAGAGTCGACTTGGAACAGTCGTAGGTAATACCCTTAGAAGGTCTGTGTTAAATACAGCATCACCTTCCAGAAGTATTACGACACGCTAACAATGAGGGGATAGGATCGTGAAGGGGAACGGCACTAAATCTCGTGGTCTCGACGTCGACGGGTAGGCACGTGGGGACTGAGGGAAAATATCCGAAAATTCGCTACAATTATATCAAATAAGGCAAAACTAAAATATTCTTACCTCAACGGCGTTAGATAGGCTTATTACGCCACGGACTTGTCTCTCGCAACCACGGACAAGAGGGTACGGTATACTGACGTTCCTCTACAACTTCTATAAACTGACTCTATTTCTTGAATATAATTTCCAGCTAAATATTTTCCAACACGCTACGGCAAACGGTGAACTATCTACCTCAGTAGTTAAATTCTCTCTGTCCAGTCCCCGGCTGAAACATCTTAATCGGTGCAAGATACCTTATCCTTATCTCTGCAGATATGTTTTTACACCGCCGCGATAATTCGAAAATGCGTACTTTTAAGAAATGTTAATGATGAAGATAATAATTTTTACTGCGTGGAATTTTTATTTGTATGAATTATATTATATTTATTTTCGAACAGCTGTTTCCAGTACACACAGCTGTTCTGAAAATATAGACTTCGTCACAATATATATATATATATATATATATATATATATATATATATATATATATATATATATATATATATATATATATATATATATATATATATATATATATATATATATATTGCTATGGTATTTATTTTAGTATACCTGCAAATATTTATTTTAGAGCTGAGAACATATATCTTAACCATCATATTGTTTTTCCATTACTGTCCATTATTAAATATTATTATTTTTCTAATTTGTCCATGCCATATTTTACTGCCCATTTATTGATTATTAATGGATTTAATTTATTAACATGTTGATATATTCCATATTCGTAGCACTCTGGAGGTTTTTTCTAATCTCCCTTCGATGCACTCTGGAATCTCTTATGTCAACTTACATAATGATGACGATGATCACATGATCTGGTGAAATGATGCCGATGAATTCACTTGATGAAAAGACCCCGGACACTCCCGGACTGTTGCTTTTATTAACTTTCTTACAGGTGAAAAAACGCTATTGTTCATCAAACCACCTGTGTTTGAGCTTTCCGTCCAACCTTTAGTGTCTTTTTACGTTTTTTTCTTGCGCGCACATATACCTTAATACTACATAAAGTTTTGTTTTTACAAATTACCTCTGCTCTTTTAATACATCGAGCCTTTAGGTAGCTTGGTCATACCTATTTTTACACACAATAAATCAACAGAATTGCATTTATTAGCTACAATCTCATTCTCCCTACAAAAACTGAAGCATTTTTCTTGGTTTCTTTACGGATATTTCTAGAATATAATTATTATTTTTTTATTACTCGAATGAAACTTAACATCGAGGGTTGCTACATGGGTCACTGACATTCATGTCGGGCGTTGACATCTCATGCTAAACTCTTTCGTTGCTACATTAGGGTGTATACGTTTATTTTATATGTACTAGGATGTATAAATTTCCCGTTTTCCCATTAAAATTTCGTAATCTTTCCTATTATTTGCTATCTATAGCAATTCCCCCTTCCTAAAAGTGAGTCTGGATACTGTTTGCTAGTCAGACCATCTTTATTTATTGACTAAAATATTTTGTTCAAAATCGCCTTTTTTGACATTCCAAAAATCTATTTTATTCTAAATCGACTTTTATGACATTTCAATCATTACAACACTATTTTATTTAAAATCGCCTTTCATGACATTCTAATATTAAAACTCTTAAATTTAATTCATAATCGACTGGTATGACACTTCAATAATTAAAACATTTTATTTTATTCAACACCGCCTTTTATGGCACACAGTTATTGGTATTTTTATTTGTCATATTTTTATGGGGTATCTTTCCTTTCAATCTTATTTCATCATGCTAAATTATCATATCTTTATACTACCATGGAATAGGACTATGTAATACTTCTCTTATTTATCAACTTCTAATAATTTATCTTTTCTACATAACATATACGGTCTCCCTACTTCTGACTTTTCACATACCCCCTATACATATTTCATTATTACTTGCATCACATTATACTTTCATTATTCATTCTATATACTTTCAATATTCTTTTCAATATTTCATTCACATATATACTTCAATAATTCGGGACCGACCTCCTTGGGATCGCCCATATACTATACTTCATTTTAAATGACCGATATCTTTGTATCGTTAATCATTTTACTTCACATTTTTATATTTCAATCTTATCGCTACACCATCTATACAAATTCTTTCCTATCAATCCGACCCTTATATATTCTATCTTTTTGCTAATTATAATTATTTCTCGGTACTTAACCGCTTTCTGTCTTTTAGACCTTTTACATATTTTTCTCGTCTACTTATTCCATGTTTCCTATTACTCAATAATAATAATAATAATTTTCTATTTTATTTTAACTTATTTCCCCCTTTCTACCTTTGAATTATGATTATATTAATTGACTTATCCAATAACTGCATCTAATTCGAGCATTGCTCCTTATTTATTATCACTTAAATTTTCTTATGAAATTTCGCTTTTCTGATTCGTATTTCTTTGGGTCATTATTTAAATGTCTACTTGTTTTATTTTCTATACTCAGGGTAATAATTTAGCTAGTGGTATTTATACACGTGTTCTATATTAAAAATGCCCCTTATCTTATCATTACCTATTTCTTTTAATTCGTAACTGTTTTGTGGCAACTCATTACTCACAATATATGGGCCTTCATTTCTAAATAAAAGTTTGGGACATATGTCCTTTCCCCCTTCTACCTTTTTAAATGATTTCAGGACTACCAAATCTCCCCTTTTAAATCTCACCCTTTTTCTAATTCTATGTTGTTCTCTTCTTTTATATTTTTCTGCTTTTCTTCGAATTTATCTTCTCAGATCTTCTTTAATTTGATCAAATGCATGTTTTTCTTCAGTTATCCATTTTCGAGGTGGTCTAGTTCCTTTCAGGATGAATATTGGGCATTGCTCGGTATTCGTATTGGGATTATTGTTTAGGTAATCCTCTATTTTTGTTAATTGATCTACCCAATTTCGATGATCATCTTTACATAATAGTCTTAGAAACTGAATGACTTCGGCAATGTATCTTTCCGATGGATTTGCTGCTGGATGTCGGATGCTGGTAAAATTCAATTTTATACGCTTTTGTCTGGCGTACTTTAGAAAATTCTCGCTCCGGAAGTAAGTCGCATTGTCCAATATGCATTCTTTAAATTTCCCTACTTCTTCTACATATTTATCTAATGATTTCATTGTTTCTTTGGCATTAGTTTTCTTGCATGGGTATAATTTTACAAATTTAGAGAACACATCTACTACTACTAATATATGTTTATACCCGTGTTTTCCCTTTAGTAAATTGCTCAAAAAATCTATGGCTATTATTTACAAGGTCTCGTTGGCCACGATGCTTTTTACGGTTACGCTTTTATTAACTATATTTTTGTTTTTCAATAGCTGACACTCATGGCATTCGCTGGTTATTTTTTTCGCTACTTTCGTATCTGATTTGCTAATAAAATTTTCCCTGAAAAGCAACCATAGTTTCCTTGATCCTATATGCCCGTGTTCTATATGCAAATTTGCTAAAATTTTTGCTGCCAATTCATTAATTATGCAGTACAGCTCGTATTCATTTATTTTCTTTATTATAATTTCATTTTCGACCCAAGTTCTTCTTTTTTCTCTGGATGTTAGTTTTATTTGATCTGATATGATCTCCTGTTGTGAAAATTCTCCACTGCTTTCCCTCAATACATTTACCCCTATTTTGATTTTCCTCGTATCTTTTCCGTTGCCTTCTTCTCTAGTAAGTGCATCGGCTACTACATTTAATTTCCCTGGAAAATGTTTAATTTCATAATCATATTCCTGTAATAATGTCGCCCATCTATGTACCCTTTGATTCGCAAATTTATTATCTAATATTGAGGTGAGAGCTCAGTGATCAGTTTCAATAAGAAATTTGCCCCCTAGTAAATAGAAACGTAGCTTTTTAATACAAAATATTATGGAGGCCAGCTCCATTTCACTCACACTGTATTTTCTCTCGTGTGCCTTTGTCATCCTAGAAATAAAGCATATGGGAACTCTGGTGTCGTACCTTTCCTGCAAAAGAACCCCTGCATACCTATACATTGAACCGTCGGTTTGTAAAATAAATTTCGATTGATAATCCGGATAAAATACCTTTAAATTTTGTTGGAATTCTTCCTTTATAGCTACAAAACTTTCTTCTTTTCCTTCATCCCATTTCCACGTCTGATTTTTCTTTAACAATTCCGTGAGTATTCTTGTTTTTTCAGAAATGTCTGGTAATAACCTTTTAAAATAATTTATCATTCCCAAGAAACTCCGCAATGTTTTTAAATCATGGGGCCTTTTAAATTTTTTAATAACTTCAACCGTCTCTTCATCCATCATAAACCCTTCTTTGTTCAAAACATACCCTAAAAATTTTACCTCCTTCTGATAAAACTGGCATTTATTTACATTAATTTTCAGTCCGGCTCTGTCTAATTCATTTAAAATGGTTTTGATGTGCGTATAATGTTCTTCCTTTGTTTTGGAAAAAATTAATATGTCATCTATATAATGTACCGTAAAATTCTCATACCTATCTAATATTTTATGTACTGCCCTAACAAGCCCACTACATGCAGACTGAATTCCAAAAGGAACTACTTTAAACTGGTATATAACACCATTAATTGAAAAACCTGTATATTTCCTACAGTGTTCTTCTAACGGAATGAGCCAAAAGCTATGTTTTAAATCTATTTTCGTAAATATTGATGCTGGGGTTATATTGCCGAAAATCGCATCAATTGCCAATGGGCTTTCGTACTGTGGGACGGAGTATTTGTTTACATTTCTCGCATCTAGACATATTCTAAGTTCCCCGCTTTTTTTCTTAACTACTACTACCGGATTTATGTATCTCGTATTACTATGTTCTATAATTCCCAATCTGAGCATTTCATTTATTTCTGTGGCTATTTGTTCACGGTATTTAAATGGAATTGGATAGTTTTTTGCTTTTTTGTTCACTTCTGTTAAAATCTCCGTTTTGTTTTGTTGTATATTTTCATACAATCTCCTAAAATTTTCATCCGTATGTTTAATATATTCTTTTTGTTGTTTTTCCAACTTGACAATATCTTGTTTAATTTCATTTTTGTGTTCTTCCAATTTGTTGTTGTTTTCTTCGAATTTATTATTTATGTCTTTTCTCAATTCGGAACTATTTTGTTGGTTTTCCTTTTTGTCTTCTTCCATTTTCTTGAACAAGACGGCGAATAACTTATCCATTTTTGATTCTTCCTCCTGTCCTTTTACTGTTTGCTCCAGAGGACTTTCTTTGACGGCGCTATTCTGCCCCTTTTCTTTTCCTATTATAAAGGTTTCATCGCCCTGATATTCGGTTTCTTATTCTTCCTGTGATATGGTCCCTTCTTCCGAACTCGCTTTACGTCCCCTCCATTCCGTGAACTGTTTAGGTTTTTGTGGTTCTGGCTTTGCCATTTTCTCCGGATCTTCAGGTACGCTGATTATAGGTTATTCAGATTCTGGCCCAATTGGTTTATCACTTTCTAACTGTTTTTCCCCGGACATGTTCATGCTTGATTTATTTAATTTACTTGTGAATTTAAAATTTAATTGTCCCCCTTTCTAAGCTTTGACCCTTTAATTAATAATTTTGCTGCAATGTTATATTATACAGAATATTTAACTTACAGTCCTGTATTATCCTTACTTTATTATTTAAATATAACGGGGAAGAAATGCGAAGAAAGCTTTCATTAATTAACCCTTTAAAATACACCACCTATATTTGTTTTTCACAAAACAATTGGTTATATGTGCAATTTGCTGTTTCATATTAAAATATCATACGGTATTAGAATTTTTGCTAATTTTCCTTAAATTGGTTGAACTGATTTATTTTAACTTTACTGTATTTAAATGAGGCGTGCTAATTTATTTAAAATTGATTTACTTCTAAATCCCTTGTGTTAAAATACTATTACGTTTTTATGAAAATTTGCTTTATTTTAACGTAATTAAAATTTTATTAAAATTTAACAGAAACCCTGTATTTGTGCCAATCATGTGCTATATTGCGGACAAATGTTTATTTTATTAAAATTTTTCTATGAAATTAAATTTATTTTTGGCACAAAAAAAATTTTAATGCACCGCTGTTGGGAGCCAAATTTGCTATGGTATTTATTTTAGTATACCTGCAAATATTTATTTTAGAGCTGAGAACATATATCTTAATCATCAGGTTGGGTTCATTATAATTACAGCTAGCTTCTACTAATTAAAATTCATTAATATGTGCTATTTAAATTCATTTATTGATTTTTACTTGATCAAAAATTAATTTCGCTTTGCACAGATGGCTATACAACAATTTTACTGATTAATTATTAACGAAAAACAATATTTCTGGTTAATTACAATTTGTTATACATTCCATTTAATTCATTACACAAATTTTACGGTGTCTAGGTGACACACATTAAATACAAACAGAAACATTTAAAGCATTCATTACATAAACATAAATTGAAAAATCCTATTAAAACATTCAGGTAACATTAAAAATAATTACACAATTACCGGTTAAACATTGATATAACATAAGCAATATACATCGACAATTCTACAGAGATCACAGTCTCTTTCTGTTCATTTCAAACAAATTTTTGCTTATTGAAATTTATTGGCACCCAATCTTTAATTGGTGCTGTTAAAATGGTGAAATTCAAACCGCACTGATCAATTTAGGAAAAGAAAACACTTACTGAAACATTTTCCATTGGATTATATATTGTTTTTCCATTATTACTGTCCATTATTAATTATTATTATTTTTCTAATTTGTCCATGCCATATTTTACTGCCCATTTATTGATTATTAATGGATTTAATTTATTAACATGTTGATATATTCCATATTCGTAGCACTCTGGAGGTTTTTTTCTAATCTCCCTTCGATGCACTCTGGAATCTCTTATGTCAACTTACATAATGATGACGATGATCACATGATCTGGTGAAATGATGCAGATGAATTCACTTGATGAAAAGACGCCGGACACTCCCGGACTGTTGCTTTTATTAACTTTCTTACAGGTGAAAAAACGCTATTGTTCATCAAACCACCTGTGTTTGAGCTTTCCGTCAAACCTTTAGTGTCTTTTTACGTTTTTCTCTTGCGCGCACATATACCTTAATACTACATAAAGTTTTGTTTTTACAAATGACCTCTGCTCTTTTAATACATCGAGCCTTTAGGTAGCTTGGTCATACCTATTTTTACACACAATAAATCAACAGAATTGCATTTATTAGCTACAATCTCATTCTCCCTACAAAAACTAAAGCATTGTTCTTGGTTTCTTTACGGATATTTTTAGAATATATATTTTTTTATTACTCGAATGAAACTTAACATCGAGGGTTGCTACATGGGTCACTGACATTCATGCCGAGCGTTGACATCTCATGCTACACTCTTTCGTTGCTACATTAGGGTGTATACATTTATTTTATATATACTAGGATGTATAAATTTCCCGTTTTCCCATTAAAATTTCGTAATCTTTTCTATTATTTGCTATCTATAGCAATATATATATATATATATATATATATATATATATATATATATATATATATATATATATATATGTATGTATGTAAGTATGTATTTGTCAGAGCGATAACTAAAAAAATACTCAACTCATTTGAACGAAACTTGGCACATATCTTTAATGTATTAAGGTCGCTGACGAGTTCGTATATCAGCTATAACGGACATTAAGTTTCCTTCTGTAAATCTTTTGTATAACTTTCATGAAATTTGTATTACAAGTTTCTTTTAAGGGCACTTACACTATCCACAGATATAACAAAATTTAGTTCTTTAGCTTCATAGAAAATTGAGTTTTGGGCAATTTTTCTCAAAAGGAGTTAGAACGCAATTTTTTTTTTGATAATAGAAAAATATCGATGGTAACACTTCCGAAAAAATTCTTCAAATGTGCGCCTACTAGGTCCTCTAAAATCGATCTTCAAGGTCTGTGTAAGTTTAAAGTATTAACTTTAGTAAGATGCCGTATAATAATAGTGTACAATTCTTATGAAAATTCGCTACTATAACGCAACTGCTGCGTTCCAATTTTTTTTATATATCTGTTAGCTGATAGGTTTGATCAGTGATAAACTCTTTCTCAGTAAAACTACCTGCTTCACAACTGTTTCTGCTGATTAGATTTATACATTTTATACCATCGTGTTAAAATCATTTATAAATGAAAACGATATTATTCTGCAAGTCATTAGCTGGTTTGTTTTATCTAGCAAATGGAAAACACAAACCATTAATATAAACTAAATGGTAAGGAAGTACCAACGCAGATATGCAATTTTGTGAGGTTAACTGACATTTATGTTGTTGGAATGCCAACCAGTAATCATCGATATACGTCGTTCGGTCATGCATTAGGGGAGGGTGGGCCACAGTGAGACAAAAAATACATATTTCAAAATAAAAAGTTTTATTTCATTTATATCATCAAAACAAATGAACAGATATATATGTTTATATTTTAAGAACAAATTGTAGACTATACAGTTGTTGAAATGCGACAATAAAAATGGCAGCAATTTTTTATAAAAATAATATTTCTGTCTCACTGTGGCCCGAGGTAAGGGGTACAATGAGACTACCTAAAAATATTACTGTTTTGACAGTTTTAATATAGAATAAATATAAAATCATTTGAAATACAACAGTAAATTAAACGTAAGAGGTATCAAACTAAAAAAATACACAATAACACTTTCAGCGGATTTCCAAAGTGTCCAGATTGACAGAAAATTTAATTAAACGACCTTGTCGCTTGGTGCGTCCATTAGGCTGCGGAGGTGGCAAAATCGCTTTAATGTCAGATAAGTGAACAAAAGCGTCATCAGGAATAATTGGAAAAATGAAACTATCTAAACATTTTGTACTTCTTCTCAGATAGCTCACCTTAATCTCACTTTTGTTGTCAATAACCTTGGCTATGTAGTAAATTTTCTTTTTAGTAGAAAACTACACTAGAATAAAATCTCCTACATCTGGGTTTTTGGACAACGGCTCCAAATTAATTTCATTTTCTGTTTCTGACATGTCAAAATCATCATCATTATCCGTCTCTACCTGCAAACTACCTTCACTCTCTGATTCGGATGACTGTAGTTCTTTCAATCTATTTTTCTTCTGTTTGAGACCAGACTTCTTCAGTGAATTTCTTCTAAGTTTTTCTCTTTCTTTTACTTTTATAACTAACAATTCAGGTGTGTCAGTCATTATGGCACTTTTTCCTTTAGTTCGCCTCTTCCTTTCTAGTTTCAGTTCCTTGGCTTTTGGAAAACCAACTAATTCTTCTGGAGTAATGAATCTTTTAGAAGGTGGTGTAGTGGGAGTAGGCGTGACAGATCGATTGGGCTCATCGTCTGAAGCATGACTTGGTCCGGTAACAGGTTGATTATTGGGCTCTGGAGGCCGTCTTAAGTTTCTATTCGTCACTTCACTACAGAGAAAGTCATCATCTGTAAAAATGTTTCGATCATATGGATAGATGCCTGTTTTTCTAAATCCGGCTATAATATTTTTTGGTGTCATGGACCGTTGGAAAGCTTGGCCCACACATCCCGCTATCCCATAGATATTCAAAGGCACTCCGGGATGATTTAAAAGCCAACTATCTACAGCGGCATTATAAAAAGCTTTAAATGAATAAAAAACTGTGACATCTAATGGTTGAAGCTTATTAGAGCAGTGAGGTGGCAAAGTCACAATTGTGACTCCATTCTCTTTGGCTAGAGTTATACTTTGGACAGACAAATGACTTTCGTGATTATCCATCACTAATATACAAGGATTCTCTAGAGAACTTGCACGCTTTTTGATGAAGTGCTTGAATGTTTCAACGAATAATTCTGTGTTCATCCATCCAGAAGGATTTGCTAAGCCCAGAGTGCCTGGTGGAGCCCCAATTAACATATCTTCTTTAAATTTTTTTCTTGGAAAAATATTACTGGAGCAAGGCTATTCCCAGCTGCATTTATGAAACAGCACGTGGTAACTAGGGTTCCTCGTTCACCACTAGTAGCTTTATTGACTTGCTTCGTCCCTTTTTTGCGATGATCTTTTTTGGTTTATGGACAGTTGTTGTTGCCGTCTCGTCCAAGTTATAAATCCTTGAAGGGTCTCGAAGTTTTTCAGACCTCCCCATAATTGCATAAAGGTTATCAAAGAACTTTGAAATATTATGTCGGTTGAAAGAAGTTGCTCTGGATAAGCTGCAACCCTCGGGCTGCCTGATGCTGAGTATGGGGTGTCTTTTCATGAATGAACTAAGCCAGTCGACTCCGGCTAATTTGTTTCTCCTCCAACTCTCTGGAATAGGTTTGGAATTGGCTGTAGCTAGCTCATAAGCCAAAGCGCGAACATTTTTGGTGGATTTTCCATAACACATTTTCGAATATTCCAGAATGTAATAACACAAACTTTGTTCTTCTGCCTTAGAGAATATTTGACGGGAATTGTATTTAGGGGTCATTCTAATTTTGCTTTCAGGTTGATCTTTCTGTCTCTTAACATATCGTGCTAAAGTTTGAAATTTAACACCATTCCGTTCAGCTGCTTCACGTAGTGACAATCTTTCTACAATCACCTGCCTAATAGCACTTTTCATTTGTTCCTCTGTGAAATTTCCTTTTTCAGTCTTTCTTTTTCTTCCTCTGGACATGATGCTAGCTATTTCAGGGAAAAAAACAAGCTTTGTTAAAAAATCTTTAAATTTCTAAGTACCTACATTTAACACGGATTCATGGGCCACAATAAGACAAGTCTCATTGTGGCCCACTAAATTGTGTTTCATTGTGGCCCTAACGCAAGTCGGAATAAAATGGTTCACATTTTACTTAAAAGCGAAATTAACTCAACGTAACCTAGCGCGTGATGATAAAAAAAACTTGCAGTAATTACTAAATAAAACGGCGAAAACTTAAGGCAATAGATACCACAGTTATTACATGCTAAATTGAGTATATGGAAAAAGATTACATACCCAAAATTAACGAAAAGCAAATAACAATGTCGTATGTGCTGTGAACTGCCGGTAAGTTGGATAGAAAATGAATCATGGCAAACTTGAACTTCTGTTAAAAAGGCAGAGAAAAAAGCGCGCGCATTTGAAATTTATACAATTTGTCTCATTGTACCCCGCGTCTTATTGTGGCCCACCTCCCCTACTTATTTCAATGTTCGATATTTCGCAGTAAAATACTTTATTTTAAATTTTGAAATTGGAAATGGATAGTTGAAACATCCAAGTTTTTAGTCTGTGTCGTTTCAAGTATAAGAATGGCCTAATTCAAACTCCACATGCGTCGAAACTGCCCTTGCTATATAGATTGTAGATTGCAGTTTTATAAGTCGTATAGGCATTTTTGTTCTCAGTGTTGCGTCTCCAAAAAATTTGGTAGCGAGCAGGCAGCGACTTTTGAATTTAAAAAAATTCTTTAAATGAACGCGAACTAGGCAACCTAGAACACATATCCGAGCTCAGTTACAATTTCTATATGTTGATATATGTTGATATATATATATATATATATATATATATATATATATATATATATATATATATATATATATAATTGTAGATAGTTTATATGGGGGGGGGGTCTGTTTTGAGTTATTTTATGCATAGAAATGTATGCTTAGGTGTAAGTGTATCTTATTTTGTAAATAGTATGTATGCTATAATTTAAGGTGTATATATGTTATACTGTCAACATTAAATAAAAGAATAATCAATGGAAATTGTACTTAATATATCTTTGAATGCAAAGTTCCTTTTCTTTTTTATCTCCTTGTTATACCTTTTTCTGAACTTGCCTCAGCTATGAAACTCCATCGTCTTAAGGGCTTCTTCTCTTATCAGGGTTCAACATTCCTGCTACAAGTCTCATTAGCACACACAAAAATATATCTATTAAATATTAAGCTTGTGAATAATTACATGTGTAAAAATCTGTATATTGCTCTTTCTAGCTAAAAGCTCTCTCTAATGATCAGAAGAATTATCTACGTTGAGTTAACCCCCCTTTACACATTCCTTACTTGAAACCGATCTACTATCGACTATCCTACCAGTCGATGAAAAAAATAAAAACCTTTATGCTGATAAACTCATTGACATTTAATTTTCAAACTGAATATAAATCCCCATCTTTTACAACAATCTTTATTCTACATTAATTGATTTGGATCCGAGTCCCCCCCCCCCTCTTTATATTAATTATATTTTGCCTACCTTCATCTTAGTTACAAATTATATTATTTAAATTTTAATACGCGTCGTTTAAACAAACCGTTTATTATAGCTGTCAGTTATTTGTTCATTAACATGATTTTATCGCGGTAAGTTTTAAATTTTCAATATTTTTACCTTCTTATACATTATGATGTATAATTGATTTTAAATGCTTATGTGTCATTTAACTTTTAATTGTCCCATATTCTAGAGTTTTCGAAACCTGTTTATGATCAAGTAGATTTTATTTTATTTTATTTTATTTAAATTAAAATATAATTTACTATTTAGGTTCAACAAAAATCAAACTGTTTGTACAGTCCAACGCCAGTTTTACTATAGGTTTTTCTGAAAAAACTTAAGCTACACCTTGTCCTGTTACTGTTTAAAGTCCAAATTTATAGTTCTTACTTAAATTATTGGCACTCTGGGTTCGGTACACCTTCCCTTGACCTTTGTCTCGTGGTTTTATTCTTACTACCGATCATTTTTGTGTCCTTGTTAGATTCTTGTAATACATAAACTACACTTTAGTTCATTTTGCTAATTACGTTTTGCTAAAAGTATCTAACTTTTGCCCTGTATTCGTTCTGCTGACTGTATATTTAGTCGATTAAATTCTTTTAACTTGTGATACTTATTTTTATGAATTTCAATATAATGTTATGACGTAATTACTTTTAATTTCTCTTTTTACCTTTATAGGTATTGACAATGTGAAACTATCCTATTCGTGACCTAGCTATGGATCTATTTTGCTGATTTCTCTTAATTTTGGCTCTCAGGGAATATGAAGCATATTTTAAGATAATTTTAATTAATTTAATTTTACTTTTCACTACTCTGAAATTTTTTTTACTTTCTTTTTATTAAGTTCTGTTTGTATATTTTATTCATAATAAGTATATACCTTTGCATTTTAAATAATAAGTAAAAACTTCCCTTGACTCTTTTATGCCCTATTGAATGGCCTTTTTTCTCTTTAACCTGTTAATTTACAATTTTAGACTTAATCGTATTTTGTGTTTCGTGTATATTTGTTTGTATTTATAGATACATGAAATAAATTCCCCTGATAAATAACTTGATATTAGAAATTAATGATTTTATAATATCAAATTCTTTATTACCTAAATTTGCTATATAAATAATTTTTTGTTCTTTCTCTTTTTAGGTTGCGAATGATTCTTGAATCTGAATTCTACATGGCTTTTATCCAAGTTCGCTTTAGCTGACCATATCATTGATGACTATCTTTGAGCTGACCAGGCTATTTATGACTGTCTTTAGGTCTTCCCCCTACGATGCCTGTGTTCGCTTTTATCTATCCGTACATTTTATGCTGAATTCTGTGTCCCTCATCATCATCATCATCGTCATCATCTTTGCAGTATTGCATTTTTGTTGTGCTTGTTTAATGTGTTTCAAGGTCATTTAGTGATAGTGTTTGTGTTGCGTTTGTGCAGTGTATCAATCTGTTCCTGGGATCAACGTTATCGTTATATTCCTTTTTTACTCTCAATGATTGCAATGCAACATTTGAATCAGCTCTAGTTTGTATGTTATTTGCATGATAGCAATTAGTGATAAACATTCGATAAAGAAACGTTATTATCTATATATAAAAACATATGCCGGCAATATTAGTTTTGCTGTCAGTTTCACTTACATTATATTCGTTAAACTCTCTGGTCCCGTTCCTTTAAACAAAGTTATATGGAGCATTCAATTCTTGTTATTTTTGTCTGTGCGTTTGGCTTGTATGTGTATGCAACGAACATTGCAATGCTTTCACCTCTTAGGCTTGTATTTACTTATTTGATATACATACGTATATATATATATATATATATATATATATATATATATATATATATATATATATATATATATATATATATATATATATATATGTGTGTGTGTGTGTGTGTGTGTGTGTGTGTGTGTGTGTGTGTGTGTGTGTAGGTGTGTGTGTGTGTGTGTGTGTGTGTAGGTGTGTGTGTGTGTGTGTCTGTGTGTGTGGCGGTGGTTCCGACCGCAGTGTTTCCGTCAACACTACTCTATGTTTCTGCATAAATACTCTTGACAGTTAAACGTTGCGTTACGTTATGCGACAGCCAGCTGTCAAGAACTACGGCATATAAGAGACACCAGGCGATCTCTCTCTCTCTGCTCTCTACCAACCGGTACAGTGAACACACGTCCTCCACGCTCGGTCAGTTATCTGCTATGTACTGGTGTACTGTTGTAATTGTTATTATATCATAAAGTGTATTATTGTTAAATGTATCATATAGTTTATTCAGTTTGTGAAGTAATAAAGTTCTATTAAATGTTTACGTATGGATTTAATATCAACAAGTGCAATTAACATCCATATTGGTGACCCCGCGCCGCAAGCCGAAGATGCCGAACCTGATGTTCCAGCCGACGTCGCCTAACTTCCACGCACGTGCTCATGCCTACAGAAAACGAATATCTAAACAGGTCAGTCCTTTGTAATTTAAAAATTATCTGATTTTTTTCACAATGGCCGAAGATTCTTCAAGCAGAAATACCATGGCAAGGGTTACAATAAAATTACCTCCTATATGGAGACGTAACGTGAAAATCTGGCAAATGCAGGTTGACGCCCAGTTCGATATATCGCAGATCAGTTCTGAAAAGACAAAATTCAGTCATGTACTCGCTATACTCGATCCTGATGTCGCAGAGTCAATTTCAGATTTTTTAACCCAACCCTTATCATCAACCCCTTCAGATCTAATGAAACGTCTTTTATTAGAATTTGAAGAGTCCGAAAGTCGCAAAATAAATAAACTTTTAACAGAATTAGAATTAGGCGACAGAAAACCATCGCAACTTTTACGCGAAATGAAGTTTTTAGCCGGTAGTCAGATTAAAGAGGATTTCCTTAAAACTTTATTTCTACAACGTTTACCAGTCAACGTTCGTTCAATTTTGGCTTTGAGCAACGATTCTCTAGAAAATTTGTCGGTTACAGCAGACAAAATCGTGGAATTTTCCGGAGATAAATACAACGTGGCTGGAATTCAGTCACGCGAGCCCGACAAGCTAGCCAAGTTAGAAGCGCAATTAGAGAAGCTAACAGCATCAGTCAACGAATTGCGAACGCGTTCCCGATCTACCTCCCGAGAAAGACCCAAGCTTTCTCGAAATTCCATAAACACAAATTCCTCAACCTCCACGTGTTGGTATCATGAACGATTTGGCAACAAGGCCAAACGTTGCATCCAACCTTGCAATTTTAAAGCAAAACATGTGTCGGAAACTAACAAGGCACCCCCTCCACGCGGCAGGGGACGAGAGCCACCTAACACGCCGCCTTTTTATTTTTGATAGACGCTCCAATATGAAATTTCTAATCGACTCTGGAGCGGATATTTCAGTTATTCCACCCACTCACGACCAACGGAAATTTCAATCGAAACGTACCTTGTATGCTGCAAACGGGACCCCTATTCATACCTATGGCGAACAATTATTAGATTTGGATCTAGGTTTACGCCGTAAGTTCTGCTGGCCCTTCACACTTGCCGATATCAAGCAACCAATTATAGGCGCTGATTTTTTAGCAGAGTTTGCTTTACTTGTGGATATGAAACATAGACGTTTAATCGATACAAAGACAAACCTCTCTAAGACCGGTGCTAACCCACCACCAGGAATTAATTCTAAAATTCATCTTGTAGACCTGACACACCAGTACTTCAAATTGCTACAACAATTTCCTGACCTTTTTAAGGAAACTTCTTCTAGCAACCTTCCAGAGGTTGAGTTCTTCCATACTATAAGTACGGAAGGACCACCTGTCACTGCAAAAGCTAGAAGATTGCCCCCGGAAAAGCTAGCTCAAGCAAAGCTAGAATTCCAGCACATGATAAACTTGGGAATTTGTAGACCCTCCAAAAGTCCATGGTCAAGCCCCCTCCACATGGTGCAAAAAAAGGATGGCTCATGGAGACCATGTGGGGATTACCGAGCACTAAACGCTAAAACAATCCCAGACAAATATCCCGTTCCAAATTTGCAGGATTTTAATTCCCAGTTAGAAGGCAAACGTATTTTTTCAAAATTGGATATCATTCGCGCTTTCCATCACATCCCAGTAGCAGCTCAAGATATTCCCAAAACAGCAGTCATAACTCCATTTGGGTTATTCGAATTTGTTAAAACCCCATTTGGCCTTCGTAATTCAGCACAAACATTTCAAAGATATTTACATTCAATTTTAAGACATCTTGACTTTGCCTACTCCTATCTTGACGATATTCTCGTTGCATCAGCCTCTGAAAAAGAACATCAAGAGCATCTAGCAAAACTTTTTCAGACACTTCAAGACAACGGCATCCGTATCAATTCATCTAAATGTGAATTCGGAGTGGCCGAAATTTCATTTTTAGGTTTTCGTGTAAATAAATCTGGATTATTTCCACTTCCTGAACGCATCAAAGCTATTACCGACCTACCTCTTCCCGATACCATTGAAAAACTCAGAAGATTTTTAGGTCTCATAAATTTCTACCGTCGTTCTCTTCCACGTGCTGCGGAAATTCAGCAACCACTATTCGACCTCTGCCAGAATCCCAAAAAACGCGACGAACGTAAAATCGAGTGGACTCCTCAGACTCGAGAAGTATTCGAACGTTTGAAAGAGGCACTAAAAAAACGCTACACTAATAGCTCATCCGTCTTCTTCGCTACCACTGATTCTCCATGTCGATGCTTCTGATTATGCCGTAGGTGCTTCCCTCCAACAACTACGTGATCAAACACTAGAACCCCTAGGTTTCTACTCTAAAAAGCTTACTTCAGCCCAAAAATCTAACAGCACCTACGCTAGCGAACTTCTAGCCGCTTATCAGGCAGTTAAATACTTTAGATATACCCTAGAAGGTCGCCATTTCACCATTTATACGGACCACAAACCTTTGACATACGCTTTTGAACAACGCGTCGATAAAGCATCTCCAAGGCAACTACGACATTTAGACTTCCTAGGTCAATTTACCACAGACATTCGCTACATACCAGGTCCTACAAACATTCCCGCAGACTATTGTTCTCGCATTGAAACAATTTCACTTTCTTCCACTGTGTCACTCCAAGAAATTGCGCAAGCTCAGTCATCTTGTGAGGAACTCAAGCACCTTCTGCAGTCTAAATCTTTCTCATACAAATTTCAAAACATGCATCTTGACAACGGATTAAATCTTATTTGCGATTCTTCTTCAAAGAAACTTCGCCCATTCATTCCGCTCAAATTTCGTCGAAAGATTTTCGATTCTATCCACAATTTATCTCACCCAGGCATATCAGCTTCAGTCGATCTGGTCCAGGATATATTTTGTTGGCCCAAATTGAAACGCGATGTATCTCTTTGGTCTAAAACTTGCATTCCCTGCCAGAAAGTCAAGATATGGAGACACACTTCCAGTGCCATTGGACAATACACCCCAGCCATGAGAAGATTCTCGCATATAAATGTTGACATTGTGGGACCATTACCACCATCACAAGGTCAACGCTATCTGTTAACAATAATAGACAGATTTTCTCGATGGCCCGAAGCAATTCCATTGTCAGATATTACAGCAGAAACAGTAGCGAACACTATTTTATCATGCTGGATCTCTCGTTTCGGTGTTCCGCAATACATCACCACAGACAGAGGTAAATAATTCGATTGCCACCTTTTCACACACCTCACTAAAACACTAGGTGCATACCACATCAAGACCACAGCTTACCACCCAGCAGCAAATGGTGTAATCGAGAGATGGCATAGAGTTCTGAAACAGGCCTTGAAAGCTCATATGGACGAAAACTGGGTCGCTAAATTTCCAATTGTGTTACTAGGACTCAGATCGTACATAATTCCAGAATATCGCTCAACACCCGCTGAAATAGTCTACGGAGAATCAATCAAACTTCTCACCGACTTTTTCAACAGCACACAAGCTCATGATGTTCAACCACTTATATCTCAGCTGAAAGAAGACATAAGGAAACCTCGACCAGTACCTTTTAAACATCATACTGCAAAAAAAGGTATTTGTCCATCCTAAGCTTATGGAAGCTCCTTTTGTTTTTGTTCGCATTGATATTCCGCGAAAAACCCACGAACCAGTTTATGACGGCCCCTTTGAAGTGTTATCCCGAACTGACAAAGTCTTCAAAATCAAGAAATCACACGGAGAAGAGACAATTTCTGTTGACCGTCTTAAACCCGCATTCATTCTTTGTGATAACGAACAGACAACTTTCCAGCCTCAGAGACATCCTAGTGAAACTGAAAGTGACAGTGAAAGTCCAACACCTAGTGACACTGAAAGTGACAGTGAAAGTCCAACACCTAGTGAAACTGAAAGTGACAGTGAAGTTCCCGTTCCCGTTCAAACTACACGCCATGGACGTAGAGTTCGATTTCCACGAAGATACTTGAGCTAATAGCGTTGCCACTGAGAGGGGAGTATGTGGCGGTGGTTCCGACCGCAGTGTTTCCGTCAACACTACTCTATGTTTCTGCATAAATACTCTTGACAGTTAAACGTTGCGTTACGTTATGCGACAGCCAGCTGTCAAGAACTACGGCATATAAGAGACACCAGGCGATCTCTCTCTCTCTCTCTCTCTCTCTGCTCTCTACCAACCGGTACAGTGAACACACGTCCTCCACGCTCGGTCAGTTATCTGCTATGTACTGGTGTACTGTTGTAATTGTTATTATATCATAAAGTGTATTATAGTTAAATGTATCATATAGTTTATTCAGTTAGTGAGGTAATAAAGTTCTATTAAATGTTTACGTATGGATTTAATATCAACAAGTGCAATTAACATCCATAATATATTATTTTCGTTCATTTGTTCCGAAAGCTTTATTTCGCTCGATATATAAAAATTTTGCTTCCAATAACCTGTCCTTTATTTATTTATTCTTGCATTTTAATCTTATCCATCCGTTTATTCTCAATGTATTTGTATCTAGATCTTTTTGGTGTTTTCTTGTATGGCGTTGAACTATTTCTTTTTTACTCGATTCGCAACTACGCTATATTTTTACTCTTTCTTCCTATTCGATGTGCAACTGCGCTATATTTGCATCTTGTTTATTTTCTTAAGTATATATACATATAGCTTCTATTGGTCCAAAATCTTCCTCAGTCCCCTACACTTCCTATTACTTTATAAATATCATATTCATCTCATATTTATGGTATATCAATGCCCAATAATCCCTTACGATTCATCATATACTTCTTCTATATTCTTACCTTCCTTAGATTTGAAAAGTACATACTCATTTAGCTACTCCATCTATCTTCAGAGCGTTTCCTTGCCATATACTCAATATTTTACATACTTTTACAATTCATTAATCAACCGATCTTCTGTAAACTTCTCTTGCTTCTATTACTTCTGACGTTCTCCCGTATATCGTTGTGCTTATCTTTTTTTCTCTTTTTCTAGTTCCCATATTTCCTATTCCTTGAATTCTATACATTTATATCAATTTAGTTTTTGTTCTTATAAAAAAATCCTTTGCGATTTTTCGTTGCTTTTCTTCGAATTTTGTTCTGTGATGTCAGTTTAAAGACATGCTAAGGTTCTATTTTTTTTGTAAGAATGCTTGTCGAACTTTCTTTTATATGTGAGGTCAGTTTTTCTCCTATTTTATTTATATTTAGTTTTTGATTATCTAACTTCTCATTCATATTTCTCTTGCTTTCATTTATATCTTGTTTTATATTCTGCATTAGTTTTATCAGCATGTCGGTGTTACTGTCAGGTTTCTGTTTTGCCCGTCTTTCTTGTTTTCGTCAGGTATTGTTTTAGTAGGTTATTGTATTAGTAGGTTCCTCTACTACCGTTTCTTCTCTTGTGTGTACCATTATTTATGCTTTTTCCTCCATATTTTCACTTACTTCTTGCTGAAATCTTCTCTCCTCATCCATTTCAATACGTTCCTGCTGTCCATGCTCATCATCTCCCCCGTCTTGTCTGTTTTTTTACTTTGTGGTTTTCCTTCTTATTGGCTTTATTATTTTATATGTTTGTTGAAATTCGTGCAAGAATTATCGAGCTCCACGTTTAGGGTGTCAATTATAGTAGATAGTTTATATTGAGAGGGTCTGTTTTGAGTTATTTTATGTATATTAAGTGTATGCTTAGGTGTAAGTGTATCTTATTTTATAAATATAATGTAAGTTATAATTTAAGGTGTATATACTGCCAACATTAAATAAAGGAATAATCAATGGAAATTATACTTAATATATACTTGAATGCAAAGTTCCTTTTGTTTTTTATCTACCTTATTATAACCAAAATTTAGTTCTTATCCTTTTTCTTAACTTGCCTCAGCTATGAAACTCCATCGTCTTAAGGTTTTTTCTCTTATTAGGGTTCAAAACACCTGCTGCAAATCTCATTAGCACATAAAAAATATATCTATTAAATATTAAGCATGTGAATAATTATGTGTAAAAATCTGCAAATTGCTCTTTCTAGCTAAAAGCTCCCTCTAGTGACCAGAAGAATTATCTACGTTAAGTTAACCCCCCTTTATAGATTCCTTACTTAAAACCGATCTTCTATCAACTATCCTACCAGTCAATAAAACAAATAAAAACCTTTATGCTGATACACTCATTGACAATTAATTTTTAAGGTGAATATAAATTCCCATCTTTTACAACAATCTTTATTCCACATTAATTGATTCGGACCCGAATCCCCCCCCTCTTTATATTAATTATATCTTAAGTACATTCATCTTAGTTACACACTCTATTATTTAAATTGTAATACGCGTCGTTTAAATAAACCGTTTATTATATCTTTCACTTATTTGTTTGTTGGCATGATACCCGCTGGTACTGCCGTTGCTATGGTAATAACGTTATATGAAAAAATTGATGGATATTAGCTTTGTGGTGCCTGAATACTGCACCATCTTCATCGGCAAATATGTAGTATTTTTCACAGAAAAATGGCAGAATTATTGAAGTTCTTGCTCTAATCTTGCTCTAATCTTGTTACTGCAAGTCAATTTTTAAAATATTAATTAAACACTATGTTCGAAGTGCGCGTCACCTTAATTTTCCACTGAGTTTACTTAATTACTAGTTTACAATTTATACACTGACTATAAACAGATTTACCGTTGTGTTACTCGTTAGCATGTGATTATGATTATGCTTTTTGAGACTATTTTAGTTGATTTTTCTACTTCCTACATGGATTTATCAGATTTGTAATACTACCGTTTTCAACTTGATGCTGTTACTTTGGGTGTTCGAACAAGAATAGCTTCTTAAAAACAAAAACAACAAAATAATTTGTTTTCTCGACTCTTCCTGATTTTGACTTATCAGCCAATGAAATTGTTTGTTTGCAATTTACTTCCTCCGTGAAGTGCTGTTTACATGTTTTTAACAAAAATGCCATCGAACTGGCCAATGACATCGCTAGTTCGCACATATAGTTCAAATGGATGTTACTTCCTGGGAAATATCATTTAAATTATTATGAACTCAGTTTGAAACTGATTTTATCGCGGTGAGTTTTAAATTTTCAATATTTTTACTTTTTTATCACTAGGTATTGGGACACTTTGGCCAGACATTTGTAGTGACTTTTCTAGTGACTTTTGTTGTAGTTGGTAGCACTGGCTATCTTGTGGTTAAGTATTGGCTCTGCATTACGGACATGACAGTTGACAGTTACCGACATAACACCTGACAGTTACGGACATGACAGTTTACAGATGACTTAAGAGCCCCATTTTAGGGCTCCGGTCACAATGACATCTAGGGCTTCGCCCCCCTTCAGGGCTCCGCCGTAAGGTATCCTTCCTCTTGTTGGTATTTAAATCGTAGTGCGGGGGCTCTGTCTAGACCCCCATAGTGATCCCGTGAAAAGCGAGGTTAATTCTGGATTATTGTCGGTGATCATTGGGCGATGACGTCATCGAGATCTTCTCCGATTTTTCATTTATAGCTGAATACATCGTGCTGTTAATTTGGACACCCTGTTTATTACTTTAGCAAAGTAACCTGTTCAAAAACCAGATGGTAACTAGCCGCAATTGATCTTTGAGACCTTAGGTGAAAGTCCGACGCCTTGATAACTGCGCTATACGAGCTTGTTAGTATTATATGCTAGTATGTGTATATATTCGGATGAAATCTAAAGGTGTTCTTTAGCTTAATAAAATTTAAACAGTCGCTGGTACGTATTTATGTGCCAAAACAACCATATTATAGGTAATTAAAACGAAAATTTAACTTGTGCCTGTGTGTGACCTTAGTCTTGTTTGAGCTTGTACACGCCGTTGTTTTGAAAGAATATACGACACATATAGGTCATGACAGTTAGATGTCTTTGCTTAGACTGACAGATGTGTGGAATAACAAACAGACATGATGTGTTACTCAGTTTTGGCGGGAAAATATGAATTTGCACAAAAAACAAACAGACAAAGGATTTGAATAACATGTTTGAGATGTGACAGACACGACAGCTAGTTATATACAGACAGCTGGCGTGTTAGAACTTGTCTGTACACTTGTTATCTGTTGTTATTTCCGGTAGGTGACCTAGTTTTCAGAATTAGAGTTTGTTGAATACAGTTGTTATCAGTTGTCATTTCCGGTAGGTGACCTAGTTTTTAGAGTTAGACCCGTGGCAGATGAACGTTATGAGTTGTCATTTCCTGTCGATGACCTAGTTTCTCTGTTGGAGTTCACTATAAGCTCATTTACAATTGAGTTGTCACAGAGAAAAGACGTGCTTCAGTTTGCTCTATCCAAGTCTGTTTCAAAACGGCTACATTAAATGATGTGTGTTACCAGCAAATTAAAGACAACTTCTGGTATGGTCTATTTGGAGACTTTCAAGTTATTATCCATAAGAATACTGGTTGTTTCAATGCAACAAAATTGTGTAAGAGTGGTGAGAAAAGATTCAGACATTGGTTGGAAAATAAGAAAACTAAAGAGTTGATTGCCTATTACAACAGTCAGCTAAAGGAAGATTTAGGGTATCGGAATACCGATACCCTAAATATTTCAACCGAAGGAGCCCACTTAGAGTCATCTCCAGGGGGCCGGAATACTGGCCCCCTAGAAGCGGATGCAACATTTCAATTAACACCAACAACCGCTACATACGTGGTCGACTTTGGTGGAAGACAAGCTGAAAACAACTTGATATCTGGTACATATGTGTGCAAATATTTGATAGTAAATTTGGCCTGTTGGATATCCAATCATTTCTATGACAAGTGCAACCAAATTATTTTTGATTTTTTCCTAAGCGAATTTAATCAGAAATATAGGGACAACCTTGAGAAGATTGAATTGAAATTAATGGATATAGATAATGAAGTGCAGCGTATGCGAGAAACATATGCTAAAGTCACAGAACATCTTGAAGATATATCCCCAAAGCCAAGTAACCCGGGAACAATAAGTTTGTTTGGTTTACTTGCAAGAAACGAGAAAAACGTCACCTATCCATATCATGCTGTAAGAACACAAAAGAAAAATTTCCGAAGAGCTGTCTGGAACTTTAAAAATAAACATCTCAATACCCAAGTGGTCCTAAACATTCTGTATGATCTAAATTCAGTAAATCTTTTTAACAGAATAAAGACCGAAGTGAAATACCTTACGGCGCATAGAAACAACTTACAGATAGCAGATGTACCGCAAGAGAATCTTATTCAGGATATTATTGCTTTACGACATAAGTTTTAATTGTATTATAAAATAAAAACACATTAATTTAAGAAAGACTTTTATTTGATTTTAAGTACAAATGTGTTAACTCTTGCCGGTTGTTGCAATATATTTATAGAATTATTAACATCAGATGGTTCAGCGTTACGTTGTGCTTGTTTTTGTCGTCGGCGACGCTTCATGGTTGTAGGCTTACTAGGCGATAACACTAGCTTCCTTTAGTTCTTCCAAGATGGACTGAACTTCGTTGTTATGAGCATTATTACCAGCAACTTGGGAAGCCACTAAAAGTCTAAGTCTGCCAACCAACTCGTTTATGTCATCCCAATACACATATGGTATTAGTTAGTTTGTTTTTTTATCATTTAGTTGTTAGTGCTGATGCTACTGCTACCACTTCTCTTGTCACGCTGAGCTTTAGGTTCAGTCTTTTGTTAAGATGTCTGGCGTTGTCGTCGTCATCGTCGTAGGTGTAACCAAAACCTTGAGGAGTTGAGGATCTACGCCTTCGTGGATTTATAACTGGTTTTATTAGAGTGAGATACTTTTCCGAGGAACAACCCTTGGTTCGAACATTGAGATCGTAGTTCATTTTATGAACACTAGTTGCTTCTAGAATATCTCTATAGTGTTAAAGATCCTCATAAGTATACCCCCTAGGTGTTTTCATAAATATCAATTCTAGCAGACCTTGTGTTTGCGGATATCTCCATTGACCCAGTTGAATCTCAGCATCAGTAAAGTCTAAGCGTTTGTTGCCAAGACTCCAGCTACCAGTATCTTTAGCGTAGCGAGCACCATACGTTTGATCAATGGTAGCAAGTCTCGGTGGTTCAGTAAAATACTTGTCTACATAATACCGAACTTATTCAGGATATTGCTCCAAAAATTCGTGATATGCTGGGTTGGTTGTGACACTTGCAGATCTGCCTCAAGCTCTTCAAATGTTGAGATATACTCATCGGAATTTGTCTCCTCCGCAGGTTCAGTTTCAAAAACTTCATGGTCTTTAAGGAATTCAACTTGGGGTTTCGTTTTTGGTATATCAACTTCTTCTTTCATTTGTTCAGCCACAGGTGGCTGCTGCAGTGCTGTGTTTTTAGATATTTCACTCAGCGGCTCAACAATTGGTTTATATAAACGTTGCAGAGCATCATCATTCTCAGCTCTGTTAATCTTAAGCATTAAATGTTTTTTTTCGAATATTTTCAGCAAGTTGTAAAATCCTTTTCTTAATTTTCTCTCTTGCTTACTCATCACCTCCATCGTGCTAAATAGTGGTCTAATCACTTGTTAGAGCGATAAAAGCTGTGTGGTGATGTAAGGTATACTGACTCCGCCTCAGTGCTTGTCTTCTTATTTATCACGATGTCCCCCATGTCTGTTATTTTAGGCAGCTGTATGACAGCTGTGTATGACAGCTGTGTTAGACAGTTGTGTTAGGCAGCTGTGTTAGATAGCTGTGTTAGACAGCTGTGTTAGACAGCTGTATTAGGCAGCTATGTTAGACAGCTGTCTTAGACAGCTGTCTTAGACAGCTGTGCTAGACAGCAGTCTTATACAGCTGTGTTAGACAGCTGTGTTAGGTAGCTGTGTTAGACAGCTGTCTTAGACAGCTGTGTTAGGCAGCTGTGCTCGACAGTTGTCTTCAAGATCTGTGTTAGACAGCTGTCTTAGACATCTGTCTTAGACCGCTGTGTTAGACAGCTGTGTTAGACAGCTGTCATAGACAGCTGTATGACAGTTGTTAGACAGCTGCATGTCCTGTCTATTATTGATTGTAACCAGTTAGATTAATATCGAATCCTTTTCTATATATGCCTTTGTGTACATCGTTTTCTTTCACAATCACCAACACACCATACTTATTGTCTTTCCAGCATTGGTAGCATATATTTTTAAATTGTTTAAAGTCCATATCGGTAGTCACATGATCGTCGTACATATTTTTTTAATTGGTTTCATTTTGCTTGAATAACATAACATTTGCGTTGTGACGTACCAGATGTTTGGGTATTCGAGTATATGTTTGACAGAGATAGAATGAATCAATATTCTTATGTCTACCCATACTAAAGTATGCTTTTATTTTATCTTGTTTGTCACAAGCTACATCATGAAATATAAACACAGAGTTGTCCAAGGCATCTCCCGGATCTAATATTTCATCGTTTTCACTATAAGGATAGTGACCAACACCTTTTGCTGCATTCAACACCTGTTGTAACATCTTGTATTTCGGTTGCTACAGTGACTTTGAATACACATACACGTTATCAAACTTTAAACCATTAGCTTCAAACAATAAACTCAGCATGACATTTGTTTTACCACATCCACTAGGACCACATATGATACATCGAACGGAGTTTGGAAAGAGATGACCATGCCTCAGTTGTTCTGCTGTAGCCGTAACAACATCGTCTATATTTGTAATGGGTAAGGCAGAAAGTGTTTGATGATACGCATCGTGACTTAAACTAAACTAATGTTTGATGTGTGTGTGTATACAGATGCAAGTGAGACACACAGTCAGTATGAATGTTGGTGTCACAGAGTGAGGGTCGTTATTAACAAAGAAGAAGGACGCAAGTTTTGCTGAAAAGTTGGAGCGTTACAAACACCATGAAAGTTAACAGAAAACTTGTTGCGGGGCTTTATGTAATTAACTCGATGCCAAAGAAGAAAGTTCTCTTTAAAAACATAATAAGTCCGATTGGGGAAGTTATAAAAGATAGAAACCTTATTCCAACAGAGAACGCTGTGTTTTGATATAGCTCGTACAATCGTTAGAAACATTGGTGGGCGTAAGAATGTGCAGAAACCTCGAGTTATTCTAATACCTAAAAGCGGAGGCTTCCTTCCACTGTTGCCTCTGATATTTGGTGGGCTGTCAGCACTAGGAGCTCTGGGTGGCGGTGCTGCAGGTATTGCTAAAGCCGTGAACGATGCCAAGTCTGAGAAACATAAACTGGAGGAAGAAGAACGGCACAACAAAACAATGGAAGCCATCGCGATGGGTAGGAGAGAAATTTAGGTCAAAATGCAAGAGAGTGGGCAAAGACCTGTATCTCAAGAAACAACGCTCCGGTTATGGGTTGTATCTGCAAAAGCGAAAAAACTAAAGTGTTTACCAGCAAGACCTCTGACAAATGTAGATCTTGTCAAGTTTGCTGGTAAAATGAAAATCCCATATTTTAGAGGTGTATACATGCGAGATGAGCTACCTTGCAATGGACCACGTAAGAACGAATCGTTCATCATGAATTTGCAAACACACAAGGAACCAGGGAGTCATTGGGTTGCTGTGAGGAAACGTGGTAACATCGTCGAGTACTTTGACTCGTATGGAAACTTGAAGCCTCCTGCGGAGCTGCAACGTTACCTTAAAGACTATTCCCTATTGTATAATCATGATGTGTATCAAACATATAACACTTTTAATTGTGGTCACTTGTGTTTAAAATTTTTGCAATAAAAGGCACAGACGCTAGTCCTCAGTGTTTCAGTCATGTCGCACACCTTCGTGTTGAAAGACCGCAGCTCCCATCTGTCGTCAGACTACCATCCACCAATTGCTTTGGATGGTAGTTATACTGTTGCTTTGATAGGCTTTCACACATACAACAACATACCTAACATATATGAAGGTAAAAACAAATTTCATGTAAAAGAAGGAACTGGTTGGCGGACCATTACGATACCCACTGGTGCTTATGAAATAACACACTTGGAAGAGTTACTTCAAAATGAGCTTGTTGCTGCTATAGCAACACACGAACAAAAGCAGCAGGCTCTGATTCTGAGACCTAATCCGAATACCATCAAATGTAAACTAAAGTGTTATACAAATGTCAGTTTTGAATTTGATGGTTCGATTGGGCGAATGTTGGGCTTTTCAAAACAGGTTCTTCAAACGGGCATCTTTTATGAATCTGATTCACCTGCTGAAATAGTGGATGTTAGACAGATTCGCATAGAAACTAATATTGTGTCTGGTTCCTATTATAACGGACAACCCCCACATACGCTATATGAGTTTGCTCCGATGGTTGATTCTGGTTACGCAATCGACAGAACCTAAAAATTTAATTGACCTGCCGGTGAACAAGCAAGAGATTTCCAATATAAGTATCGACATCGACGATCAAGATTCAGTTCCTGTCAACATTCAAGGTGAAGAGGTGTCTGTTCGCTTGAAACTTATAAAGGTTGCTCAGTATGTTGATCTTTAAATATATAAAAGCAAGTGCATCTACCAAAACAAATTCAGTTGAGTCAGACACTTCAAAGAGTACACTTCGTCCCGATATTATTGAGTTCCTGAAAAGCCTGGGCTATCATGTCAAAACTAGAAATATTCAAATATCCCGTGTTTGATGATGCCATCGATCGAGAAGAACAGCGCTCTTACTATTCACCAACTAAATCGTTTGGTTACAGCGATGAAATTGAAATAGCCATCAATTAACAAGATGCGTTCGTATGTCTGGCCGAGTCAGCTCTAATAATCGAAGGTGCTCTGGAACCTTTAGCAGTACAAAATGCCAATGGTGCATGTTATCTGTCAAATAATGGAGGAGCAGCTCTGTTTGAATCGATGACCTATGAGTTAAATAACAAGGAAGTGTAACAAGTGCGAGACCCATACACCACAACAGCCATCAAAAGTCTGCTATCCTTTAGTAAGAATGAAAACAAATTTCTTAGCAATGCCGTTTCACATGCTCATACCTATTTGGTTCCTCTTCAGTTTCTTCCATCATTTCAAAGCTGTTCTCTGTGGCAAACATACTTTCCGATTTACAGGAGTTCGAAATGATTCCAACAGCTATTACAGCACAGGTACAGCACGAACGAAAATTACCATAACCAATATGTTTTAAAGGCGAAACATGTATTTCCCAATGATAAAATGAAATTGGAACTGATGGATAAAATAGCAAAAGACACATCTATATTTCTCGCATACCGCAAATGGGACATATATGAGCTATCACTCAGAGATATCAACAGATGTGTGGGCTGTTAAAACTGCAACCAACTTGGAAAGACCTCTTTATGTGATTATAGCATTTCAAACAGGTCGTAAAGATAACGCAAGGAAGAGGGCAGACTTGTTCGATAACATTGGTATGGTGGATCTCCGAGTGTTTCTAAATTCAGAATGCTACCCTTATTAATCTATGAATATGGATTTCGAGAAATCCAAATATGCTGAAACCTATCAGATGTATACAGATTTTCAAAAAAGCTTCTGTTATAAAAACATGTCGGAGCCTATCTTGAATTATGACCAGTTTAAAGACCGAGCTCTATTTGTGATCGACTGTCAGCACCAGAACGAGTCAATCAAGTGGTGGACATTAAGGTGGAATTTATGAGCAGAGCGAATTTCCCTAATAACACACGAGCTTACTGTTTAGTTATTCACGACTGTGTATTGGAATATAATCCTCTAACAGGCACCGTTAGAGCCATTATGTAATAATTTACTATGTCACTTATGTATCAATATGTACCGCCTGGGGGCTAATTAATCCTAATAAATTTTTTACTGTATGTAAATCATTTGTTTTATTTTTTCTTTTGTTGCATTTTGATTAACACTCGTATATATTCATATATCAACAGTCGGTTTACATTCATTTCAAACAACACATATCAAGCAACCCTCGTATATCGGAGTTGATTTGTTTTTAAATTGAGTTTGTTAATTGTATTTTTGATCGCTCCCTACATATACACCCACGATGTAAATTCAAATTTACGTTAATAGAAAACACCCACATAAACTGATAACATTTTTATTACCCTTACACAAACGTATTTATTTGTATATGCAAATTAACTTGTTTGTTTTAGATTTAGTATTATATATTATATCAAATGTGTTTGACCTATTAAATGTATACAAACGAATTTACTAATATTTTATAAATCAAGTTCCCCTTATGATCTATATTAGAATTCACTTTTAATAGAAAACGCCCACGTAACCTGATAACATTCAGGAAACACGTTTAATTATCATATGTGTTTGTCAACAACTGGTTTTGTTTTCTATATACCAGCATAAAACAAACTTTATCTAGAGTCTCTGATGGATAATTTGGTATAGCGGTTAATACATTTATGTTTGAAATATACGGTCAATTCGAGCTCTGGTTCAAATCCAATTTGTGGCGCACGATTTTCTTTAAAAGAAAGATTTAAAATTGTCAGTCTATCTCTCTCATATTTGTATGTATCGCTTACCTATATGTCTGTGTGTGTGTGTGACGTTCGACAAGTTGAAATAGGGAACATTCCCTACCTTACCAACTTCCGATGTAATGTTCCCCTGTTCAAAAGGCTGGGCCTTGCACAGACACACAACTTTTCAATAAAATTCAAAAACCCGCCAAAACTAAATAACCTAGCAACCAATACAACAAACAACACACTTAACCTCAACAAACACAAAGATTTAACACATGGGTGAGCTTATTTGACAGATGTGTGTATAACCTACAAACATAGCCTAAGAAACGTTGGTAAGCTCGTAACAAACAAACATTCGGCTAGCGGGATAGCTGGTAGCCGACATAACCTTAAACACATGGACACCTAACCTCAACAAACAAACAGTCATATAGCGGGAATCACCATGCTTATATGTCATAACATACAACACGTGTGAGTGAACATAACCTCAAAAAACAATCAGATAGCGGGAATCAACATGGAACATAACCACAGATCACATGGAGACCTAACCTCAACAAACAGCAGGCTAATCGGTACATATCATAACAACACACTTAACCTCAACCGTCAAATAGCGGGAATCAACATGAAACATAACATACAACACGTGTGTACGAACATAACCTCAACAAACAATCAGATAGCGGGGAATCGACAAACACATGGAGATCAAAACTGATTGCCGCCATCTTGGAAGATTTGACGTCATGTGGCAGGGCAGGGGTGACAACTGACAGCTCAGTGGGGAATCGACATAACAACACATGGGAGACCAAACCTGATTGCGACCATCTTGGAACATTTGACGTCATCGGACAGGTCAGTGGTGAGAACTGCAAGCTGACACACAGGTGACAACTGACATCTGACAGCTCAGGTGACAACCGACAGCTGACAGGTCAAGTGACAGCTGACAAGCCGATGACAGCTGACATTGACAGCTGACAGGTGACAACTGACAGGTCATATGACAGGTGACAGGTCAGGTGTCAACTGTCAATCCCATGCGCACGCGTGTGACGTCACGGCGCATGCGCAGAAAAAGTAGAGGGGGTGTGCCCAGGTGCCGCCCTGTCTACTTTAACCGTTTCCCTATCTCTAATAATAACGGAGATAGCAATATATTCCCATCCAGTTTGGGACACACTGTATATATCATATTTTGGAATTATTTGTTGTAAATCTATTTTTTTCATCTTATTCATGAATACTCCTCGTAGTAGTGTAAGCTATTTCAACTTTCAAAGCGATAATATGAAATTTTAGATAATGCTATATTCAGACACCCACGCATCGACCTCGATCTGATATATGGTATAAATAACTATATATATATATATATATATATATATATATATATATATATATATATATATATATATATATATATATATATATATATATATACAGGCTGTTTCAAAAAACATGCACCATCGCTCGTGTGGCAATTCCTTACTAAAAAATAAGAAAAAAAGCTCCTGTGCACATGGGCCCGGAAACGCATAGTTTCCAATATACAGGGAGTTGAATTTTAATATTTTTTTTTAATTTTTTATAAATAATTTCAAAACCACTGAATTGATTTTAATGAAACTTGGAACTTGAAAGTTTATTATGAAAGTGCATATTTTCAAGTGAAAATCTGCTTACAACTGCGTCAGTGGCGTGCGTACGGGGTAACTGTAAAAATTCATTTGGGGAAAAAATATGTGCGCCACTGTCTTTTTCCAATTTTGATACATCAGTTATGAAGCTTATTACATAAGCCACAAAAGCTACCTCTTGGTATTTTTTCGTTCAGGGTATCCCCTAGGAGATATGATTAATTTTATAAAAAGGGGCAAAGTACCGATTAGTCGGCGTAAAAATAACAATAATAATAATATATGTTTACTGCAACGATAAGAATATGAAAAACAAAACATACAGTAAACATTACAGCAATAAACGTGCAAATAACTAACCTACGTAAAACTTATTGGTGATAAACATTGAAATGAATATTACAAACATTGATAAAAAATGATAAATAAAAATAAAAAATGAAAAAAAGTAATCGTACAGACACCATGATTTTTCCAAACTCTTGTTTTTTGTACATTACTCAATTGACTTTAATAACAAAGCTAAAGAAAATGTTGAAAGTGACCACCATTAGCGTCGTTACAATTATTTAACCTTCTGCGCAAAGATCTTCTTACTCTTCTGCAAATATTTTGATCTTCTCTAATGCTGTCAAATGCATATTCTATTCTTCCCAACAATTCTTCTCGTGTATTTACTGGTGTTTTATACACTATTTCTTTTAAATGACCCCACAAATAAAAATCGAGAGGATTCAGGTCCGGAGATCGAGGTGGCCATGACACCGGACCTCCACGACCAATCGATCGGTGACCGTATGTGTTGGCTAAATATGTTCTTACAACTGCTGCAAAATGTGCGGGCGCACCATCATGCTGGAACCACATTGTACCATTTCTCATAAAAAGCGGTAGTAACAACGGCAAATCATTTTGTAAAAAGTTTAAATATGAATCATGGTCAAGACGATTCGATAGAACAACAGGACCAATTATGTGATTTTCAATAATAGCAGCTCAAATATGGATGGAAAATTGATACTGCGAATTTGCAACTCTTAGAGAGTGTGGGTTTTCATCGGCCCATGTATGTAAATTGTGAAAATTTACGATACCTTTTCGCGTAAATGACGCCTCATCAGTAAATAGTACACGTTTAGAAAAATGTTGGTCGTGCCTAAGTTTGTTTAAGAACCACTGACAAAACATTACCCTTGGTTGAAAGTCTCTAGGTAGAAGTTCCTGGACACGTGTAAAATGATAGGGATATAAACTTTGATCCTTCAGAGTTCTGTGAACTGATGATGCCGAAATATTACCCAGTTCGGTGGCAATAATTCTCGAACTTGTACTAGGATCACGTTCAACTCTATTTAATATTGCCTCTTCAACTCGTACAGTTCGGCGGTATCTTCTGCGTCCAGAGTCAGCTTTTAAAGGTTTTAAAGAACCAGTTTATCTCAAATGTCTTACAATACGTGGGAAAATATTTTTGTCAGTAATTCTTCTTTGCGGATAAGTTTCCTGATAAACTCGCACAGCTTGTCTAGCATTTTGATTTGTTTCTCCATAAATTAACAACATATCAGACAAATCCGCTGAAGTGTACTTAATAAAAACCATCTTGAGAGGAGGAAATAATATTAATGAGCAGCTCAGTATCAACAAATAACTAAAAACGAAAATACTGCACCGTATCAAAATTTAAAGAATAGCACGAAAACTCTTTTGACGCCTACAAAGCACTTCAAAATTGTAGAATTTAGAGAACTGTCAAAAATTATAGTTTCATGGCACTTTACGATTACTGTTTTCATTACTCCAACGAATCGGTATTTTGCCCCTTTTTATAAAATTAATCATATCTCCTAGGGGATACCCTGAACGAAAAAATACCAAGAGGCAGCTTTTGTGGCTTATGTAATAAGCTTCATAACTGATGTATCAAAATTGGAAAAAGACAGTGGCGCACATATTTTTTCCCCAGATGAATTTTTACAGTTACCCCGTACGCACGCCACTGACGCAGTTGTAAGCAGATTTTCACTTGAAAATATGCACTTTCATAATACACTTTGAAGTTCCAAGTTTCATTAAAATCAATCCAGTGGTTTTGAAATTGTTTATAAAAAATATAAAAAATAATTAAAATTCAACTCCCTGTATATTGGAAACTATGCGTTTCCGGGCCCATGTGCACAGGAGCTTTTTTTCTTATTTTTTAGTAAGGAATTGCCCCACGTGCGATGGTGCATGTTTTTTGAAACAGCCTGTGTATATATATATATATATATATATATATATATATATATATATATATATATATATATATATATATATATATATATATATATACAGTAAATGTTTACTGAATTTAAGTTTTTAAATCTGTTCTTTTAAATATAACGATAATACTGGGATCTAATATTCAACAGAAATAATTAACTGTTTTATGGCATCAAACGAGACCCTGTGCGACATCTATGTTATAACCCAGCAAACAACGTCTCCACATCATGTAGCTGTTAATGTTGTACACGTGTTTGGTGGCGCCAACGGCTATTCTGTGTACCCGCGATCTACCCACGTGCATATAAAGATAAACGAGTTTTCGTCTTTATCATATGTAATGAGGAAGGCATCATCTATCACACACAATAAATGTATTTTAAATTGCTTTGTTATTTTAAACTATTCAACATACTTTAATTATATACCACAACCATTTCAGCAAGCTTTTCTTTCAGCGAAATCTTAATTATTGACGTCATTAAAGTTGTCTGTCTCTCTCTATCCATATCTCTATACCTCTCAGTCTCTGTCGGTCTCTAAACCTATCGTGTTTCCTCGCCTATGCTGTGTGTGTGTATGTGTAGAGTACATATAATAATAATAATTACAGCAAATTTATGTATTCTACAAACGTGCGCGCACAGAGACAAACAACCTTTCAATAAAAGTCAAAATTCCCGCCAAAACTGAGTAACATATGAACCATACAAGAAACATATGAGATGCGACTTACCCTTAACAAACAGACAACACGCATGTGTGTGTGTACTTAACCTCAACAAACAAATAAACATTCGACAGGCTTATATGTCAAACATTACCACAAATTCCCACGTGGTGAGCTCATAGCAAACAAATATAGCCTAACAAACAAGCGTGTGTGTAAACTTAACCTATAACATTCGGCTGGCGGCGACCTAACCTATAACATACGTCACAGAGCCAACACGTGAGTTTCTATGTCAAAACAAACATAGTCTTACAAGCGCGCGCGCGTGTGATGGTGTGTGTGTGTGTGTGTGTGTGTGTGTGTGTGTGTGTAAACTTGACCTAACAAAGCATTCGGCAAGCGAAAATCGGAGTCCTAATGTCACATTCAGCATACGTCACAGAGCCAACACGTGGTGAGCTTATATGTTGCCAACAAGCAAACATAACCACAAATTAACACGTGGGGAGCTTATATGCCCTAACCTCACAAGCGTGTGTGTAGGCTTAACCTGTAACATTCAGCATATACAACACGTGGTATATGTCAAACATAACCACCACGTGGTGAGCTCATAACAAACAAACATTCAGCTAGCGGGCAGCCGACATAACATGGAAACATAACCTAACAAACACATGTGGGTGCAGCTTAACCTAACATTCTCGGCTAGCGGGCAGCCGGCACATGTTCAACCATAACAAACAACACGTGTGTGTGTGTGGGAAACCTAACCACAAATTCCCACATGGGCGGTGAGCGGGAATCAAGCAACACGTGCGCGGCAGCCATTTTGGATCATGTGACATCAGCTGACATGTGACATCTGACAGGTGATAGCAGTCAGGTGACCCCTGTCAACTGACAGATGGAGGGGCTTAGCTTACCCCCACTCCTCCCAACTCTGACGTCACAACCAATCAGAACGCTACGATGGGTGGACTGAGGTGCCGGACTGTTTACTTCCGCGTCTTTGCCGCCCCAATATCACGGCAGCCTTTGGCTGATTGCACATGCCCTTTGTCGTCTCTACTCCACCTATTCCAACATCACTGTGCCTTGAACTAGTCTGCACAGCAATTAGTTGGGTGAAGTTTTATATTGCTCTGTCTCTGGGGTAAGCTGACCGTAGATCAGTTGTTTTTTGCGGTCCAGAGCTTTACACTCGCACAATATGTGCTGAGCTGATTCCTCTTCGTCTCGGCAGAGTCTGCATGCCAGGTTCCCCTCGAACCGCCCCATTTTATGCAGGTGTTTCTTGACGGCCATGTATCCCGTTAAGAGTCCTGTTATGTTCCTGAGCTGTCCTCTGCTAAGATTTAGCAGCTCCACAGCTCTCTTTGGACTGTGTTGCCCAATTAATGACTTCCCGTATTTGAGCCCTGGACAATCTGGCCAGTATGCCTTTTGCTGTTCCCTGACCCAGGACTTGATGGTTCCCCCGGCGGTGCATTTCGATACACCTAGGACCGGTAGGGAGTCACTTGGGCACACCCATCTGAGCCTTCTGATTGGCTTTGACATCAGAGTTGGGTGGAGTGGGAGTAACCTGAGAATTAGCCATGTGAGCATGCGTTAACAGATGGCGGGTAACCTGGCATCTGTCAGCTGTCATTTGCCAGCCGACGTCACACGTTTCAAGATGTCAGCGGCCACAAGCGACCATCTGTTCGCGGACCCCCGCGGCCGCACGCCGGCCATCTGGTCGCGGGGCTGTCATCTGCCGAACGACGTCACGCAACCGGCCATCTGGTCGCGGGTAACCTGTCAGGGCACATGTTCCTATCAGCTGTCATCTGCCAGTCGACGTCACACGTTCCAAGATGACCGCTGCCGCAACCGGCCATCTGGTCGCGGGTACCAGATATCCGCGCCCGTAGGCTGAATTCGAACCCGGTACCTCAGGATAACGAACAAACAGCTCAAGACACTGAGCTGTCGAGGTATATAAATATTGTACTGTTACAGCGGCTATATATATATATATATATATATATATATATATATATATATATATATATATATATATATATATATATATATATATATACAACTACCTTTTTAATTAATATCTAAATTGCAAAGTTTTGAATAACACAGCCAATGCTTTTATTGTGAGATATATATGTATCTAAGCACCGTTGTACAGATTACAACGAAAATATGAGTGAGAATATTATGGTGACCTAGATAGGATATATTATTATTAAATTAATACTAAATTGGCTGTTTGAACTTAATACAATTATTTAATTATGTAACAAGAGCTTCTGGAGTAAATAACGCACGTAAAAAATTTAGTTTTATATATATCAAAACAAATAATGCACCAAACGTAAATACACAGACCATAAGTCTTAGCTGCAGTTGCAATTAATATAGAAGAGAGGCTATCACGGTAACCTTGATCGCCTCCGGCATATTACTAGTTCATACAATTATTTATATAACAATAACCTAGTATGTAAATGTAAACATAGGTTTGAATAGGAGAAAAATCCAGTTTTATATACATCAAAAACTAATATTCATTAGCATGCGACATAATATATGAGTTATAATTAAGTATTATTTATTACGTGACAGATATGATGCTTTCCCTTTTTACATATGAGATGTGTTTATCTGATACATGCAGGTAGGAAGATCACGAGTTCACAGATTACCCGTAGGCTCCATGTACAACTATAATAGTTACATGCTTTTGGAGATGAGTTTGCCCAGCTACAACACAGATGGCGCATGATACCAGAAAACAGTTAATTATTTCTGTTGAATGTTAACGTTATACATTAAAATAACAAAAAGTTTACAAGAAACAGTGTACCAGGAGTGTTCAATAATAACATAGATTTAAAACAAAAATTCAAATATATACGAAGGATTACCCATTAAAAATGGCGCATTACAAAAGCACACACGCACGTTCGTTTCTTGTGTACCACGTGTTGGTTCTCATATGTGTTGATTTCCCTAGTGGCATATACAAGGGTTGATCAAAATGCAAGAAAGAAAAATCAAACAATCGATTTACATACAATAAAGAATTTATTAGGGTACAACCCTAAGCTGTACATATTGATACATAAGTGACATAGTAAATTATATTATTATTTAATGGCTGTACATATTGATACATAAGTGACATAGTAAATTATATCATTACATAATGGCTCTAACGATGCCCGTTCGAGGTTTATATTCCAATACACTGTCGTGAATAACTAAACAGTAAGCTTGTGTGTTATTGGGGAAATTTGCTCGGCTCATAAACTCCACCTTAATATCCACCGTTGACGATTTGATTGATTCGTTCTGATGTTGACAGTCGATCACAAGTGGAGCTCGGTCTTTAAACTCGTCATAATTCAAGATAGGTATGAGTATGTGAAACTTGTTATCGTTTAAGGTGATGTGCTCCGACGACACATTCAGTGCGGCATTGCTAAGAGATTTGGCTTCATTCTTACTGAAGAATAGCAGACTTTTGATGGTTGTTGTGGTGTATCGCTCTCGCACTCGTTCCACTTCCTTGTTATTTACCTCATAGGTCATCAGTAGGTATAGATGGTTCGTTCTGAGCCCACCACCTTCCACTACCCGGCTACTGCGCCGGCGCGAAGCGCCGGAGTGTAGTTATAGTAACGTCATAGCCCCGCCCCGCCCGCTTTTGGGCGGAACCCCGCCCCTGGTAAGCGTAGCCCCACCCCCGTTGGGCGTAGCCCCGCCCCTTTTGGGCGGAGACCCACCCCGTCCACTTGAGCGGGGCCCCATAAACGACCACACCCCGACCACGCCCGATCACACCCGGCCACGCCCCGACCACGCCCCGATCACACCACTAACCGGCGCCAAGCGCCGGAGAGACGTCACAGTGACATCACTCTTCTAATTATTACACTGCGTCGATGTAAATAGGAATTCTAATAAAAACATATGTGTACTGAAATATCTTAAATTGTATTTTAACATACTATACTATATAGTTATGATATTAAAACTGGTTATAAACGAGTATGTTGTTTAAAAACAACGATATTAACTATCGATAGGTCTTCTTGGTATTTTTGTTTTGTAAAGAAAATCAGGGGGACAATCGGAATACTCATATATCTAGATAATTCGTCTTCTTATTTAGACAGGTTAGATCAAATCTCGATTGAGATTCCACAAATCCAATTCTGACTAAGGGCGCAGCCCCCACCGCCGACTCACTACCGCCTCCGGCGATTTTATTGCATTCAACACGCCAAGTCGAGTAACATGACATCAAACACTATACCTCTACCCCGCTTAATAACAACGTTGGTTTGCACATGCGCAAACAGCCATATTTGCGTACGTTATTTTCATAAAAATTAACATGGCGGATCCTCTTACAATCACAGGTAGTGCCATCTGTCATTTAAAAATTTAAATTTCCTGCGTTTTTCCCTACCGGTCGGTCATATTGGACGCCATCTTGGATTACGTCACTCCAGGTTTGTCCCCTATTGGTTCTCCGTCCAGTGATGTCACTCTGACGTCGCTCCGGCGCTTGGCGCCGGTTAGGGGTGTGGTTGGGGCGTGTCAGGGCGTGGTCGGGGGTTGTCGGGGCGTGGTCGGGGGCCCAAGCGGTCGGGGTGGATCTCCGCCCTTTATGACGTCACTCTGGCGCCTCGTGCCGGCGCAGGAGCCGGGTGGTGGAAGGTGATGGGCTCAGAACGAACCATCTATACCTACTGTCATCGATTCAAACAGAGCTGCTCCTCCATTATTTGACAGATAACACTCACCATTGGCATTGTGTATTGCTAAAGGTACCAGAGCACCTTCGATTATTAGAGCTGACTCGGCCAAACATACGAACGCATTTTGCTGATTGATGGCTTATTAAATGTCATCGCTGTTACCAAACGATTTAGTTGGTGAATAGTAAGAGCGCAGTTCTTCTCGATCGACGGCATCATCAAACACGGGGTCTTTGAATATTTCTAGTTTTGACGACATGATAGCCCAGGTTTTTCAGGAACTCAATATTTTCGGGACGAAGTGTACCCTTTGAACTGTCTGACTCAACTGAATTTGCTTTGGTAGATGCACGTGCTTTTATATCTTTAAAGACCAACATGCTAAGCAACCTTTATAAGCTTCAAGCGAACAGACACCTCTTCACCTTGAAAGTTGACAGGAACTGAATCTTGATCGACGATATCGATGCTTATACTAGAAATCTCTTGCTTGTTCACCGGTAGGTAAATTAAACTTTTAGATTCTATGTCGATTGCGTAGACTGTATCAACCATTGGAGCAAACTCATATAACGTATGTGAGGGCTGGCCGTTATAATAGGAACCAGACACAATATTAGTTTCTATGCGAATCTGTCTAACATCCACTATTTCAACAGGTAAATCAGATTCATAAAAGATGTCCAGTTGAAGAACTTGTTTTGAAAAGCCCAACATTTGCCCAATCGAACCATCAAATTCAAAACTGACATTTGTATAACACTTTATTATACATTTGATGGTATTCGGATTAGGTCTCAGAATCAGAGCCTGCTGCTTTTGTTCGTGTGTTGCTGTAGCACCAACAAGTTCATTTTGAAGTAACTGTTCTAAGTGTGTTATTTCATATGCACCAGTGGGTATCGTGATGGTCCGCCAACCAGCTCCTTTAACATGAAATTTGTTTTTACCTTCATATATGTTACGTATGTTGTAGGTGTGAAAGCCTATCAAAGCAACAGCATAATTACCATCCAAATCAATTGGTGGATGGTAGTCTGACGACAGATGGGAGCTGCGATCTTTCTACACGAAAGTGTGCGCCATGACTGATACACACAGGCTACAGTTTGAGTCTTTTATTCCAAAAATTTTAAACACAAGCGACCACAATTAAAAGCATTATATGTTTGATACACATCATGATTATACAATATGGAATAGTCTTTAAGGTAACGTTGCAGCTCCACAGGAGGCTTCAAGTTTCCATATGAGTCAAAGTACTCTACGATGCGGCCACGTTTCCTCTCAGCAACCCAATGACTGCCTGGATCCTTTTTTGTTTGCAAATTCATCATGAACAATTCATTTTTACATGGTCCATTGCGAGGTAGCTCATCTTGCATGTATACACCTCTAAAATGACAATATGTACATTTGTCAGAGGCCTTGCTGGTAAACACCTTGGTTTTTTGACTTTTGCAGATAACCCATAACCAGAGCGTTGTTTTTTGAGATACAGGCCTTTGCCCAGTCTCTTGCATTTTGGCTTAAATTTCAAACCACTGCCTTTCTTACCCATCGCGATGGCTTCCATTGTTTTGTTGTGACGTTCTTCTTCCCCTAGTTTGCATTTGGCTGCTTTGGCATCATTAACTGACTTAGCAATACCGGCAGCACCGCCACCCAGAGCCGCAAGAGCAGATAAACCACCAAATATCATAGGCAACAGCGGAAGGAAGCCTCCGCTTTTAGGTATTGGAATAACTCGATGTTTCTGCAGATTATTACGCCCACCAATGTTTCTAACGATTGCATGAGCTATATCAAACACAGTGTTCTTTATTTGGATACGCTTTTTATCTTTTATAACTTCTCCAATCAAACTTATTATGTTTTTAAAGGGAACTATCTTCTTTGGCTTCGAGCCGATTACATCAAGACTCGCACCAAGTTTTCTGTTAACTTTAATGGTGTTTGTAACGCTCCAACTTGTCAGCAAAACTTGCACCCTTTGTTAATAGCTGTCACGACCCTTACTCTGTGACATCAACATTCATACTGACTGTGCATCTCACTTGCATCTTTATTTATATACACACACCAAAAATATAGTTTAGTTCAAGTTATGATGCGTACCATCAAACACGCTTCTGCCTTACCCATTACAAATATAGACGTTGCTGTTACGAATACAGCAGAACACTAATAACTAAGGCATGGTCCTCTTTTTCTAAACACCGTTCGATGTATCATATGTGGTGCTAGTGGATGTGGTAAAGCAAATGTCATGCTGAGTTTATTGTTTGAAGCAAACGGTTTAAAGTTTGATAACGTGTATGTGTATTCAAAGTCTCTGTATCAACCGAAATACAAGGAGGTGTGGGATGCAGCAAAAGGTTAGTTACTATCCGTATAGTGAAAACGATGAAATCGTAGATCTAGCAGATGCCTAGGACAACTCTGTGTTTATATTTGATGATGATATACTCGAATACCCAAACATCTGGTACGTGATAACGCTAACGTTTTGATTCTCTTCAAGCAAGATGAAACCAATTTAAAACATGTGTAAGACGATCATGTGACCACTGATATGGACTTTAAACAATTTAAAAATATATGCTGCCAATGCTGGAAAGACAATAAGTATAGTGTGTTGGTGATTGTGAAAGAAAATTACGTACACAAAGGCAGATATAGAAAAGGATTCGATATATATATATATATATATATATATATATATATATATATATATATATATATATATATATATATATATATATATATATATATATATATATACAGGATGTCCCAATAGTGTGTAATTCCTCTATATACCCCTTACCCTTAGAGCTAGCCAAAAAAAAAACTTTTAACAAAATATTCTTGTGATTATCTAAGCTATATCTAAAATATATATCCAGCTTTATGGAACTTCCGGTTGCACCGGAAGTAGCTATCAACTTCGTTATTTTAAATGGAATGCTATACTTTTTATAACATTTTTGGATAGAGATTAAAAAATAAGTGTGACTTTATGTAGCATTCCCTATAGCTATCTTTAATATTTGTAAAAATATTACGACTTTCTTTTTTTTAGCTCCGATTTATGTGTTATTTGAAACGTCTGCTGTGAGCTGAGTTTTGAGTTTTGCTACCTTAAATTTTAAATATCAATAGACGACATTTGATACTTTAAAATGGTTAAAGAATAATTTATCATCATTGTACAGGGTGTATTATTTTGGGGTTACAGCATATCTAACTTTAAAGCAGCATAACTTGTGTTTTTCAAATGGAACACCCTGTTTTTTTTATGGAATAATCAGGCAGACCATTAAATTCTGCATCGACATAATATAGGTCTTTCTATAGCTATAGTTGATAGTTTTTGAGTTATAGTGGTTTATTTTAGTTTCGCTTGTAAAAATATTGGTACTGTCAGATTGTCACTGTATGAGGCACATAATGGTACTGTCAGATTGTCAGTGTATGAGGCACAGAGCATGTGAACAATGTCAGGTGACACCTAAACGTCTCCTTGACAAGAAAGTCAGCAGTTTTTATATCTCCATTGTTTGAGCTTACTTCCGTCTAATAAATGTTTGTTTTAACAATAATTTGAATAGAATTACCAAATAAAATGACATAGTCACGATGCAAATCACTTGATCATATCCTCGTAACTAGATAATGTGTCGACAAAAAACTTATCGAATGCAACTACATGCAATGATTGTTATATAATGGACTTATTCATATTTTTACCATACAAAAAGTGAAACACAGTTTAATAAAGATAGTTGTAATTATGAGAACCAGAAAGTGAAGTAAACTATAATAACATAACTATAATAATAATAATAATAATAATAATCCACAGTCATTAACAGAAAAAAATAATCTAAAAAAGCGATACATTAGGACTATTCGAAATTTTGCCCATTGACCTGAATACACAAACTAACCCTCCTTAAGAATTCTTCTTGAACATTGCTCAACATTTGCGAAGTTATTGCCCTGCACGCGACTGCAATTTTATTTCTTAGTTCCTGTGGGGTGTTGGACGGTGTTTGATACACAATTTCCTTGATATAGCCCCACAGGAAAAAATCTAGACATGTGAGGTCAGGAGATCTTGCAGGCCACGAGACGGGACCACCTCGCCCTATCCATTTATTGGGGTACCGATCATTTAAAGATCGGCGAACATTTGTGTCATAATGTGCTGGTACCCCGTCCTGCATAAACCACATAAACCACGTCGATTGTTATCTATAGGCAAAAAAGCCTCTACATCTTCCTGCAATATACGCAGATATCCCTACCCGTTGAGGTGCCCATCAAAGAAATATGACCCAATAAGATTAGTCCCAATTATTCCAGCCCAAACATTTATCGTAAAACGGTGCTGGTTGTCAACTGATCTGCAAAAGTTTGGATTTTCTGAAGCGTAATAATGAAAGTTGTGCCCATTAATCCAACCACAACTTAAAAATGAAGATTCATCACTGAACATCACGTAATTAAAAAAAATCTCACTTTCATTGTACTTTGCTACTACCCACTCACAAAAACTGAGGCGACTTCGAAAATCTGCATTCGTCAATGCCTGCTGCAGCTTCATTTTATATGGATGAAACTTGTATTTTCTCAATGTTCTGTTCACTGAAGATTTTGATATTCCTATTTCGTCAGCAACTTTCCTCACGCTTGTGTGCGGATTATCTAATGCCGATGCAACAATACAAAATTCGTTTTCTTCATTGCCGCTTACTCTCCTTTTGCGTGTGGTCATTTCATAATTGGCGTTAGCAATTCGCAAAAAAACGGTCCAACAATTTGACGAAACATTTTTCCTGAGGATGTCTTCGATTCGGATATGTTTGTGCGTATACACGAGATGCTAAAAAACAATTTCGCCGACACTCGCCTATAATAAGTGTCATATCAACTAATTCTTCAGTATTATAATTCATTTTAAATTAAATAACACAAAAGTTAGCACATAAAACTTAGCTCAAACACCTGAGAACTGAAAATAGTTATAGTTCTGGTTAGGTGACATTTATCTGTCATCTGACAAAAAATATTAGTTGTTTTATTCTCTGCGCCTACTGTATCTGACAGTACTATTATTTTTACAAGCGAAACTAAAATAAACCACTATAACTAAAAAACTATCAACTATAGCTATAGGAAGACCTATATTACGTCGATGCAGAATTTAATAATCTACCTGATTAATCCATAAAAAACAGGGTGCTCCATTTGAAAAACACAAGTTATGCTGCTTTAAAGTTAGATATGCTGTAACCCCAAAATAATACACCTTGTACAATAATGATGAATTGTTCTTTAACCATTTTAAAATACTAAATGTCGTCTATTGATATTTAGAATTTAAGGTAGCAAAACTCAAAACTCAGCTCACGGCAGACGTTTCAAATAACACATAAATCGGAGCTAAAAAAAAGAAAGTCGTAATATTTTCAAAAATATCAAAGATATCTCTAAGGAATGCTACATAAAGTCACACTTATTTTGTAATCTCTATCCAAAAATCTAAAAAAAGTATAGCATTCTATTTAAAATAACGAAGTTGATAGCTACTTCCGGTGCAATCGGAAGTTCCATAAAGCTGAATATATTTTCACGATATAGCTTAGATAATCGCAAGAAAATTTTGTTTAAAGTTTTTTTGGCTAGCTCTAAGGGTAAGGGACATATGGAGGAATTACACACTATTGGGACACCCTATATATATATATATATATATATATATATATATATATATATATATATATATATATATATATATATATATATATATATACATATACATAAATCTAACTGGTTACAACCAATGGTAGACACCGTACAGCTGTCACAAAGCTGTCATACAGCTGTCATACAGCTGTCATATACTGCTGTCATATACAACTGTCATCTACAGATGTCATGTACAGCTGTCATATGCAGCAGTCATACAGCTGTGATGCAGCTTTCTAACAGGACAGACAGATATGCATCGTGATAAACAAGAAGAAGACATTCACCAAGACGGAGTCAGTATATCTTAAACGGCCAAATAGCTTGTATTGCTCTCACAAGTGATTAGACCAGCAGGTAACACCAACTAACTTTAGCACGATGGAGGTGATGTGTAAGCAAGAGAAAAGTTGAGAAAAGGATTTTACAACTTGCTGAAAATATTCGAAAAAACATTTAATGCTGAAGCTTAACAGAGCTGAGAATGATGATGCTCTGCAACGTTTATATAAACCAATTGTTGAGCCGCTAAGTGAAATATCTAGAAACACATCAACACTGCAGCAACCACCAGTGGCTGAACAAATAAAAGGAGAAGTTGATATACCAAAACGAAACCCAAAGTTGAGTTCCTTAAAGATCATGAAGTTTTTGAAGCCGAACCAGGGGAGGAGACAAGTTCCGATGAGAATACCCCAACATTTGAAGAGCTTGAGGCAGAGCTACAAACTATCAGAGCTATCAACCCAGCATATCAAGAATTTTTTGAGCAATATCCTGAACGAGTTCGGTATTATGTAGATAAGTATTTTACTGAACCACCGAGACTTGCTACCATTGATCAAACGTATGGTGCTCGCTACGCTAAAGATACTGGTAGCTGGAGTCTTCACAACGAATGCTTAGACTTTACTGATTATGACATTCGACTGGGGCAAAGGAGATATCCGCAAACACAAGGTCTGCTAGAATTGATATTTATGAAAACCCCTAGGGGGTATACTTATGACGATCTTCAACACTATAGAGATATTCTAAAAGCAACTGGTGTTCATAAAATGAAGTACGATCCCAACCCACGAACCAAGGGTTGTTCCTTGGAAAAGTATGTGACTCTAATAAAACCAGTTATAAATCCAGGAGGACGAAAATCCTCAACTTCTCAAGGTTTTGGTTACGCCTACGATGACGTGTGGTCCCGTAGCTTGGTCGTGCGCTGATCGTTCTCTTGATCGATCGGCGCGTGACTTAGCTACTGGACTCCTAGAGACTGGCTCCACGTGCCACACCTGGCGCGACTGTCGGCAATGGGAATAACGCCCAGGGCGGATGGTCTACTAAAGTCTCAAACCTTCACACACACACATCATACACACGCATACAAACACAGACACGAGACACATAGATCGGATTGGGCTTCTCGGCATTCGGCGCGGACTCCGAGGAGGGACTCCGAGTGGAGCCTGCTCTGGACTGGCAGCGCTGTGCAAACCAGGGCCGGCACACCTGGCGCCGTATGGACAGTACAGGGGCCCACCCTTGCCTTGGCCGGTGTAGGGGGCTGCCCTATCATCCATTCGAAAATGCTCGATCGTGTCAGCAGCACAGGGTAGCTCCGGAACGGGGGTTAGCTGCACGTTTCGGGTCGCCACGGCGTGGCCGCAGAGCCGCTCTTAACGGAATCAAGTCTCATCATGGATGAAGCGCCGGGGGCGGTGGGGTGACCTCCCGTATCTATACGCTCACCAAACCATAAGCACACCATCACACAAAAATCTTCTAGCAACCATGAACGAGGATATAAAAGATATAGGTAACGTGCCAAAAATAAGCGAGGAGGTAGTAGGTGGAGAGATCCATGTCTCTCCAAGCAGTTCCATCAGGGAACTGGAAGAAACGCTCTCCTGGCGGGGCGACCGGGGTGGAACCATACGGGTCCGTCGGGGGCGTTGCTGCCGGGGGGAGCGACGTGGGGCGAACTTCGTCGGCTGCGAGTCTGGCCGGGCCCATGGACGTGTCCATGGGAGCGGCCGAGGACGAGGAGTCGCGAAGGAAGCGGAAGAGAGGAAGGAAAAGGAAGTGGAGAGCCCAGAAAAGGAGGCGAGAGAGGGAGGAGCGAAGCCAGCAGCGTCGTCAGGGGGGTGTTGGCCCTCCATAGGCGCAGGCTGCTTCGGCGGCCGTGGCCCCGCAAGGCGGCTAATGTGTCCCCACTCCTTCGGGGGCGGGGCGCGGCCGCGACCCCGGCTGCTGGGGCGGGCCCTGGCCCCTCGGGAACGTCAGGTCCGGCGGGTAGGAGGGAAATGTAGGTAGTCATCACCTCCAACAGGGGGGATGGCGTAGTCCTGACGGAAGCGGCGGAGCCAATAAGGAGGAGCTTGCTGGCGGGGATGTTGGAGGCCATGACGATATGCGACAGGGCGTTGCAGCTCCGCTTCCACAACTCTGGGAGAGTCGATCCAGGGTGGTTTTTGGTGACCGCCGAGGATGACGAGTCCCTGAGTTGGCTCCTCAACGGCTGGTCCGGGGCGACGGTGGGGGAGATCGCCTTCAGCGCCGTAAGGGCAAGGGGCGCCCCATGGCCGGTCCGGATCAACTTTTGGCTCAGAAGTCATGATGTGGACCTAGAGGATGTTGTCAGGATGCTTGCGCTCCAGAACCGCTCGCTCAATGTTGAGCAGTGGCGGCATCTGGAGACGGCAGGAGGACCTGGGGCATGGCGTCTGGTCTTTTCGGTGGGGCTCGGGGTGGCTCGCGACCTGAACGGGCAAGGCTGGAGGCTGTATTTCGAGTTGGTGACTCTGAGTGTAACCAAAGTTCCGACATGGAGTGCGGTCGCCTCCGCCCGGCCTGCGGCGGGCGAACGGACGGGCTGCGACCACGGGAGGCCTCCGCCCGAGCAGCGTCGCGATTAAATTCGCGGGGCTGCTGCGGGTGGGCCAGATCAACCATCAGCACAGCCGGGATGCCACTGGGGAGCTAGCAAAGCTCCTCGCAGGCGGTCCAGGCGGCGTAGTGTTGATCCAAGAGCCTTGTGTGTTTAGGAAGAAAGTTAGAGGGCTTCGAGCAAGTAGGTATAGAAGAGGGGTTCTGGAACCGCCACCCGCCACCCAGGGGCGGAGTGGAGCCACTGACCTGACTCAACCATCCTCGAGCTAACCCGAGCACAAGGTGGCGGAACTGACCGCCCCCGACCGCCCCCGAGCTAACCCGAGCACAAGGTGGCGGAGCCACTGACCAGACCCGAATATCTCCGCCACCTGACTTCGTATTTAACCCGAACAAGTACCGAACTAACCTGAGATGACGTAATCAAATTCAAAATCCAACTAACCTGTATTAGGCAAACGAGGAACCGCCATTTAAAATAACATGCGTAATAAGAAGTTAATTATTAGCAATAAAATATAAACCACTTATCAAACCTGAGAAGTATATGAAAATTCGCTAACATAACGCACTTGTTGCGTTTAGCTTATTTCTACAAAAAATTAGTAGACCAACTCACCAAACATAGTCATCGCCTTCAGACATAGATTATTTTCGTAAAACGTTTTAGTTCTGATTTTTCACAAAAATAACTAGACACATATTGATACAAAGTCATCAACAAACCATAGCTCTATATACACAGAAATTTCTACAAATAAACACAACTTATAGCTTCACTAAACCTATACACCTGTAATGAAAACACACCTATGGCATATTAGGTAAGATTCCAAAAATTATTACTGCAAAACACATAATTTTCATGACCGCGCCTGGCTGATGATTTAAACTGAGGTTATTAGCTGGTCGCTCACCTAAACCGGAAAGACTTGTGATAACGGTTAATCAGCTGATGTACTATTGCGTTTGGAATAAAATCATAACGTTTTATTTCGCTTTAATTTAATTCGATCGTTTAAAGATTACACCAGCTGAGTAACCGTTTCATTATCGTCGGCTTCCGGCTGAGATGATAGGTGAATGCCCAGATCATATGACGGCTTTAGTTTAAATAGAGAATCGGTAGCGAATTTTTATATAAGTTATTTGGTGTAAATTATTTTATTATAAAATTGAAATATATGTTTTTTATATCGTAAACCCACCAAATTTGTTTCTTAGACAACGGTTTAAGGTTAGAAATAAAACACTCGATTGTAATACAATTAATTTATTAGGAGTAATAATATTTACATACAAAATATTACATAATGGCTCTTACAATACCAGTTAGAGGTTTATATTCAAATACACAATCATGAATAATTAAACAGTAGGCCCTAGTTCTCGGAGCAAAATTGTCTACTCATAAACTCCACTTTGATGTCGACTGTTGAAGACTTGATTGATTCATTCTGGTGTTGGCAATCGATTACAAATAGAGCTCGATCTTTAAACTCATCATAATTTAAAAGAGGCTCCGACATGTTTTTATAGTAAAAACTTTTTTGAAAATCTGTATACATCTGGTAGGCTTCAACATATTTTGATTTTTCGAAATCCATATTCATAGCTTCATAAGGGTAGCATTCTGAATTTAGGAACACTCGTAGATCTACCATACCGATGTTATCGAAGAAGTCACCTTTTTTGCCTATGTTATCTTTCCGATCTGTTTGAAACGCTATAATCACATATCTAGGTCTTTCCAAGTTGGTTGCAGTTTTAACAGCCCACACATCTCTGTTTATATCCCTGAGTGATGGTAGCTCATATATATCCCATTTCCGATATGCGAGAAATATAGATGTGTCTTTTGCTATTTTATCCATCAGTTCCAGCTTCATTTGATCGTTTGGAAATACATGTTTTGCTTTTAAAAACATGTTGGTTACTGTAATTTTTGCTCGTGCCGTACCTGTGCTGTAATAGCAGTTGGAATCATTTCGAGCTCTTGTAGATCGGAAAGTATGTTTGCCACAGAGAACTCCTTTAAAGTGATGAAAGAAACTGAAGAGGAACCAAAGAGGTAGGAGCAAGTGAAACTTGTTATCGTTTAAGGTGATGTGATCTGATGATACATTCAACCCAGCATTGCTAAGAGATTTTGCTTCATTCTTACTAAACGAAAGCAGAGTTTTGATGTTTGTTGTGGTGTATGGATCTCGTACTCGCTCCACTTCCTTGTTATTTAATTCATAGATCATTGATTCAAACAGAGCTACTCCTCCGTTATTTGACATGTGGCAGACACCAGTAGCATTTTGTACTGCTAGAGGTTCCAGAGCACCTTCGATTATTAGAGCTGACTCTGCTAGACATAAGAATGCATCTTGCTGATTGATGTTTATTTCAACTTCATCGCTGTTACCAAACGATTTAGTTGATGAATAGTAAGACCTAAGTTCTGCTCGATCAATGGAGTCGTCAAACTTGGGGTCTTTGAATATTTCTAGTTTTGATGACATGATAACCAAGACTTTTAAGGAATTCAATATTATCGGAACGAAGTGTATGCTTCAAAGGAGCTGACTGTACTAAATTTGTTTTGGTAGATTCTCTTGCTTTTATATCTTTAAAGACTAGCATTCTAGGCAATCTTTTTAAGCTCTAAGCGAACAGACACCTCTCCACCTTGAAAGTTTACAGGAACTGAATCTTGATCCACGATGTCGATGCTTATATTTGAAATCTCTCGTTTGTTTACTGGTAAATAAATTAGATTCTTAGGTTCTATATCGATTGCATAACCAGGATCGACCATCGGTGCAAACTCATATAACGTATGTGAAGGTTTTCCATTATAGTAAGAACCAGACACAATATTAGTTTCTATACGAATCTGTTTAACATCCACTATTTCAACAGGTAAATCAGATTCATGGAAGACACCTGGTTGAAGAACTTGCTTTGAAAATCCCAGCATTCGCCCAATCGAATCATCAGATTCAAAACTGATACTTGTGAAACACTTTATTTCACATCTAATGGTGTTGGGATTAGGTCTTAGAATCAAAGCTAGCTGCTTTTGTTCACGTGTTGCTGTAGCACCAACAAGTTCATTTTGAAGCAAGTTTTCCAAATGTGTTATTTCATATGCACCAGTAGGTATCGTGATGATTCTCCAAGCAGCTCCTTCTTTTACATAAAATTTATTTTTACCTTTATATATGTTAGGTATGTTGTTGTATGTGTGAAAACCTATCAAAGCAACTGCATAACTACCACCTGGATCCAATTCAATTGGAGGATCGTAGTCTGTTGACAGATGACAACTGCGATCTTTCAACGTGAAGGTTTGCGACATGACTGAAACACAGATACTACTGTTTAAGGCTTTTATTTAAAAATTTTAAACATAAGTGACCACAATTATAAGTATTATATTTCTGATACACATCATGATTGTACTTTAGAGTAGAGTCTTTAAGGTAACGCTGCAGCTCAACTGGTGGCTTCAAGTTTCCATATGAGTCAAAGTACACGGCCGTGTCACCACGTTTCTTAACTGCAACCCAATGACTGCCAGGTTCCTTGTTTGTTTGTAAATTCATGATAAGTGATTCATTCTTGCGTGGCCCATTCGATGGCAAAGTATCTCGCATGTATACACCTCTAAAATATGGAATTTTCATTTTACCAGCAAATTTCATAAGATCTTCATTTGTTAGAGGTCTTGCTGGTAAACATCTTACTCGTGTTTTGGTTTCTGCAAATACAACCCATAACCGCTACGCTGCTTCTTCAGATATAATCCTTTACCGAGTCTCTTATACTTTGGTTTTAATTTCAAACCATTACCTCTCTTACCCATAGCAATAGCCTCCATCGTTTTGTTATGACGTTCTTCTTCTTCTAGTTTTTGTTTGGCTGATTTGGCATCGTTAACTGCTTTAGCAATGCCTGCAGCACCGCCACCCAGAGCACCTAGCGCTGACAGGCCACCAAAAATTAAAGGTAGTAGTGGAAGGAAGCCTCCGCTTTTAGGTATTGGAATAACTCGCGGTTTCAGCACATTCTTACGCCCACCAATCTGTTTAACAATTGCGTGAGCGATATCAAACACAGCATTCTCTGATGGAATAAGATTTCTGTCTTTTAGAAGTTCTCCAATCAGACTAAGAATGTTTTTAAAGGGAACTTTTTTCCTCGGTTTTGAGTTGATTACATCAAGACCCATACCGAGCTTTCTTTTAACTTTCATGGTGTTTGTAACACTCCAAGCGGCTAACTTTTCACCAAAACTCGCGTCCTTTGACTTGACTCTCTCCCAAGCTCGATTCTCCAACACTTCGTCGGCTCGATGCCTATCACTTAACTCTTTTGATTGAGAGTAAGCGATGTCGTGGTCTCGACAAGCACGATCTAAAGGATACCTTGATCACCTCTAGCAAGACGTTCTTTAAGTTTAGTACCCGGGCCACAAAATTGATAACCAGGAACGTGCAGCTCAACAGGTAGCTTGTTAATAGCTGTGTTTACAAGACCTTCACCCTGTGACACCAACATTGATACTAACTGTGTGATCCGCTTACATGTCTATATTTATATACATACTCGAAAAATATAGTTTAGTTCCAGTCAAGATGCACACCATCAAACACGCTTCTGTCTTACCTATTACAAATATAGACGATGTTGTTGATACAGCAGAACAACAACTAAGGCATGGTCCTCTCTTCCCAAACACAGTTAGAGGTATCATATGTGGTCCTAGTGGGTGTGGTAAAACAAATGTTATGTTAAGTTTATTGTTTGAACCGAACGGCTTAAAGTTTGATAACGTGTATGTGTATTCAAAGTCTCTGTATCAACCTACATATAAGATGTTACAAAGGGTGTTGGATGCTACAAAAAGTGTTGGTTATTATCCATATAGTGAAAACGATGAAATATTAGATCCAGCAGAAGCCCAGGACAACTCGGTGTTTATATTCGATGATGTGGCTTGTGACAAACAAGATAAAATGAGAGCATACTTTAGTATGGGGAGACATAAGAATATTGATTCATTCTATCTCTGTCAAACATATACTCGAATACCCAAACATCTGATACGTGATAACGCTAACGTTTTGATTCTCTTTAAACAAGATGAAACGAACTTAAAACACATCTATGACGATCATGTGACCACTGATATGGACTTTAAACAATTTAAAAATATATGTTGTCAATGCTGGAATGGTAATAAGTATGGTGTGTTGGTGATTGTAAAAGAAAATGATGTAGACAAAGGTAGATATAGAAAAGGATTCGATAGCTATATAGTAATCTAATTGGCTAAAACTGTCTAAGAGGGCAGACAGCTGTTAGACAGGACAGCTGTTAGACAGCTGTTAGACAGCTGTTAGACAACTGTTAGACAGCTGTTAGACAGCTGTTAGACAGCTGTTAGATAGCTGTTAGACAGCTGTCTAACAAGACAGCTGTTAGACAGCTGTCTAACAGCTGTTTACCAGTTGTCGTGATAGATACCTAACACTAGATAGGTAGACATGCATCCACTTCAAAGCTAGTACACCTTAAACTACCAAACAGTTTGTATCTCTTAGCACGATCAACTAACAAGTGGCTTACATCAGGTTGACCGGTTGTTTGAAACAAATAACTTTAGCAAGATGGAGGTGATGAGTAACCAAGAGAGAAAAATTAAGAAAAAGATTTTACAACTTGCTGAAAACATTCGAAAAAAACATTTAATGCTTAAGCTTGGTAGAGCTGAGAATGATGAAGCCCTACAGCGTTTATATAAACCACTTGTTGACCCACTGAGTGAAATATCTAAAAATACATCAACGCTTAAACTGCAGTCACCAGCTGAACAATCAAAGAAGAAGCGGTACCAGAAAAGAAACCCAAAGTTGAGTTCCTTAAAGACCATGAAGTTTTTGAAGCCGAACCAGGGGAGGAGACAAGTTCCGATGAGGATATCCCAACATTTGAAGAGCTTGAGGCAGATCTACAAACTGTCACAAACAACCCAGCATATCAAGAATTTTTGGAGCAATATCCTGAACGAGTTCGGTATTATGTAGATAAGTATTTTACTGAACCACCGAGACTTGCTACCATTGATCAAGCGTATGGTGCTCGCTACGCTAAAGATACTGGTAGCTGGAGTCTTGGCAACAAACACTTGGACTTTACTGATACTGACATTCGACTAGGTCAAAGGAGATATCCTCAAACACAAGGTCTGCTGGAATTGATATTTATGAAAACACCTAGGGGGTATACTTATGACGATCTTCAACACTATCGAGATATTCTAGAAGCAACTAGTGTTCATAAAATGAACTACGATCCCAACGCACGAACCAAGGGTTGCTCCTCGGAAAAGTATCTTACTCTAATAAAACCAGTTATAAACCCACGAGGACGAAGATATTCAACTCCTCAAGGTTTTGGTTACGACATACGTGTTAACGAAGAACCTAGAGCTCAGAATGTTAGTGATAGAAAAATCAGCACTAACAACTATATGATCCAAAATAACAAACAAATAGAGTATGTGTATTGGGATGACATAAATGAGTTGGTTGATATACTTAGACTTTTAGTAGCTTCCCAAGCTGCTGGTAATAATGCTCATAACAATGAAATTCAGTCAATCATTGAAGAACTGAAGGAGGTTGGTGTTATCGCCTAGTATACCTACATATATCACAGACATACCTACCTTAGTGCTTAGTATAAAAATGTCTATCGATAAGTTCGGACGTTCCCAATCCAATAAAGGTTCTAAGTTTAAAATTATTGAAAGAGAGATTTTCCCAAGAACTGCTAGTGGTGATTTTGATTTGCAAAGCCATAGATTGTGTAACATCACTGATCCAGTCGATGCAACAGATGGTGTAAATAAAAAATTTGTTGATGTATGGATAGACGACTATCAGAAGAACAAAGATGAGGTAAAACAAAGAATCATTGCCATACTACTTGAAGCTGTACACAAACCTGAGTTGGAAGGTTTAAAAAACGATTTTGAAAATAAATTGAAAATTTTAGCTAAGAACATAACTGCTCAAGTTTTAAAAGATATTGATGTGTTAAAGAATAAGAAGCTAAAGAATAAGCTGGGAGAAATAGACAGCAAAGTAAAAGATTTACATGATAAGTGGATACTTTTAAATCCAACATCGTCATGAGACGCAAAACTGTTGAACCATCTGATACCAAAAAACAAATTATTGATGAGTTATATAAACCAGCAAGAATCACTTTTAAACGTAGACGTACAATAATCAAAGGTTTAAATGATTTGTGGCAGATTGATTTAGCAGAATTTACAGACTACTACAAAGCAAACTCTGGTTACAAGTATATTTTAGTGGTTATTAATTGTTTTTCAAAGTATGTGTGAACTCGCTCTCTTAAATCTAAAACTGCTGAAGAGGTGACTAAAGCTATGGCTGATATTTTATCTACTAGTACAGCGCCCTCTAACATCCAGTCTGATCTTGGTCGCGAGTTCTATAACTCAAAATTTAACGCCTTAATGAAAAAATATAACATCAATCACTACAGCACTTATAGTGTGAAGAAGGCTGCAATGGTGAAAAGAGTTATACGTACCTTGAAAGAGAAGATCTATAAAAATTTCAACTTGATTGGTTCCTATAAGTGGATTAATACACTACCTGACGTCACTGCTGCTTACAACGCTACTGTTCATCGAACAACTGGTGTAAAACCTCAAGATGTTAACAAGAAAAATGAAGGAGCTCTTCTGAAACAAGTTTACTCAAATCTCAAAGTGTTTAACAAAAATAAATTTAAAGTGGGTGATGTTGTACGTATAAGTAAAGCAAAAGCTCAATTTGAAAAGGGGTATACACCTCGCTGGTCAACAGAATTATTCAAGATTGTTAGTATTCATTTCACAAATCCAGTAACATACTTTCTTGAAGATATGCAGGGGAAACCAATCAGTGGAGGGTTTTACGAGGAAGAATTACAAACGACTAAACAAACAGACATCTATCTGGTTGAACGCATCTTGAGGAAGAAAGGCAAGCAGCTCTATGTAAAATGGCTGAGTTTTGATAAATCTCATAATTCTTGGATAAATTCAGATGATGTTAAATAAGCTTATATATTTAATGTATTAATGTACTTAGAATAAAATAAAAGTCTTTATTAAAAATAATGTTAATTTTTTTTTATCTGGTTACATACAATTAAGCCAAGTGAACAATTACAATTTATGTCGTAAATCAATAATATCCTGAATAAACTTCTCCTGCGGTACATCTGCTATCTGTAGATCGTTTCTCTTCGCCTTGAGGTATTCGACTTCGGTCTTTATTCTGTTAAAGAGATTTACAGAATTTGGATCATACAACATGTTTAAAACTACTTAGGAATCAGGGTGTTTATTTTTAAAGTTCTTGACAGCTCTTTTAAAACTTTTCTTCTGAGTCCTTACAGCATGATATGGATAGGTAGCATCCTTCTCATTTCTTGAAAGCAAACCAAAAACACAAAGTTTTCCAGGGTTGCTTGGTTTTGGAGATATATCTTCTAAATGTTCTGTGATTTTAGCATTTGTTTCTCGCATACGCTGCACTTCATCATCTATCTCCATTAATTTCACTTCAATTTCTTTGAGGTTATCCTTGTATTTTTGATTAAATTCACTTACGAAAAAATCAAAAATAATTTGGTTGCACTTTTCATAGAAACTATTGGATATCCAACAAGCCAAATTTAATATTAAATCTTTACAGACATGTGTACCAGATATCAAGTTGTTTTCAGCTTGTCTTCCACCAAAGTCCACCAAGTATGTAGCGGTTGTTGGTGTTAATTAAGATGTTGCTTCCGCCACTTCTAGGGCATCGGTATTCCGAGCCCCTGGAGATGAGTCTAAGTGGGCTCCTTTGGTTGAAATATTTAGGGTATCGGTATTCCGGCTACCTAACTGTTTCTTTAGCTGACCGTTGTAATAGACAATCAACTCTTTAGTTTTCTTATTTTCCAACCAATGATACAGTTTTGTCTCACCATTTTTACACAGCTTAGTCGCATTAAAATAACCAGTGTTCTTATCGATAATTAGTTGAAAGTCTCCAAATAAACCATACCAGAAGTTATCTTTGATTTGCTGGTAACACACATCACTTAATGTAGCCATTTTAAACACACTACTGAGCACTTGGATACGTTAGAGTTAACTGAAGCACGTCTTACCTCTACGACAACTAAATTTTGAATGAGTTTAACAGTGTGTAGTGAACAATTTATAGATGTTGATACCACTACGGCTTGAAGCTGTATTTATTAATATTTATTTCCAACCACATTAGCTATTCCAACATCCATCCGCTTTCAGCTTCTGCAAACTCTAAAGCTTTTGTGTAAAGTTCGTCTACGAATTCTTGATATATACTTTCGAAATTAGTTGACACTGTAACATTTTTATTTTTAGTATTAAATGACTTCATTTCTTTTTTATTTCGACTTTGGAGCACATACAAACCAAACAATTCTAAATTCATTTTAATTTCATTATGCTTAGCTAAAGCAGCTTCCATCAGATGAAACACTTTGTGTCTTATTGTTTCCATAAACTGTTTAATATCAATACCTTTTTCGTATATACGATAAGTAGCCATTCTATTTTTAAAAGCTTGAGTTAACATCTGCACATGTTCAACTTCCCACGGTTCACACACTTTAGATTTATGAATTTCACTACGTAAATGTCCAGAGAAAGCACTCTTTTTCACTTGTAACAAGCACGATTCACAGTATCTCATCTTAACTATAGGTGCTTAACTAATGAATAAAAACACAAATCTTCAGCTTATATATATTTATTAACAAAAATGTTTACGATAGATACCTTTAAGTATAGTGTTATATTTAAAACAAAAGTACATCAGCATAAATATAGCAAGACATATAAGAAAACCAGTTGACATAAACATAGAAATATAATTTGAAGTGAACAGATAAGAATCGGTTAATATGAGAGTTCTCCAATCAGATGTCTCATCACGGGTACCATTATCAAACAAGAACATAAGTTTATAGCGCACCATATCACTCTTAATTTTGGACATGTTATATGTTGAAACTTCAATCACCTCATCGTTGTGTAGATGTGTTCTTGGAAGTCCAGACCATTTCATGCAGCCGTCGCTGTCGAAACAGATTCTCACTTCTTTCACATTTGGTGGTTTGTAGATATAAAATACATTCTGACATAGTGCTGTCAGGATGATAAAACTTGCTTTAAAATGGCCCATTGTATATCGTGTGTATTTCTTTAAAACGATTAAGTATTTGTTTCTCTGCAAAGTGTAAACACTCTAACATGCAAACTCGGAATGATGGTTCCTGATCTTTCAACATAATATTTATAAGCTTTACCATTTCATTGTCACACGGTAGCTCCTTCTTATTAACACATTTGAGAACATCAGCGACACAATAGAGGAAATCGCTAAGTCGAATATCAAAGTTAAAATTAGTTAGAAACTTCACCTTCTCGTTGATGATTTCAACCAGATCTAGTAGTTCTTGAACTGCATCTTCGGTTAAATAAAAAGTAGTAGAATCATCTGAGATTGATATACCTCTACTGTCTAAAATTTTAATAGGTTTGACAGTACATACTCCAATATTTTCAGGTTCAATCGTATTACCTTTGGTAAAGTATTCTTTAGCTGCTTTTGTTAGTGTTGAAATAAAATAGTCCCACTCCCAGGAGCCAGATGAGATTGTTATATTTGGATTTGGTGGATACGGACTATTATTTACAATCTTAATTATTGGAATCAATCCAGCAGCGTTTGATATACCAATTGCAACACTTAGGGGTTAACAGTATACCTTGTTTCCAACAGCATTCTACTTTCTTGCTTAATCTCAATAATATTCTGGCGCATAGCTGCATCAACTTGACCCCAATACCAATTTTCACAAACACTGTTACTAGCAGGTCTGAAGGACTCAGATCCATTGTTAACATCGATACCATACATGTTGAACAGAACAAGTACACTACTATAACTACTAAGAATAACTACTGCGAGCAAATTGTGAACTGATGTGCTTGCATGTCACTCGGTGTTTTTATAATTATATCCCCACCTTTGATTTAAAATTATCAACCTTTTATACAAAAAAAATTCTGGAGTTTTATCTATTTCATATGACTTTCAGGTCATTCAACGGAAATAAAACCACAAACAGGAAATATGAACTGCTCACAAGGTTATTTCAACAGCTGCGAGGAAAATATGTTGGCTAACAAGGTTAATTTCGGGAAATGCTAAATATACCCATAGTTGGAAGCGATATCGCGGCTACCACTAGATGTATACCTTGTTGTCGGCTCTACTTTTAACGGATTCTTTAAATCAAACCGATTCCACTAAGACTTAAGAATATAAATTTTTTCTTGTACACATGTACATATGTTAAATTTGGATTCTGCTTACCTAGACGAGTGATATGACACCAAACACGTAGGACTTTAACCAACAAATAAAAAATTGCTTGTACGCATGCGGTAGCCGCCATGTTTAAATGGTGACTCCTCGTTTGCCTAATACAGGTTAGTTGGCTTTTGAATTTGATTACGTCATCTCAGGTTAGTTCGCTACTTGTTCGGGTTAAATTCAAAGTCAGGTGGCGGAGATATTCGGGTCTGGTCAGTGGCTCCGCCACCTTGTGCTCGGGTTAGCTCGGGGGCGGCCGGGTCCGGTCAGTTCCGCCACCCTGTGCTCGTGTTAGCTCGGGGGCGGTCGGGTCCGGTCAGTTCCGCCACCTTGTGCTCGGGTTAGCTCGAGGATGGGTGAGTCAGGTCAGTGGCTCCACTCCGCCCCTGGGTGGCGGGTGGCGGTTCCAGAACCCCTCTTCTATACCTACTGTGAAGCACAGAAAGAACAACCAAGGACATGCATACTGGCGTCGAGGGATCTGGACGTGATGTTGCTGCCGCAGCTCGGGTCCAGGGACGTCACAGCAGCTGTCCTGAAGTATAAGGTGAGTAATATTAGGCTTAAGGTTCTGATGTGCAGCCTTTATGTTCCCTACGATCAGCGAGAGCTGCCTCCGTCGGAAGAGTTGGTGCGTATCGTCGATTTCGCGAGGGAGCATGGGCTACAACTGATAATAGGCTGCGATGCCAATTCTCACCACAGATTGTGGGGCAGCACGGATACCAACCCACGCGGTGAGGCTCTACTAGAGTACTTGGCTACAATGAACCTAGATGTATTAAATAGAGGTACAGCTCCAACGTTTGTCAATCGTATCCGACAGGAGGTGATCGACATTACGTTAGCGAGCAGAGGAATAACGGAGAATATATCTAGCTGGAGGGCGACGGAACACATATCAATGTCTGATCATCGTATGATCAGCTTTAAACTGGATGTGGACCGTGAGAATCCTCCCCACAGGAGAAATCCAAGGAAGACCGACTGGGATGCCTATCTAATAGGCCTCGGTGGGTCACCAAGGAGCCCAGAGGGGAGTAGACTCTCTGTAGAGGCGTTAGATAGCGAGGTCGAGGCCCTAGAAGGGAAAATAATGGCAGCATACGAGGCCGCGTCACCACTTAGGGGGGGAACCGTCTATCAAAGTTAGATGGTGGAACAGAGATCTCGCCGTACTACGCGGGCGGACTCAGAGGGCCTTAAACCGAGCCGTCCGAGAATCTAGTGAAGCGGCCTGGGACGAGTTTAGGACTGCCATAATGGATTTTAAGAAGGAATTACACCGGAGTAAGCGATCTGGTTGGCGCGCGTACTGCGGGGAAGTCAATTCTCTGCCGGACGCAGCCAGGCTGGTAAGAGTGCTCAAACAGGAGTTAGGTAGTAATGTAGGATCTTTAAGGAAACCGGATGGGAGCTGGACAAGCACCGGTGAGGAGGCTGCCGAACCGGGCCGGTGGACAGTCCCGAATGCGGACTGGCAGCTGGCGGAGGGAGTGGTCACAGATGGCTCTATAACCTGGGCGGTGAGCGAGTTCGCTCCATTCAAATCCGCAGGCTGCGATGGGATTTTTCCGGCCCTGCTCCAGAGGGGCCTGGATATACTGCTTCCCTACATAAGGGAGGTTTTTCGGGCCAGCCTGGCGTGGGGCTACATCCCAAAGCCCTGGCGCCGGGTTAGGGGGGTCTTCATTCCCAAACCGGGAAGGGAGGACTACACGCTGGCCAAGGCGTACAGGCTAATCAGCCTAACATCGTTCCTACTCAAGGCATTGGAAAAGTTAGTAGATAGGTTTATGTTGGGAGGGATCCTCAAGGATCATCCCTTCCACAAAGGTCAGCACGCGTACCAGAGGGGGAAATTGACGGAGACGGCGCTCCACGCTGTGTCGCGGAAGGTGGAAAGGGCCCTACACTACGGGGAGAGCACAGTAGCTGTGTTCTTCGATGTGGACGGGGCCTTTGATAAGGCAAGGACGGATCGGTCTGTACCGCCCTACAGGACAGGGGAACGCCGGGGTCCCTAATAAGTTGGGTGGCGAGCATGCTGGAGGACAGGAGAGTGTCGCTGACCTTGAGGGGCCGAGGGCTGGACGTTGGGGTGACGGGCGGCTGTCCTCAGGGCAGCTGCCTCTCGCCTCATCTATGGTGTCTGGTCATGGACGGCCTCTTGGAGCGGCTCTCTGAGAATGGCATCTACGCCCAGGCGTACGCTGATGATGGGCTGGTCTTAGTCACCGGTAAATTCCTCGGCGTCGTCTGTGAGTGTATGCAGGCTGCCTGTAGCATAATCGTATGGTGGTGTGGTGAGCGGGGACTCTCCGTTAGCCCGGCGAAGACGGAGATGATCCTATTTACCAAGAAGAGGAAGGTAGAGGGGTTCAGGGCGCCCGTGATGTTTGGAAAACCTTTAGCTTTAGTGCGGGAGGTCAAATATCTGGGGGTGATCCTGGACCCTAAACAAACATGGGGGTCGCAAATAGAACGAGTAGTGAGGAAGGGAGTAGCGACCCTCTGGCAGCTGCCTCGTGTGATAGGGAGGACCTGGGGCCTTAATCCTCGGTTCCTTCATTGGATCTACACTGCGATCGTCAGGCCGAGAATCCTCTATGGAGCGTTGGTCTGGTGGTGTGGTGTGAACCAAACTACCAGCAGGAAGCTGGCCAAACTCCTAAAGCTGGCAATCCTGGGTATCACAGGCGCTATGAGGACGACACCCTCAGCCGCGCTAGAGGTCCTGTTGATGCTGCCACCGCTTCCCATCTGTATCAGAAGGGAGGCTATGGCGTCGCATCTTAGAATCCGGGACTCAGGTAACTGGTGCGGAGAGGGAGCAGTAATAGGACATGCAAGAGTCGCCAAGGAGGTGGAAAAGGAAATTCCGATTTCCGCCATAAAGGTGAGGGATGCCGAGGACGATATTAGGTTGACTAGGCCATACACCCTCAGGATCCCCGGTAGGGATCAGTGGAGGGAAAATGAGGTTGCATTCCAGCCCGCAAGCCTGGTCTGTTTCACCGACGGATCGCGGCTGGAGGACCAACAATCCTCCGGGGCAGGAATATACATCGAGGGCCTGGGGGTGCGCGAGAGCTATGCTCTTGGCGCATACACCTCGGCATTCAAAACAGAGGCGTATGCTATCCTATCTGTGGCCAATAGACAGGATGTGGAGATGAGTCCCGAGAAATGTGTGTACATCTGCTCGGATAGCCAGGCGGTCCTCCGGACCGTCTGCGCGGCCAGAATCAGGTCACCACTGGTTCAGGAGTGCGCTCACGCCCTCAGAGGACTAGCCAGGACAAAGGAGGTGCAACTGGTGTGGGTTCCGGGACACTGTGGCGTAGCGGGGAATGAGGTGGCGAATAATCTCGCAAGACTCGGTTCCCGGCGGCCGTTCTGTGGCCCGGAGCCTGCGATAGGCATAAGTAGGAAGACAAGTAGATAGTCCGCCACCTGGGCTCACCCCTCCACTTTTTTCTGCGCATGTGCGATGACCTCATGCGCATGCGCTGTCTGTTGACAGTTGACAGTTGTCAATGTCAGTTGTCAACGTCAGCTGTCAGATGTCAGATCTGTCAGATGACGTAACAAGCGTTCCAAGATGTCTGACCTGTCATAGACAGCCGCAACCCGGGTCTCTATGGAAGTGTTTGATGACGTCAGACAGTTCCAAGATGGCAACCACATTCACAAGTCAGGTTAGGCTGATTGTTTATTAAGGTTATGTTTGTATTTGTTTATTAAGGTTATGTTCGTATACGTGTTGATTACCAGTCATCTGATTGTTTGTTGAGGTTATGTTTGTATTTGTTATTTGAATGCAAACAGACATAATAATAAGAGTGTACTTACATACAACAAGAGACGTCATCCTTGTTTCACAGCTTAACACACACTACTGAACAGGTGTCTCCTGTGTTCAGGAAACAGACAGACAGACAGACAACTGATTGCCATTGTTGAAGCTTGTACATGCTGTTTGAAAGCATATAACATACGTAGGTCATGACAGCTCGAAGTATTTGCTTAAACTGACAGATGCATGTGTATTTGAAAGAAAAGCATTCGCCTGAAATTAGATTTGAACCCATGAACCTCGAATCGGCCATAGACAGCTTTCTCAGATATATACTATCGCTAAACCAATAGCTCCACAGACGCACACGATAAAAGTTTGTTAGCAGTTGTATATATAAAACAAAGCCCCGTTGTTGTTTACATATGAGGTTAGGTGTTCGTACACATGTTGATTACCAATCATCTGATTGTTTAGTAAGGTTATGTTTGTATTTGTTATTTGAATGCAAACAGACATAATAATAAGAGTGTACTTACATACAGCAAGAGACGTCATCCTTGTTTCACAGCTAAACACATACTGAACAAGTGTCTCTCTCTTGTATTGAGGAAACAAACTGATGTAAGAGAGAGGGGTCTTACAAAGGATAAACAACGTTTTACAGTTGTTAACCTTGATCCTGTTTATCTGTTTAATATACGCAAGAGAGAGGCCCTCTTAGAGGTAAACGACGGGTCAGTTGATGACCTTGGTGAATGTTATCTTGTGTTATATCTGTTGGATGACATCACCCCATGCAGTTGTGTTTGAGCTTGTCTAGAATACAGACATAACCGAAAGGATGACATCATCACATTAATTGTTTTTGTAGAAAAGGCCCCTGCTCACATCTTAAATCGTTCCTATTTCCCATAAGATTCTATGTACTTTAGCCTAATATATAGCTTTTGACACGGTTTCCCATAAGAAACAACGTATTTGTAGACACACACACATTTAGTAAGGTTTCTGTGAAAACAAATATAGTTTTAAAAACGGTTATTGTGGCAGCATATATAAAGTGGCTACACACACTCTTAAGCGCATTCACAATTCAGTTGTCGTTGAGAAAAGACGTGCTTCAGTTTGCTCTAACCCAAATCTGTTTCAAAATGGCTACATTAAGTGATGTGTGTTACCAGCAAATTAAAGACAACTTCTGGTATGGTTTATTTGGAGACTTTCAACTTATTATCGATAAAAACACTGGCTATTTTAATGCAACTAAACTGTGTAAGATTGGTGAGAAAAGATTCAGACATTGGTTGGAAAATAAAAAAACTAAAGAGTTGATTGCCTATTACAACAGCCGGCTGAAGGAACAGTTGGGGTATCAGCATGACGACATGTCGAATGTTTCAACCGAGGGAGCCCACTTAGAGTTATCGCCAGGGAGCCGGACTACTGGCCCCTTTAAAACGGAAGCAACAACTCAAGTAATACCAACAACAGCTACATATCTGGTGGACTTTGGTGGGAGACAGGCTGAAAACAACTTGATATCTGGTACATATGTGTGCAAAGATTTGATAGTAAATTTGGCTTGTTGGATATCCATTCAGTTCTATGCCAAATGCAACCAAATTATTTATGATTTTTTCCTAAACGAATTTGATCAGAAATACAGGGACAGCCTAGATGCGATTGAAGTAAAATTAATGGAGATAAATGATGAGGTGCAGCGTATGCGAGAAACAAATGCTAAAGTCACAGAATATCTTGAAGATATATCCCCAAAGCCAAGTAACCTGGGAAAAATAAGTGTGTTTGGTTTACTTGCAAGAAACGAGAAAGACGCCCCCTATCCATATCATGCCGTAAGAACACAAAATAAAAGTTTCCCCAGGGCTGTGAGGAACTTTAAAAATAAACACCCCGACGCCCAAGTGATCCTAAACAAGCTGTACGATCCAAATTCAGTAAATCTCTTTAACAGAATAAAGACTGAAGTGAAATACCTTACAGCACATAGAAACAACCTACGTATAGCAGATGTACCACAAGATAAATTTGTTCAGGATATTATTGCTTTAAGACATACTTTTTAATTGTATTACAAAATAAAAACACAGTAATTTTAACAAAGACTTTTATTTGATTCTAAGTACAAGTATGTAAACTCTTGCCCGTTTGTTTGAATACATTTACAGAATTATTAACATTAGATGGTTCAGCGTTGCGTTGGTGCTGTTGTTGTTGTCGTTGGTGTCTCTTCATGGCTGTGGGCTTACTAGGTGATAACACTAGCTTCTTTTAGTTCTTCCAAGATTGACTGAATTTCGTTGTTATGAGCATTATTACCTGCAACTTGGGAAGCCACTAAAAGTCTAAGTCTGTCAACCAACTCGTTTATGTCATTCCAATACACATAGGCTATTTGTTTGTTATTTTGTATCATATAGTTTTTGGTGCTGATGTTGTTGTTAGGGCTAATGCCGTTGCTATCGCTGCTCTTATCACTGTGAGTTTTAAGTTCAGTCTTTTGTTTTTTGTTAAGATGTCTGTCGTTGCTGTCGTCATCGTCTTCCTCGTGGGTGTAACCAAAACCTTGAGGTGTTGAGGATCTACGACCTCGTGGATTTATCACTGGTTTTATTAGAGTCAGATACTTTTCAGAGGAACAACCCTTGGTTCGGGCGTTAGGATCATAGTTCATTTTATGCTCACTAGTTGCTTCTAGAATATCTCTATAGTGTTGAAGATCGTCATAAGTATACCCCCGGGGTCTTTTCATAAATAACAATTCTAGCAGACCTTGTGTTTGCGGGTATCTCCTTTGGCCCAGTTGAATCTCAGCATCAGTAAAGTCTAAGTGTTTGTTACCAAGACTCCAGCTACCTGTATCTTTAGCGTAGCGGGCACCATACGTTTGATCAATGGTACCGAGCCTTGGTGGTTCAGTAAAATACTTGTCTACATAATATCGAACTCGGTCAGGATATTGCTCCAAAAATTCTTGATATGCAGGGTTGGATGTGACAGTTTGTAGGTCTGCCTCAAGCTCTTCTAATGTTGGGATATCCTCATCGGAACTTGTCTCCTCAGCCTCTTCCCTTGGTTCAGCTTCAAAAACTACATGGTCTTTCAGGAACTCTACTTGGGGTTTCGTTTCTGGTATATCGACTTCGTCTTTGATTTGTTCAGCCTTTGGTTGTTGCTGGGGCTGCTGCTGCTGCTGTGTTTTTAGATATTTCATTTAGGGGCTCAACAAGTGGTTTATATAAACGTTGCAGAGCATCATCATTCTCGGCTCTGTTAAGTTTAAGCATTAAATGTTTTTTTCGAATATTGTCAGCAAGTTGTAAAATCCCTTTCTTAACTTTTCGCTCTTCCTTACCCAACACTTCCATTGTGCTACAACTGATCGGTATTACCAGCTGGTCTAATCATTTGTTTGAGCGATACAGGTTGTGTGGTGGTTTAACATATACTGACTCAGTCATGGTACATGTCTTCTTATTTATCACGATATCCGTCTGTCTTGTTAGACAGCTGTGTGTTAGACAGCTGTGTGTTAGACAGCTGTGTGTTAGACAGCTGTGTGTTAGACAGCTGTGTGTTAGACAGCTGTGTGTTAGACAGCTGTGTGTTAGACAGCTGTGTGTTAGACAGCTGTGTGTTAGACAGCTGTATGACAGCTGTATGACAGCTGTGTTAGACAGCTGTGTGTTAGACAGCTGTGTGTTAGACAGCTGTATGACAGCTGTTAGACAGCTGTGTGTTAGACAGCTGTGTGTTAGACAGCTGTGTGTTAGACAGCTGTGTGTTAGACAGCTGTGTGTTAGACAGCTGTATGACAGCTGTATGACAGCTGTATGACAGCTGTGTTAGACAGCTGTATGACAGCTGTGTGACAGCTGTTAGACATCTGTATGACAGCTGTATGACAGCTGTGTTAGACAGCTGTGTTAGACAGCTGTGTTAGACAGCTGTATGACAGCTGTGTTAGACAGCTGACTGCCCTGTCTATCATTGTTGTGTTAGAATAATATATATCTATCGAATCCTTTTCTATATCGACCTTTGTGTACATCGTTTTCCTTCACAATCACCAACACACCATACTTATTATCTTTCCAACATTGGTAGCAGATAGTTTTAAATTGTTTAAAGTCCATATCGGTGGTCACATGATCGTCGTACACGTGTTTTAAATTGGTTTCATCTTGCTTGAATAACACAATAACATTGGTGTTGTCACGTACCAGATGTTTGGGTATTCGTGTATATGTTTGACAGAGATAGAATGAATCAATATTCTTATGTCTGCCCATACTGAAGTATGCTCTTATTTTATCTTGTTTGTCACAAGCTACATCATCAAATATAAACACAGAGTTGTCCTTGGCATCTGCCGGATCTAATATTTCATCGTTTTCTCTATAAGGATAGTAACCAACACCTTTTGTTGCATTCATCACCTCCTTTAACATCTTGTATTTCGGTTGATACAGAGACTTTGAATACACATACACGTTATCAAATTTTAAACCGTTTGCTTCAAACAACAAACTCAGCATGACATTAGTTTTACCACAACCACTCGGACCACATATGATACAGCGAACGGTGTTTGGAAAGAGAGGACCATGTCTCAGTTGTTGTTGAGCTGTGTCCGTAACAACATCGTCTATATTTGTAATGGGTAAGGCAGAAGCGTGTTTGCTGGTACGCATCTTAACTTAAACTAAACTATATTTTATTGGGTGTGTATATATATGAATGCAAGTGAGACACCCAGTCAGTATGCATGTTGGTGTCACAGAGTGAGGGTTGTTATTAACAAAGACAGATACAGGTTTTGCTGAAACGTTGCGGGGCGTTACAAACACCATGACAGTTAACAGAAAACTGATGAGGGGCTTTATGTAATCAACTCGAAGCCAAAGAAGAAGGTTCCCTTTAAAAACATACTAAGTCTGATTGAGGAAGTTATAAAAGATAGAAACCTTATTCCAACAGCGAACGCCGTGTTTGATATAGCTCATACAATTGTTAGAAACATTGGTGGACGTAAGAATGTGCAGAAACCTCGAGTTATTCCAATACCTAAAAGCGGAGGCTTCCTTCCGCTGTTGCCTCTGATATTTGGTGGGCTGTCAGCACTAGGAGCTCTGGGTGGTGGTGCTGCAGGTATTGCCAAAGCCGTGAACGATGCCAAGTCTGCGAAACAGAAACTAGAGGAGGAAGAACGGCACAACAAAACAATGGAAGCCATCGCGATGGGTAGGAGAGGGAGTGGCTTGAAATTTAAGCCAAAATGCAAGAGACTGGGCAAAGGCATGTATCTCAAGAAACAGCGCTCCGGTTATGGGTTGTATCTGCAAAAACCATTGCAATAAAAGACTCAAACAGTAGCCTGTGTGTATCAGTCATGGCGCACACCTTCGTGTTGAAAGACCGCAGCTCCCATCTGTCGTCAGACTACCATCCACCAATTGTTTTGGATGGTAATTATGCTGTTGCCTTGATAGGCTTTCACACCTACAACAACATACCCAACATCTATGAAGGTAAAAACAAATTTCATGTAAAAGAAGGAACCGGTTGGCGAACCATCACGATACCCACCGGTGCTTATGAAATAACACACTTGGAAGAGTTACTTCAAAATGAACTTGTTGGTGCTACAGCAACACACGAACAAAAGCAACAGGCTCTGATTCTGAGACCTAATCCGAACACCATCAAATGTAGACTAAAGTGTTATACAAATGTCAGTTTTGAACTTGATGGTTCGATTGGGCGAATGTTGGGCTTTTCAAAACAAGTTCTTCAGCCGGACACCTTTTATGAATCTGATTTACCTGTTGAAATAGTGGATGTTAGACAGATTCGCATAGAAACCAATATTGTGTCTGGTTCCTATTATAACGGACAACCCTCACACACGCTGTATGAGTTTGCTCCGATGGTTGATCCTGGCTACGCAATCGACATAGAACCTAAAAATTTAATTTACTTGCCGGTGAACAAGCAAGAGATTTCCAATATAAGCATCGACATCGTCGACCAAGATTCAGTTCCTGTCAACTTTCAAGGTGAAGATGTGTCTGTTCGCTTGAAACTTATAAAAGTTGCTTAGTATGTTGGTCTTTAAGGATATAAAAGCAAGTGCATCTACCACAACAAATTCAGTTGAGTCAGACACGTCAAAGGGTACGCTTCGTCCCGATAATATTGAGTTCCTGAAAAGCCTGGGTTATCATGTCGTCAAAACTAGAAATATTCAAAGACCCCGTGTTTGATGATGCCATCGATCGAGAAGAGCTGCGCTCTTACTATTCACCAACTAAATCGTTTGGTAACAGCGATGAAATTGAAATAGCCATCAACCAACAAGATGCGTTCGTATGTCTGGCCGAGTCAGCTCTAATAATCGAAGGTGCTCTGGAACCTGTAGCAATCCAAAATGCCACTGGTGCTTGTTATCTGTCAAATAATGGAGGAGCAGCTCTGTTTGAATCAATGACCTATGAGTTAAATAACAAGGAAGTGGAACGAGTGCGAGACCCCTACACAACAACACTCATCAAAAGTCTGCTATCGTTCAGTAAGAATGAAGCCCAATCTCTTAGCAACGCCGGTCTGAATGTGTCGTCGGAGCACATCACCTTAAATGATAACAAGTTTCACATGCTCATACCTGTTTGGTTCCTCTTCAGTTTCTTTCATCATTTCAAAGGAGTTCTCTGTGGCAAACATACTTTCCGCTTTGCAAGAAGTCGAAACGATTCCAACGGCTATTACAGCACAGGTACGGCACGAGCAAAAATTACCGTAACCAATATGTTTTTAAAGGTAAAACATGTATTTCCCAATGATAAAATGAAATTGGAACTGATGGATAAAATAGCAAAAGACACCTCTATATTTCTCGCATACCGCAAATGGGACATATATGAGTTACCAGCACTCAGAGATATCAACAGAGATGTGTGGGCTGTTAAAACTGCAACCAACTTGGAAAGACCTCGATATGTGATTATAGCATTTCAAACAGATCGTAAGGACAACGTGAAGAAGAGGCCAGACTATTTCGATAACATTGGTATGTTGGACCTCCGAGTGTTTCTAAATTCAGAATGCTACCCTTATGAATCTATGAATATGGATTTTGAGAAATCGAAATATGCAGAAGCCTATAGCATGTATACAGATTTTCAAAAAAGCTTCTGTTATAAAACCATGTCGGAGCCTATCTTGAATTATGACGAGTTTAAAGACCGAGCTCTATTTGTGATTGACTGTCAGCACCAGAACGAGTCAATCAAGTCTTCAACGGTGGACATTAAGGTGGAGTTTATGAGTCACGCCAACTTCCCTAAAAATACGCGTGTTTATTGTTTGGTTATTCATGACAGTGTAATGGAATATAAACCTCTAACGGGCATCGTTAGAACCATTATGTAATAATAGTATCATTTTATGTATCAATATGTACAACTTAATTAATCCTAATAAATTTTTATTGTATGTAAATCAGTTGTTTTATTTTTATTTTGTTGCTTTTTGATTAACCCCTTTCTGTCTGTCAGTCTAAGCAAAGCCTTCGTGCAGTCATGACCTATGTGTGTGTGTTCTATGCTTTTAAACAACGTGTACAAGCTCAACCAAAAGACCAAATTCATACACACAGCTGTTTAGTAGGTGTTAAGCAGTGAAACAAGTATGACGTCTCTTGCTGTATGTAAGTACACTCTTATATTATTAACCAATATGTTTGCATTCAAACAATACTTATCAAACAATCCTCGTATATCAAAGTTTAGTTTTCATGTTTTAAATCGAGTTTTGTTACTTGTGTTTTTTTTTGATCACTCCCTATATAATATTGTTTGTATTCACTCTAATAGGAAACACTCAGATAAAACAAACGCCTACATAAAACCAGGTCTCAGTTTTATTACCTAATAAACAGGTTCATTAGCATATCTATATGTAAATACGTTTTGTTATTAATAGTTTACTTCAAACCGTTTTTGTTTTTAGAATTTGATATTAGATATGTTAATTGCAAACGTGTTTAAATGTCTTACTATAAATATACAATTGTTTTAAAATTACCGTACCTATTAGGTTACAATTGGTATGTAATAGAGATACCCGCTCACACACATACACACACTCATCAGCCTGATAAACACGTTTTTAAATTATCATATGTAACAGGTTTTTGTTTTATATATACAACCGTAAACAAACTTTTACCGTGTGTCTGCATAGCATGATTGGTTTAGGGACGGGAACATATCTTAGTAAGCTGTATGGTCGGGGGTTCAAATTTAATTTCAGGCGAATGCTTTTCTTTCAAATATCATATTTCAAATTACCCCAATATATCTTCCTCATATATGTATGTATGTGCTAAACCGAATGACTGTGTCCAACAGACCTCTCCCCTCGAGCAAGGGAATATTCTCTCACTCTACCAATTTACAAATAGAATGTTCCCTTGCTCGAAGAGTCAGATCTCTGGACATAACAGACACAAATTTTCAAATAAATTCAAATTTCCCGCCAAAAACGAAATACCCTAACAACTTCAATACAACACCTCTTACCAACACAATAAACAACAGACAGCTGTGTGTGTGTACGAACATAACCTTAATAAACAAATACATACATAACCTTAATAAACAAACAGATAACACGTTGACGACATAACAAATACAAACATAACCTTAATAAACAATCAAATGATTGATAATCAACACGTGTGTGTGTGTGTGTGTGTGTGTGTGTGTGTGTGTGTGTGTGTGTGAACATAACCTCAATAAACAATCAGCTGATTGGTAATAAGCATGTCATACGAACATAACCTCAATAAACAAATACAAACATAACCTTAATAAACAATCAGACAGCTGGTATTCAACAAACACACACATGGAGACCTAACCCGACTTGTAGATATCTATGGAACATCTGACGTCATCTGACATAAGACAGTTCTATAGAAACCTAATGGCTATCTCTGGACAGAGGTGGCCATCTTGGAACATCTCAGGTCAGACATAAGAGACACTTAATACCTTAACCTGACTTATAAGGGGTTGCCATCTTGGAACTGTCTGACGTCATCAGACACTTCCATAGAGACCCGGGTTGCGGCTGTCTATGACAGGTCAGACATCTTGGAACGCTTGTTACGTCATCTGACAGATCTGACATCTGACAGGTCTGACAGATGACATTGACAGCTGACAGGTCAAGTGTCAACTGGCACCAGACAGCGCATGCGCATGACGTCATCGCACATGCGCAGAAAAAAGTGGAGGGGGTGAGCCCAGGTGGCGGACTATCTACTAAGACAGTCTCTGTCGCCTTAGACAGGTGGACCAAGGAAGCAGTGGAGAGGCACTGGGGGTCGGTTGGTGGCTGCAGGCAGGCGAGAGACTTCGTGGAGGGGCCGGATAGAGATAAAGCTGTCTGGCTACTCGGAAGGAGTCGACCTACGCTTCGCTGCATCCTTGGGGTGCTGACAGGCCACTGCGCCCTTAGAAGACACCTCACATTGATAGGCGTAGAGAGGGATCCCATTTGCCAGGAATGCGGCGAGGATGAAGAAACGTCCTACCACTACCTGTGTGAATGCGAGGCTTTTGGGAGTCTTCGAGCAGAATTGTTCGGATCGAGGACTCTGCAGAGGAATCAGGTAAGTACCGTCTAATTGAAGACCGTCACGGCCTTCATCTCGAGGTCGAGGCGGTTTGGCGACCGAACCGAGGAAGAGTAGAGCATGGTTGCTGGGGTTGGCAAAAAAGACTTGCTTGGCGTTGGCCTCCCCACCATTGCTACTACTACTACGACGGCGACGACGACAACGACGACCGCACCATACATCTTAACAAAAAACAAAAGACTGAATATAAAGCTCAGAGTGATAAGAGAAGTGGTAGCAGCAGCAGCAGCATCAGCACTATATGATACAAAATAACAAACAAATAGCATATGTGTATTGGGATGACATAAACGAGTTGGTTGATAGACTTATACTTTTAGTGGCTTCCCAACTTGTTGCTGGTAATAATGCTCATAACAAGAAATTCAGTCAATATTGGAAGAACTAAAGGAAGCTAGTGTTATCGCCTGGTAAACCTACATAAGGTCACATATCCCTATATATTGCTTAGTATAAAAATGTCTATCGATAAGTTCGGACGTTCCCCGTCCAAAAAACGTGTAAAGTTTGAAATTTTCGAAAGAGAAACTTTCCCAAGAACAGCAAGTCCGTGATTTCGATGTGCAGCGCCGTAGATTGTGTAACGGCGCCGACCCTATCGATTCATGGAGTAACTGAAACATTTGTTGATGCGTGGGTGGACAACTATCAGAACCATAAAGCTGAGTATCTGAAGAATAAATATGAAGTGACCCAAAAACTAATAGCCATACTGCTAGAGGCTGTGCACAAGCCAGAGTTGGAAGATTTGAAAAACGTATTTGAACAGAAATTGAACAATTGTGACGATACATTTATTTTATATAAAGTCTATTTAGAAAGAATACATTCCTGTTAATCATAAGTATTTTGTAATACTTTTAGTTTTATCAGTAAAGTCTGTGGGTATAACCTCTTCAAGTAAGTAAAATTCAAGATAATGTTGTTGAGTCTTGTTTCAGATATCACCTGTAGTTGTTTATTTTATTTAAAGTTGAATTCATTATCCTTTAAGGCAATTTGTCATCAATTTTCCTGATATACTTCTGATGTTTTGTTTTGGTTAATTCAATTCTGTAATACATGATTATGAAGTGTCAGCTTAAGATAAGGAAACAGAACATTTAAAACCTACCTTGTTATGGTGGGAACTATGAGAAATGCAGCATTATGCTTAGTTTTGTATTTAATTGGAATGTTTGCAATTTTACTGAAGCTGAAGTGTTGTGATGTGTTTACGTTCAAATGACAGGATGGATAATTTCGTTTAAAAATGTAGGTCAAATGACCAGCTGTCATGTCAAATCTCGACTTGTCAGTGCTGCCAGCCTGAGATTGAGATTCCCCTCCGCCTAGAAAAGTAGTACCTTGTTCTCTTAATTTTAATTTCTAAGAATGGTTTAGTATGGGTAACTGTTTTGTTCTTATACAGGATATTAGCAGTTATTTATTGTTATACGGGTGCACTACATGTTTAAATCCGCATTTATTTATCGGCTCTTATTCCTAGTGCACTATGATTGTCAGTTGGTATGGCGTAGGATTCTCGAGGATGAACAAAACCGCGCATAAAATTGGGTTTGAAAAAAACAAGAAAATAATCGGGAAGAAGTCTTTTTTTGTCCTGATAGTTAAGAAATTAAAAAACCACATTAGCCTTCTTTTATATGTTGGCTTTTCTTCTGGAAACCACGCTAGTAGGTATAGATAGGGGGTTCTGGAGCCACCGATCACCGCCCACCACCCGCTACTGAGCATGCGTGTGACGAAACAAATATGGCGGTTGTATTGAGAATGACGTAATCTACAAATTAAGATAGCGTAATCCAAGATGGCAGCCAAGATGGCCGACCGGAAGTGAAAAAAACTGGGAAATTTAAAACTTTAGCCGATAGGTGGCGCCACTAATCAAAGTAAGAGGTTCCGCTATTTTGATTTTTGCAAAAAGTGACGTAACAAATATGTCGGTTAGCGCAGGCGCAAACCTAAATTTTTAGTTTTTGATTTAGGTTTAAAGTGTGGGGTGTCGTTTTACTCGGCTTGGCAAGCAGAATTCAAAAATAATATTTCCGCAGGCGCAAACCTAAATTTTTATTTTTTGGTTAAAGTTCTAAGTGTGGGGTGTTGTTTTACTCGGCTTGGCAAGCAGAATTCGAATTTAATGTATACGCATGCGCAAACCCAAATTTTTGGAGTTTTAGGTCTAAACCTTAGGTGTTTGGTCTTAGAGCTCAGCAAGCAGATTTTAAAAATTTTAGAATATGTGAATGCCCGGCATGCTCGATATGGCAACATAGCAACAACTACATGTGTAGAACAACCTTGACACGTGACAGAAAATGAGTCATATGTTTTCAGAGAGCAACTGGTAAATGTATGTGACCTTCTACAACTGTATGTGATCTTCTACAAATGTATGTGACCTTCTACAAATGTATGTAACCTTCTACAAAAATGCAAAAAACAACGATGACGGTTAAACGAATTTCAAAATCAACCTTTGAGGGGCCTCTTTCAATCGAGTATATAAATATGTTTTGTTAGTAAGTTTTGTGACAGGAAATGAGTCATATGTTCTCAAATTTAAGAGTGACCTTCGACAAATATAGTTTTAGCAAACATGCCATAGCAACAACACCGATGACGGTTAAATGAGTTTCAATAACAAGCCAAAAGTGGGGGGTATAAGTATATATAAACATTAGGTAGCAAGCAAGCACATCAGTCGTTGTCTGCATATATAGATATATATATATATATATATATATATATATATATATATATATATATATATATATATATATATATATATATATATATATATATATATATATATATATATTAGTGTATTTGTTCTGTTCAACATGTATGGTATGGATGTTAACGACGAACCTATTAATAACAATGTTTGTGATTGTTATTGGGGCCAAATTGATGCAGCTCTACGTCAGAATATTAGTGATATTAAGCAAGAAAGTAGAATGCTGCTGGAAACAAGGTATACCATTACTCCAGCTCTAAGTGTTGCAATTGGTATATCAAAAGCGGCCAGATTGATTCCAATAATTAAAATTTTAAATACAAGCCTATATCCACCAAATAAAAATATAACAATCTCATCTGGTTCATGGAAATGGGAGTATTTTATTTCAACATTGAAAAACACAGCTAAAGAGTACTTTACCAAAGCTAATAAGATCGAACCTGAAAATATTGGAATATGTACCATCAAACCTATTAAAGTATTAGATAGTAAAGGTATATCAATCTCAGATTATTCTATTACTTTTTATTTAACCGAAGACGCAGTTCAACGACTACTAGATCTGGTTGAAATCATCAACGAAAAGCTGAAGTATCTAACCGATTTGAACTTTGATATTCGACTTGGTGATTTCCTCTATTGTGTTGCTGATGTTCTCAAATGTGTTAATAAGAAGGAGCTACCACGTGACGAGGAGGTGATAAAGCTTATAAAAGCCATGTTAAAAGACTATGAATCCTCATTCCGAGTTAGTATGTTGGAGTGCTTACACTTTACAAAGAAGCAAGTACTTGATCGTTTCAAAGAAATACACACGATATATAATGACTCATCTTAAAGCAAGCTTCATCATCCTGACAGCACTATGTCAAAATGTGTTTTATATTTACAAACCGCCAAATGTGAAGGAAGTAAGAATTTGTTTTGATGACTGCACGAAATGGTCTAGCCTTCCAACAACACATCTACACAATGATGAACTTATCCAACTTTCAATGTACAACCTGTCCAAAAGCAAGTCTGAAGTGGTGCAATACAAACTTATGTTTCTGTTTGATGATGGTACACGTGGTGAGACATCTGATTGGAGAACTGTTGTATTAAATAATTCTTACCTGTTCACTTCAAATTATATTTCTGTATTTATAGCAACAGGTTTTCTTATATGTCTTGCATTATTTATGTTGATGTACTTTTGTTTTAAATATTACACTGTACTTAAGGATATGTATCGTAAACATGTTTGTTAATATATCTACTTAAACGAAACACATGTGTTTTATTCATTAGTTAAGCATCTGTAGTTAAGATGAGATATTGTGAGTCATGCTAGATACAAGTGAAAAAGAATCAATTTTCTGGACATTTACGTAGTGAAGTTCACAAGGCAAAAGTATGTGAGCCATGGGAAGTTGAACAAGTGCATATGCTAGCTCAAGCTTTTAAAAATAGAGTGGCTACCTATCGTATTAACTTAGATGGTAATGACATAAACTTGTATGTATGTAACAATATGGAAAAATAAAACACACTAATTTTAATAACGACTTTTATTTTATTCTAAGTATATTAATACATTAAATATATAAGTAAGTTTATTTAACATCATCTGAATTTATCCAAGAATTATGAGATTTATCAAAGCCCAACCATTTTACATAGAGTTTCTTGCCTTTCTTCCTCAAGATGCGTTCAACCAGATAGATGTCTGTTTGTTTAGTCTTTTGTAGTTCTTCCTCGTAAAACCCTCCACTGATAGGCTTGCCTTGCATGTCTTCAAGAAAGTATGTTACTGGATTTGTGAAATGAACACTAACAATCTTGAATAACTCTGTTGACCAGCGAGGTGTATACCCCTTTTCGAATTGAGCTTTTGCTTTACTTAGACGTACAACATCACCCGCTTTGAATTTATTCTGATCAAACACTTTAATATTTGAATATGTTTGTTTACGGATAGCTTCTTCATTTTTCTTATTAACATCTTTAGGTTTTACACCAGTTGTTCTATGAATTGTAGCGTTGTAGTTAGCAGTGACATCAGGTAGTGTATTTAACCACTTGTAGGAGCCAAACAAGTTGAAATTTTTGTAGATCTTCTCTTTTAAGGTACGTATAACTCTTTCCACTATTGCAGCCTTTTTTACACTATAAGTGCTATAGTGATTGATGTTATATTTTTTCATTAAGGCATTAAACTTGGAGTTGTAAAACTCCTTACCGAGATCAGATTGAATGTTAGAGGGCGTTGTACTATTAGCTAAAATATCAGCCATAGCTTTAGTCACCTCTTCAGCATTTTTAGATTTAAGTGGACGAGTCCACACATACTTTGAAAAACAATTAATAACCACTAAAATGTACTTGTAACCAGAGTTTTCGCGATGATAGTCTTGAAACTCTGCTAAATCAATCTGCCACAAGTCATTTAAACCTTTGATTATGGTACGTCTACGTTTGAAGTTGATTCTTGCTGGTGTGTATAACTCATTTATTACTTGCTTCTTAGCATCAGATGGTTCAACTGTTTTCCTCTTCATGGTGATGATGGATTTAACAGTATCCACTTGTTATGTAAATCTTTTAGTTTGTTGTCTATTTCACCCAACTTCTTCTTCAACTTGCTATTCTTTGACAGATCAATGTCTTTTAAAACTTGAGCAGTTATGTCCTTAGCTAAATTTTTCAATTTATTTTCAAATTCGTTTTTTAAATCTACCAACTCTGGTTTGTGCACAGCTTCAAGTAAGATGGCAATTATTCTTTGTGTCACTTCGTCTTTGTTTTTCTGATAGTCAGCTATCCATGCATCTACAAATTTTTTATTTACACAATCTGTTGGATCGATCGGATCACCAACGTTACACAATCTATGGCTTTGCAAATCAAAGTCACCACTTGTAGTTCTTGGGAAAAGTTCTCTTTCAATGATTTTAAGCTTGAAACGTTTATTGGACTGGGAACGTCCGAACTTATCGATAGACATTTTTATATTAAGCAATAGGTAGGTATGTATGACATATATGTAGGTTTACTAAGCAATAACACTGACTTCTTTTAATTCTTCAATGATTGATTGAATTTCGTTGTTATGAGCATTATTACCAGCAACTTGAGAAGCTACTAAAAGTCTAAGTCTATCAACCAACTCATTTATGTCATCCCAATAGATATATTCTATTTGTTTGTTATTTTGTATCATATAGTTGTTGCTGCTTACATTCTGAGCTCTAGGTTCAGTTTTTTGTTCTTCGTTAAGATGTGTCTCGTAACCAAAACCTTGAGGAGTTGAGGATCTTCGCCCTCGTGGGTTTATAACTGGTTTTATTAGTCAGATACTTTTTCGAGGAACAACCCTTGGTTCGTGGGTTGGGATCGTATTTCATTTTATGAACACTAGTTGCTTCTAGAATATCTCTATAGTGTTGAAGATCGTCATAGGTATACCCTCTAGGTGTTTTCATAAATATCAATTATATCAGACCTTGTGTTTGCGGATATCTCCTTTGACCTAGTCGAATGTCATTATCAGTAAAGTCCAAGTGTTTGTTGCCAAGACTCCAGCTACCAGTATCTTTAGCGTAGCGAGCACCATACGTTTGATCAATAGTAGCAAGCCTCGGTGGTTCAGTAAAATACTTGTCTACATAATACCGAACTCGTTCAGGATATTGCTCCAAAAATTCTTGATATGCTGGGTTGTTTGTGATAGTTTGTAGATCTGCCTCAAGCTCTTCAAATGTTGGGATATCCTCATCGGAACTTGTCTCTACCTCTGGTTCGGCTTCAAAAACTTCGTGGTCTTTAAGGAACTCAACTTTGGGTTTCTTTTCTGGTACATCAGCAGAAGCTTCTTCTTCTTTGATTTGTTCAGCCGTTGGTTGCAGTTTAAGTACCGATGTGTTTTTAGATATTTCACTCAGTGGTTCAACAATTGGTTTATATAAACGTTGTAGGACCTCATCATTCTCAACTCTACCAAGCGTAAGCATTAAATGTTTTTTTCGAATGTTTTCGGAAAGTTGTAAAATCTTTTTCTTGATTTTTCTCTCTGGTTTACCCATCACCTGCATCTTGCTAAAGTTATTTGTTTCAGATCGTGTTAAGAGACGCAAACAGTTTGGTGGTTTAAGGTGTACTAGCTTTGAATTGGTTGTATGTCTTCCTATCTAGTTGTTAGACAGGTTGTTAGACAGGTTGTTTTAGACAGGTTGTTAGACAGGTTGGTTTAGACAGGTTGTTTTAGACAGGTTGTTTTAGACAGGTTGGTTTAGACAGGTTGTTTCAGACAGGTTGTTTCAGACAGGTTGTTTTAGAAAGGTTGTTAGACAGGTTGTTAGACAGGTTGTTTTAGACAGGTTGTTTTAGACAGGTTGTAAGACAGGTTGTTAGACAGGTTGTTAGACAGGTTGTTTTAGACAGGTTGTTTTAGACAGGTTGTTAGACAGGTTGTTTTAGACAGGTTGTTTTAGACAGGTTGTTTTAGACAGGTTGTCTGTCTTGTTATATAGTTGGTTGTCCTGCTAGACATCTCTTTGTTGTTGTTGGTTGTAGTCAATTAGATTAATATGTAGCTATCGAATCCTTTTCTATATCTCCCTATGTGTACTTCGTTTTCTTTTACAATCACCAACACACCATACTTATTGTCTTTCCAACACTCGCAGCATATATTTTTAAATTGTTTAAAGTCCATATCTATCGTTACATGATCGTCGTAGATGTGTTTTAAATTGGTTTCGTCTTGTTTGAAGAGAATCAACACATTGGCATTGTCACGTATTAGATGTTTCGGTATTCGAGTATATGTTTGACAGAGATAGAACGAATCAATATTCTTATGTCTTCCCATACTAAAGTATACTCTCATTTTATCTTGTTTGTCACAAGCTACATCATTAAATATAAATACAGAGTTACCCAAGGCATCTGCTGGATCTAATATTTCATCGTTTTCACTATATGGATAGTAACCAACATCTTTTGTTGCTCCAAAAATTCTTGATATGCTGGGTTGTTTGTGATAGTTTGTAGATCTGCCTCAAGCTCTTCAAATGTTGGGATATCCTCATCGGAACTTGTCTCTACCTCTGGTTCGGCTTCAAAAACTTCGCGGTCTTTAAGGAACTAAACTTTGGGTTTCTTTTCTGGTACATCAGCAGAAGCTTCTTCTTCTTTAATTTGTTCAGCCGTTGGTTGCAGTTTAAGTACCGATGTGTTTTTAGATATTTCACTTAGTGGTTCAACAATTGGTTTATATAAACGTTGTAGGACCTCATCATTCTCAACTCTACCAAGCGTAAGCATTAAATGTTTTTTTCGAATGTTTTCGGAAAGTTGTAAAATCTTTTTCTTGATTTTTCTCTCTGGTTTACCCATCACCTCCATCTTGCTAAAGTTATTTGTTTCAGATCGTGTTAAGAGATGCAAACAGTTTGGTGGTTTAAGGTGTACTAGCTTTGAATTGGTTGTATGTCTTCCTATCTAGTTGTTAGACAGGTTGTTAAACAGGTTGTTTGAGACAGGTTGTTAGACAGGTTGGTTTAGACAGGTTGTTTTAGACAGGTTGTTTTAGACAGGTTGGTTTAGACAGGTTGTTTCAGACAGGTTGTTTCAGACAGGTTGTTTTAGAAAGGTTGTTAGACAGGTTGTTAGACAGGTTGTTTTAGACAGGTTGTTTTAGACAGGTTGTAAGACAGGTTGTTAGACAGGTTGTTAGACAGGTTGTTTTAGACAGGTTGTTTTAGACAGGTTGTTAGACAGGTTGTTTTAGACAGGTTGTTTTAGACAGGTTGTTTTAGACAGGTTGTCTGTCTTGTTATATAGTTGGTTGTCCTGCTAGACATCTCTTTGTTGTTGTTGGTTGTAGTCAATTAGATTAATATGTAGCTATCGAATCCTTTTCTATATCTCCCTATGTGTACTTCGTTTTCTTTTACAATCACCAACACACCATACTTATTGTCTTTCCAACACTCGCAGCATATATTTTTAAATTGTTTAAAGTCCATATCTATCGTTACATGATCGTCGTAGATGTGTTTTAAATTGGTTTCGTCTTGTTTGAAGAGAATCAACACATTGGCATTGTCACGTATTAGATGTTTCGGTATTCGAGTATATGTTTGACAGAGATAGAACGAATCAATATTCTTATGTCTTCCCATACTAAAGTATACTCTCATTTTATCTTGTTTGTCACAAGCTACATCATTAAATATAAATACAGAGTTACCCAAGGCATCTGCTGGATCTAATATTTCATCGTTTTCACTATATGGATAGTAACCAACATCTTTTGTTGCTCCAAAAATTCTTGATATGCTGGGTTGTTTGTGATAGTTTGTAGATCTGCCTCAAGCTCTTCAAATGTTGGGATATCCTCATCGGAACTTGTCTCTACCTCTGGTTCGGCTTCAAAAACTTCGCGGTCTTTAAGGAACTAAACTTTGGGTTTCTTTTCTGGTACATCAGCAGAAGCTTCTTCTTCTTTAATTTGTTCAGCCGTTGGTTGCAGTTTAAGTACCGATGTGTTTTTAGATATTTCACTTAGTGGTTCAACAATTGGTTTATATAAACGTTGTAGGACCTCATCATTCTCAACTCTACCAAGCGTAAGCATTAAATGTTTTTTTCGAATGTTTTCGGAAAGTTGTAAAATCTTTTTCTTGATTTTTCTCTCTGGTTTACCCATCACCTCCATCTTGCTAAAGTTATTTGTTTCAGATCGTGTTAAGAGATGCAAACAGTTTGGTGGTTTAAGGTGTACTAGCTTTGAATTGGTTGTATGTCTTCCTATCTAGTTGTTAGACAGGTTGTTAAACAGGTTGTTTGAGACAGGTTGTTAGACAGGTTGGTTTAGACAGGTTGTTTTAGACAGGTTGTTTTAGACAGGTTGGTTTAGACAGGTTGTTTCAGACAGGTTGTTTCAGACAGGTTGTTTTAGAAAGGTTGTTAGACAGGTTGTTAGACAGGTTGTTTTAGACAGGTTGTTTTAGACAGGTTGTAAGACAGGTTGTTAGACAGGTTGTTAGACAGGTTGTTAGAGAGGTTGTTTTAGACAGGTTGTTTTAGACAGGTTGTTAGACAGGTTGTTTTAGACTGGTTGTTTTAGACAGGTTGTTTTAGACAGGTTGTCTATCTTGTTATATAGTTGGTTGTCCTGCTAGACATCTCTTTGTTGTTGTTGGTTGTAGTCAATTAGATTAATATGTAGCTATCGAATCCTTTTCTATATCTCCCTCTGTGTACTTCGTTTTCTTTTACAATCACCAACACACCATACTTATTGTCTTTCCAACACTCGCAGCATATATTTTTAAATTGTTTAAAGTCCATATCTGTCGTTACATGATCGTCGTAGATGTGTTTTAAATTGGTTTCGTCTTGTTTGAAGAGAATCAACACATTGGCATTGTCACGTATTAGATGTTTCGGTATTCGAGTATATGTTTGACAGAGATAGAGCGAATCAATATTCTTATGTCTTCCCATACTAAAGTATGCTCTCATTTTATCTTGTTTGTCACAAGCTACATCATCAAATATAAATACAGAGTTACCCAAGGCATCTGCTGGATCTAATATTTCATCGTTTTCACTATATGGATAGTAACCAACATCTTTTGTTGCCTCCAACACATCCTTTAACATCTTGTATTTGGGTTGATATAGAGACTGAATATTCATACACGTTATCAAACTTTAAACCGTTCGGTTCAAACAATAAACTTAGCATAACATTTGTTTTACCACACCCGCTCGGACCACATATGATACATCTAACTGTGTTTGGCAAAAGAGGGCCATGTTTTCGTTGTTGTTATGATGATGTATCAACAACATCGTCTATATTTGTAATAGGTAAGACAGAAGCGTGTTTAATGGTACGCATCTTGACTTAAACTAAACTATATTTTCGGTAAGTATAAATATATATAGACAGATGCAAGTGAGTCATATAACCAGTATCAATGTTGGTGTCACAGGGTGAAGGTCTTGTAAACACAGCTATTAACAAGTTACTTGTTGAGTTACACATACTTGGTTATCAATTTTGCGGTCCAGGTACTAAACTTAAAGAACGTCTTGCCAGAGGTGATCAAAGTATCAATCTGCTAGACCGTGCTTGTAGAGACCACGACATCGCTCACTCTCAATCAAAAGAGTTAAGTGATAGACACCGAGCCGATGAGGTGTTGGAGAATCGAGCTTGGGAAAGAGTTAAATCAAAAGACGCAAGTTTTGGTGAAAAGTTAACCGCTTGGAGTGTTACAAACACCATGAAAGTGAAAAGAAAGCTTGGTATGGGTCTTGATGTAACCAACTCAAAACCGAAGAAGAAAGTTCCCTTTAAAAACATTCTTAGTCTGATTGGAGAAGTTATAAAATACAAAAACCTTATTCCATCAGAGAATGCAGTGTTTGATATCGCTCATGCAATTGTTAAACAGATTGGTGGGCGTAATAATGTATTGAAACCTCGAGTTACTCCAATACCTAAAAGCGGAGGCTTCCTCCCACTGTTACCTCTTATATTTGGTGGTCTATCAGCTCTTGGTGCTCTGGGTGGTGGTGCTGCTGGTATTGCTAAAGCCGTAAACGATGCTAAAGCGGCTAAACACAAACTGAAGGAAGAAGAACGCCACAACAAAACAATGGAAGCTATCGCAATGGATAAGAGAGGTAGTGGTTTGAAATTAAAACCGAAATGCAAGAGACTCGGCAAAGGTCTATATCTGAAGAAACAACGTGCTATGGTTTGTATCTGCAAAAGCCAAAAAACGAATAAGTCGTTTGCCAGCAAGACCTCTAACAGATGAAGATCTTCTGAAATTTGCTGGTAAAATGAAAATCCCATATTTTAGAGGTGTATACATGCGAGATAGTCTACCTCGAAATGGACCACGTAAAAATGAATCGTTTATCATGAATTTACAAACCAACAAGGAGCCTGGTAGTCATTGGGTTGCAGTGATGAAACGTGGTAACACAGTCGAGTACTTTGACTCCTATGGAAACTTAAAGCCACCAGTCGAGTTGCAACAGTACCTTAAAGACTATACTCTAATGTTTAATCATGATGTGTATCAAACATATAATACTTATAATTGTGGTCACTTATGTTTAAATTTTTTAAATAAAAGGCTCAAACAGTAACCTCTGTGTATCAGTCATGTCGCAAACCTTTGTGTTGAAAGACCGCAGCTCCCATCTGTCAACAGACTACGATCCACCAATTGAATCGGATCCTGGTGGTAGTTATGCTGTTGCTTTGATAGGTTTTCACACATACAACAACATACCTAACATATATAAAGGTAAAAATAAATTGTATGTAAAAGAAGGAGGTGCTTGGAGAACCATCACGATACCTACTGGTGCATATGAAATAACACATTTGGAAAACTTGCTTCAAAATGAGCTTGTTGGTGCTGCAGCGACACATGAACAAAAGCAACTAGCTTTGATTCTAAGACCTAATCCGAACACCATTAGATGTGAAATAAAATGTTTCACAAGTATCAGTTTTGAAGCTGATGATTCTATTGGGCGAATGCTGGGATTTTCAAAGCAAGTTCTTCGACCAGGTGTCTTCCATGAATCTGATTTGCCTGTTGAAATAGTAGATGTTAAACAGATTCGCATAGAAACTAATATTGTGTCTGGTTCCTACTATAACGAGAAACCTTCACATACGTTATATGAGTTTGCCCCGATGGTTGATCCTGGTTATGCAATCGACATCGAACCTAAGAATCTAATTTATTTACCAGTGAACAAGCAAGAGATTTCAAATATAAGCATCGACATCGTGGATTAAGATTCAGTTCCTGTAAACTTTGAAGGTGAAGAGGTGTCTGTTCGTCTGAACCTTAAAAAGATTACCTAGAATGCTAGTCTTTAAGGATATAAAAGCAAGTGAATCTGCCAAAACAAGTTCAGTACAGTCAACCACTTCAAAGTGTACACTTCGCTCTGATAATATTGAGTTCCTTAAAAGTCTTGGTTATCATGTCATCAAAACTCAAAATATTCAAAGACCCCGAGTTTGACGATTCCATTGATCGAGAAGAACTTCGGTCTTACTATTCGTCAACTAAATCCTTTGGTAACAGTGATGAAGTCGAAATAAACATCAATCAGCAAGATGCCTTTGTATGCCTAGCAGAGTCGGTTCTAATAATCGAAGGTGCTCTGGAACCTTTAGCAATACAAAATGGCGATGGGAAGTGTTATATGTCAAATAATGGAGGAGCCGCTCTGTTTGAATCAGTGTCGTATGAATTAAATAACAAGGAAGTGGAGCGAGTACGAGACCCATACACCACAACAACTATCAAAACCCTGCTTTCGTTTAGCAAGAATGAAGCCAAATCTCTTAGCAACGCCGGGTTGAATGTATCGTCAGATTATATCACTTTAAACGATAACAAGTTTCACATACTCCTACCTCTTTGGTTCCTCTTCAGTTTCTCTCATCACTTTAAAGGAGTTCTCTGCGGTAAACATACTTTTCGATTCACAAGAGCTCGAAGTGATGCCAACAGTTATTATAGTACTGGTAGTGCAAGATCTAAAATAACTGTAACCAACATGTTTTTAAAAGCTAAACATGTATTTCCAAACGATAAAATGAAGTTGGAACTGATGTATAAAATTGCAAAAGACACATCTATATCTCTAGCACACCGCAAATGGGACATATATGAGCTACCAGCGCTTAGAGATATTAATAAAGATGTGTGGTCTGTTAAAACTGCAACAAACTTAGAAAGACCTAGATATGTGATTATAGCATTTCAAACAGATCGAAAAGATAATGTAAGCAAGAAACGTGACTTTTTTGATAATATTGGTGTGGTAGATCTACGAGTGTTCCTCAATTCAGAATGCTACCCTTATGAATCTATGAATATGGATTTCGAAAAATCTAAATATGTTGAAGCTTACCAGATGTACACAGATTTTCAAAAAAGTTTTTGTTATAAAAACATAGCAGAGCCTCTCCTAAATTATGATGAGTTTAAAGATCGAGCTCTATTTGTAATTGACTGTCAGCACCAGAATGAGTCAATCAAGTCGTCAACAGTGGACATCAAAGTGGAGTTTATAAGCAAAAACAATTTTCCCAATAGAACCAAAGCCTACTGTTTAGTTATTAATGATTGTGTATTTGAATATAAACCTCTAACTGGCATTGTAAGAGCCATTATGTAATATTTTAGTATGTAAGTCTTGTGAATTTATCCTAATAAATTAATTGTGTTTAAATCAGTTGTTTTATTTTCAACCTTAAAATGCTAACATCTTGCTTTCTTTAAATAATATCATCTGACTGAGATGGTAAACATATGACTCATTTCCTGTCACGTGTCAAGGTTGTTCTACACACGTAGTTGTTGCTATCTTAATTTGTAGATTACGTCATTCTCAATACAACCGCCATATTTGTTTCGTCACACGCATGCTCAGTAGCGGGTTGAGGGCGGTGGACGGTGGGCGGTGGCAAGAATCGTAGAACGTAAGCGTACCATACTTAAAGGCTGGAATGGCTTGTGGCAGATTGATTTAATCTAGTTTACACACTTGTACTTTGAATCAAATAAAAATCTTTGTTAAAACTAATGTGATTTTATTTTATAATACAATTAAAAATTATGCCGTAAATCGATAATATCCTAAATAAACTTCTCCTGTGGTACATCTGCTATCTGTAGGTTGTTTCTATGCGCCGTAAGGTATGTTACTTTGGTCTTTATTCTGTTAAAGATGATTGGATATCCAACAGGGTAAATTTAATATCAAATTTTTGCACACATATGTACCAGATATCGCGTCGTTTTCAGTCTGAGCTCCACCCATTTTTACTAAGTATGTGACAGTTGTAGCCGATAAGTGCGCTGGCTCGGCTGGAACATTTGAAGTATCGGTATTCCTATAACCTATTGTTGTAATAATAGGCAAAATTGAGATGTTGCTTCCGGCACATTTAGAGGGCCGGAATACTGGCCCCCTAGATGTGACTCTAAATGGGACTTTAAGTTGCTGTTGTAATAAGCAATTAACTTTTTAGTTTTCTTATTTTGTGTACCAGATAAGCCAGCGTTTTCAGTCTGCGCTCCACCAATGTTTACCACGTATGTAGCGGTTGTCGGTACTAAGCGGGCGCCTTCTGTTGGAATATTTGGGTAGACGGTATACCGTCTACCCAAATGTTCCTTTAACCGATTGTTGTAATCAAATTCCATTCTTAATAGCATTGAATGCCCCTCATATATATATATATATATATATATATATATATATATATATATATATATATATATATATATATATATATATATATATATATATATATATATATATATATATATATATATATAATTTGAATTTTTTTGTTTTAAATCGAGTTTGTTCATCTTATTATTGACCTGGCAACCAAAACAAACAAAACACGTGGTGAGCTTAGCCTAAGAACACACTCGGCTAGCGGGAATCGGAGTCCTATTCATCACAGAGACAACACATGTGGCTACAAACTTATAACATTCTCGGGTGGCAAGCAGCCGGCATAACCTAACAAACAACACATGTGTACCTTAGATTCTCGGTAACGGGCAGCTGGTACCTGTTCAACACGTGTGTATAACCACATGGCGGCAAGCGGGAACTTGGAACCTGACAGTAGCAGCAACCATCTTGGAACATGTGACCTGACAGGTTACCCGCGACCAGATGGCCAGTTGCGTGACGTCGGCAGGCAGATGACAGCCCCGCGACCAGATGGCCGGCGCGCTGGCGCGGGGGTCTGCGACCAGATGGCCGGTCATGGCCGCTGACATCTTGGAACGTGTGACATCGGCTGGCAGATGACAGGTGACAGATGCCAGGTTACCCACCATCTGTTAACGCATGCTCACATGCCTAATTCTCAGGTTCCCCCCACTCAACCCAACTCTGACGTCACATCCAATCAGAAGGCACAGATCGGTGTGCCCAAGTGACTCCCAACTACTACCGGTTCAGGTGTCACAAATGGTTCTGCTGATCCTCTCTTCGCGAGACTGTCAGCTTCTTCATTGACTTTTACCCCCCGAGTGACCCGGCACTCAGGTGAGGGTGACTTCATTCTGTCCAGCCAGGTCGCTCGTCTCGTCTCGGCATTCACTTACCAGCCTGAAATTTACCCATGGGCTACTTAGGGCCTTTAGGGCTGCCTGCCTGTCTGCGGCTATGAGGATCCGCTTGTAAGTGTAGCCCCTCTTTTTCTCTCGCACGCAGTGCAAAATGGCGTACATTTCGGCCTGAAAGACCTTTGCATGAGCTCCGAGGGAAATACTATTACTTATCCTCGGTCCTTCCGAATAAACGCCTGACCCCGTCCCACGCTCCCCACCGGATCCGTCCGTGAACCAGACGAGCGCGCCCCGCAGTAAGCCTAGCGTCTTCCCTACCATGCCCCCTGGTCGGGGATTTCCACTGTAAAATTATTTTCCCTGAAGATTCGCAGGCTTGTGAAGTCTGACCTAATTTCAAGCATGGGCTCCTTCACGATCTCCTGAATTTTGCAGTTACCCCTGCAGCCTGGGTTGATCTTCAGTCTACCATTGCAGGCTAGTCTGTTATAGTCTTAGCCTGGCCTCCCCCATAATAACTAAGTGTAGGGGGCAGATCCAGCAACACCTCCATGGCGGCTGTTGGGGTTTAAGCCATGACTTAGGTGATCCCCAAGCAAGCCATCCTTTGGATCTTGCCTGGTTTTTGTTTTTGTTTGGCACTGGATTGTGTCACCTTAGGCCACAAGACCAGTGTCGCATATGTTAAAGATGGTCTGTCCACCTTTGTGTACAGCCAATGGGCCATAATAAGTCTTAGTCCCCACGTTTTTCCATATAGCCGCCTAGTGACGGCTAGGGTCATAACTGCCTTACGCAGTATTTTTTCAACCTGACCATTCCAGGTTAGCTTAGAGTCCAATACGACCCCAGGATATTTTACCTCCCTGGCCATTCGGATGCTTGTACCGTATAGAGTGAGAGTTTTATGGCTTTCCCACTTCCTTCTTCTCGTAAACGGTATGACAGTTGCTTTCTCGGGGCTCAACCCGAGCCCTTTACCAACTGTCTACCTTTCCACCACTTTCAGTGCTGTCTGCATGCGCTCCCACACTGACTCTGTAACCTTTCCTCGGACTATGATGATAATGTCATCCGCATAGCACTGCACCTCGTATCCCCCTTCCGAGAGCCTCCCAAGCAGGCCGTCCACAACTAGGCCCAGAGTAGGGGAGACAAAACGCTCCCCTGCGGACACCCCACCGCGACCCTGCCAGGAGAGTGCCTCCCGCGAGTGAGGTGAACACTGCCCTGTCCCGGAACATTGAACCGATCCACCTGCAGCAGGTCTCCTCTATTCCCCGCTGACCACACCTGGCTTAAACTGACCTGACCTGACAGCTGCCAGTACCGATCCGAATGAGGTCTTGCTGAAGGCCCCCTCTATGTCTAGGAAGGCCCCCAGAGCCACCTTCCTGTTCTCCAGCGTATTCTTCAGGTTCAGCACCAGTTGATGCAGTGCTGTTTCCGTTGAGACTCCTGCTCTGTATGCATATTGTCCGCAGTTTAGGGGATATGCTTCAAGTACACCGCCCCTAATGTGCCGGTCGATCAGTTTTCCCATTATTTTTAGCAAGAAGGACATGAGACTTATTGGCCTCAGAGACTTTGCCTGGTCTGTTGGCCGCCCAGGTTTAGGAATGAATACAACCCTGGCCAGTCTTCATGCCCGCGGAATATACCCCAGAGCCAGGCTGGCCATCATAATGAGGGTAAGCGCCGACACCCGTATTTCTATACCCTGTCCGAGCATGATTGGCATTATACCATCGAATCCCAGGGATTTGAATGGCTTAAAGCTGTTAATGGTCCATCTAATTTTGCTCCAGGTAACCACCTCTTTAGCGAATGTCCAGTATATTTCCCGTTCCGGAGGTGATTGGTTTATTATGTTGCAGCCAGGGTGGTGCGTCTCTAGTAAAACTTCCATAGTTTCGTCACCCGAGCTTTTACATTCTTCCGTTGATCGTTTAAGGGAGCCTATATTGGTCTGAGTGCCCTAGGACAGGATCTTGTGTAGTCGAGCACTCTCGGATGTTTTCTCCACTTTCTCATAGTGCCTCCTCCACGACTCCTTCCTGGCGTCCCTCAGTCTTTTTTATAGCTTGTTTAGGCATATCTATATTCATACCATGTCCCCGACATTTTGGCCGCGTTGAACAGCTTACGAACCTGCGTCCTCCTTTGTCTGAGGTCCTCGTTCCACCACGGGACATTCCTGGTGGACGCCCTCATTTTCAGGGGCCAGTTGGCGTTATGGGTCGAGGTGATTGCGTCTCGCACTTGGGCTGCCGCAATCTCGAGGTCTATTGAATTGTCTATGGTACTCTTATCCCCCTGTAGTTCCATTGCTGGGTCTGCCCTGTAGGCTTGCGAGGGTCCCGGTACCATATCGTTTGTCTTTTGAGTTTGGCGATTTCAAACCGGATGTATCTGTGGTCTGAGCTACCCACTTCCTCAGACACAGTCCAGTTCTTAACAAAGACACCAGTCTATGCATCAACAGTTTTTTGATTTACACTATCTGTTGAATCGACTGGTTTAGCGACGTTGCATAATTTGTGGTTTTCAAATCAAAACCGACACTTGTAGTTCTTGAGAAAATTTCTCTTTCAATAATTTTAAAATTAAAACGTTTATTGGACTGGGAACGTCTGAACTTATGGATAGACATTTTATACTAAGTAGTAGGGAGGCATGTATGGTATATATGTAGGTTTACATGCAGCTTCCTTCAGTTCTTCAATAATTGACTGAATATAGTTGTTATGAGCATTATTACCAGCAACTTGAGAAGCCACTAAAAGTCTAAGTCTATCAACCAACTCATTTATGTCATCCCAATATACATATTCCATTTGTTTGTTATTTTATATCATATAGTTGTTAGTGCTGCTTTTTCTATCACTTACATACTGAAATTTGGGTTCTGTCTTTTGTTTGTTGCTAAGATGTGTGTGTTAACCAAAACCATGAGGAGTTGAGGATGTTCGCGCTCGTGGATTTATCATTGGTTTTATTATAGGCAGTTACTTTTCCGAGGAATAACCTTTAGTTTGCCCATTAGAATCGTATTTAACTTTATGAATACTAGTTGAGTCTTGAATATCTCTATAGTGTTGAAGATCGTCGTGAGTATATCCCTTAGGTCTTTTAATAAAACGAATTCTAGCAAACTTTGTGTTTGTGGACATCTCCTTTCAGCCAAGTGAATTTCATCATTAGTGAAATTTAAGTGTTTGTTACCAAGACTCCATTTGCCTATCTTTGTATCGTTGCGTGCACCATACGTTTGATTGGTGGTAGCAAGTCTCGGCGATTCAGCAAAATACTTGTCTAAATAATATCGAACTTTTTCAGGATATTGCACCAAAAAGTCTTTATGTGCTGGGGTGGTTGTGATAGCTTTTACGCCTTTATCAATCTCTTGGCGATGGGATATCCTCATCTGAATTTGTTTCCACATCTAGTTGGGCTTCAAAAACTTCATGCTCTTCAAGGAGCTCGAGTTTGGGTTTCTTTTCTGATATATCGTCGGCAGCTTCTTCTTTAATTTGTTCAGCAATTGGGTAAGTGTTGATGTGTTTTAAAATATTTCACTTAGCCGTTCAACAGTTGGCTTATATAAACGATGTAGAGCTTCATCATTCTCAGCTCTGTCAAGCTTAAGCCTTAAATGTTTTTTCGAATGTTTTCAGCAAGTTGTAAAATCTTTTTAGTAGGTAATAATAGTGACTTCTACAGCACCTCCCTCCTCCTCCTCCCAAGTCCAACACTGCTATCCAGGTTGCTTCCTCCCGAGGTCAACACTCCTCTGAAGGTTGCTTTCTCTCAAGGTCAACACTTCTCTCAAGGTTGCCCCCCCCCCCAAGGTCAATACTCCTCTCAAGGTTGCCTATTCTGCAGTCGGCCTCCTTCCAAGGTCAACACTCATCTTAAGGTCAACACTACCCCCGAAGTCGCAAAATGTGTGGGAGTCGCACTCACATCCTCTTTCAAGGTCAACAGCTTAAATTTGTCGCAGCTCGAAAAACTTGTGAAGCCCTGAGATATAACAACAGTCCTTGATTGGAGAGCATCTTTTTGTCGGAAACAGTCTAGATGCGCTAGTAGAGCAATCTCTCTAAATTCACTGGGGGTAAAAACAGGTTGGTTTGCTTTTCCGTAATAAGGTTGTTGAAAATTTGAATACATGTCGTAAAATGATGCGAAATTATTTTAATCGAAATTTAAATTAAAATCATGGTACGGATACCTTCCACCATTGAGAAAAACTCTAAAGTTGTTGTAGGTTGCAATGATCGAATTTGCCCATGTCTTTTTTAACATCTCCTTTCCTGGCTGTTTGAAAACCTGCAATTATGTGACTTGGCGATTCGAGTTTTGTGCTTGTTTTCACCGGCCAGGTATGTCTTGTTCTTTGAGGTGAAGTTGGAAATTCTATTAGTATCCAACTTCTAAAAGCGAGGGGAATTTAAATGTTTTTTAATTAGCTTAGAAAGGTGCAGCGGTTGAGAAATGGCGGGTGTAACATTCCAGCATATTTTATCAAGGTGAATTTTTGGCTTATTTGCAACTAAAGCGACATTGACGGGATATTCAATGTAGATGAGAGCGTCTAGGTCGTTAGTACTTCAAATGAGAACTAATTCTTGTTTCATATGTATAATAATCTTGCAATAATCTTTAAAAAATACCACTAAATGGGAAAAGGGAATACAAACGTTGAAATGTCCATTGCTTTTTTTAGACGTACAGCTTCTCTGCCTTCACTTTTAGGAACCATCCGGCATTTTGCAACTTGACATCATCAGGATTTACTGATACGTACCTATTCATAGTTGAAGTGAGCCCTACATTTCGCACTGAATCTACCACAACACCGTTTAACACATAGCGAATTTTTCTAATCAGGTGTGCTATGGCATTGTTGACAAAAAATAATGTGTTTCCTACAGTTCCATCATCTTTGCTTAATTTACCTTCTATGTATAGATAACTGTCAGAAGGAAGGGTATATGCATCTAATTCCTGTATCGATATTCGCATTTCATCGTTTTGCTCAAATTTTGAAGAGGAAAATGATTGATAGGTTTGTAGTTGATAATCTACCACGGAATCATCAACAACCAGCTTTCGCGCGACATCTAGAATGTTAATTGGGGCTGAAAACAACGATTTTATAAAACGACGCTTACGTGCTGTCAGCTGCTTAGACGTTTTTACACTATGGATTTTTTCTTTTGCATCCTTATTTTTATACTGTAGCGCCGGCAAATATTATTTGATGCGAGAAACATTATAGCAGACAACCATTTAACTAACTGTTTTTAAATGCACGTTGACTGTGCCAGTTTCACCTCTAAAATGAACTAGGTTTCCGTCTTTAACAAGAATCTTTATGATTATATTAGTAATTGTCTTTATGGTGACTGGAAAGTAAATGACATTTTGAGGTGTTTCTACTATTTTATACCCTGGAGGCACCGTGGGGAAAAACTGATGTATTATGTGGACCGGTTTACCGTTATTATATGAGCCAGAAAATATGTTGCAATCAAGCTTATAGCATATACTTTTATAATTTACACAGGCTTTTCTGATTCATGAACAACATTTGCTTTCAAAACTTTATTACTGAACCCTAAAAGTTTGCCGATGGAATTGGGTTTTGAGAAATCGACACTTTGACTTCATTTTAAAGTTGTTTTAAGGGTGTTGTTATTCGCATTGAGCTCTAATGATTCTTTTCCCGTTTTACTCTACAAATATTGTTGTATATCTCTTATTTCGTAAGAGCCTGTTGGAATAATTATATTCTGTGTACCATAATAAAAGGCACTATTTGTTTTATCTATATTGAGGAAATGTTTCAAAATTTGTTAAACCGATCACATGTTCTGAGTTCTCATCAAGAAAGATTGGAGGATTTAAATTTGAATTTAACACTGATTGAGATTACGAAAACGCAAATGCGTAAGACATGATTCAATCGTTGCAAGTGATAAATTAAACGAATGTTTGCTTATTATATATGTGGTACCTTAGCATTCACAATAACATACACAATGTTCTATAGTCACAAATAGTTTTATTAATGTATAAATATATCTCGATTACACAGTGAATTATTTTATATCTTAACTAGACCGCGTTACATTCAACAATGAATCCATTTCCCCCAACGTTCGTGCTTCGTCCTCCGTCCACGTTCCCTGTTGGTGAATCATCATGCTCCGTAATCGGTCGCCACAATCCCTCCTTTTTCTTCAGCTTCAGTGGTGGTATCCTTGTAGGTGTGATGTCGTCCTCGTGCTCGATAACGGAGCCACCGGCTGGTGTGGAATGGTTGGAGGCGGCGTGATCGGTTGAAGAGCTGGTTGGGACAAAAGTTAAATGTTTAAAATATTCTGGTGATTCTCCAGGTACTTTTTTTACATGTGCCGTGTGGCGTTTAAATGTTTTCCTATCTTTCTTTAGTGTAACTTCATTCCTTTTACTTTCTACCACTTCATACTTTTCGTCGCGAAATCTACCCTTTAGTTTATTTGCCATCGCCATGTTCTGTACTATTACTTTATCCCCTGGCTGTATATCGCACTCTTTTGACCTTCTAACCTTATCTTCTCTCTCCTTTTCTTTTTGCTTCATATTCATATCATTGTCTTTGGCTTCTTGATCGCCCTCGCTCTTTACAAGGTCGGATATAGAAGGAAATTTGTCACGAATATTTCTACCCAATAGTAGCTCTGACGGGGACATTGTACATCAAAATGAAGTTTCTTATTTCTGTTCGATAGTCTCGTTTATTAGCATGCGCAATTTGAAGTATCTTTATTATTGACTTATTTGCATTTTCGACGTTGCCATTAGCTTCGAACCAACATGGTTGAGTTGTTATTAACTCAGTGTTGTGATAAAAATCTACAAATTTTTGACGCACAAATTGTCTCCCGTTATCTGTTTTGATGCGCCTTGGGAAACCCAGTCTTGAAAACATCTCTGTCAAATGGTCGATGATTATGGATGATGTTGTGGATTTTAGAAATTTGATCTCTTGGTATCTGGAATAATAATCGATTATAACCAGTACCATATCTCTGTTTGGCAGAGGCCCCATACGCTCTATGGACAGACATTGCCAAGGCTCTTCTGGAAACTTGTGGCGTGACATCGGAGGTGGTGTGTTAGGCTGTGATTCCAAGAGAGAGTCTCGGCATTTTCTACGAATTGTTCCGTATGTCGATCTATCAACAGCCACCAAACCTTTGCACGTAGACGCCTTTTCATGACTGTTTCTCCAGGGTGCCCTTCATGCGCTAGTTCCAAGACCTGGTTTATTAACGATTGGGCATCACGAGACGATTACTTCTCAACAAGACTGAATCCCTAGAAGATAGCTCTGATTTGAACGGGAAGTATATGTTTTTATCTGCAGTGGGCCAAGAGTTGTTATTAAGTTTGTTTATTGCTTTTGTTATTTCTTTATCTATTCTGCTTTCCCCAAACTTGTGATATCTTCAACGCTTTATGTGTGCTTCTTTCTATCACTGAGAAAATGTGTCTTTCGGTTCCTACATCAAATGGCTTTTACTTTCCTCTCGTCCGCGTCTATACCTCTGTTAGCTATCTTGTGACCAAAAAACTCCAATTCTTGCACCTTTATTAGGCACTTCGTTTTGTTTAGCGCAACATTGTTTTCCTCAAGGACATTTAGAACCTCCTTAACACATCTGTAGTGTTCTAACTTAGAAGAGCCAAATATAATTATGTCATCAATATAATTTAAGCAATTTTTACACGATGGTAGCATCGCTTCAAAGATTCGCTGGAATATTTCGGGTGCCCAATTGACTCCAAACATCAACCGTTTATATCGGAACATTCCTTTGTGAGTAATGAATGTTGTAATAGGACGGCTATCTGGGTGTAACTCAAGTTGGTGATAGGCGTTTAACAAATCGAGGCGTGAAAAATAGTTTGCAATTCTGAGCTTAGTTAAGGAGTCAAATGCCGGCAAAGGGTAGTTCTCTCTTTAGATATCTTCGCTCGCTCTACGCTACTACCGGTGATATCCAGGCGCTAGGTTCCATTACTTTTCCAATTATGTCATTTTGTAAGGCCTCGTTCAGTTTGTCTTCGACCTATGATTCGACTGCGACTGGAACTCTTCTTACTGGTTGTTGTACGGGTTTTACGTATGGGTCTATTACATAGTTTTACTAAAACATCTTTTACTTTGGGAAACGCGGTTGTTTTCTCTATTTTATTTACATTAAGTCCTCACTTTAATATTCCCAATTCCTTGACTGTATCTTTTCCCACTATGGAAATGTCTTTATTTGTTACCACATAAAAAGTTGTAATAAGCTCACTTTCACCTTGGATGTTGATTGTTGTTGTGAATCTGTATTTAATTTCAAGTGAACTACTAGTGCCATATGGTTTTAGCAAATCCGTATTTTTTTGTGGCAAGATCCCAAATGATTGCATTATGTGAAGTAAGTGATTCCCAGTCAGTTCCTCTTATTATGTTGGCTTTTGACCCCGAATCTATAAGCAATATTAATTCAACTCTACCTACTAAAGATTTGACCAAGTCGTCAGACGAATCACCTTGGTTGGACTGCGTTGCTTTATGGACACTAAAACAGTCAAAATTATTGCTGTCATTCCCTGTTGGGTCCGCTTCCATTTCTTCAGTATCCACAAAATTTACCATCGATCTAACTCGTTTATCACTTCGGGGAAACTTGGACTGCAATGGTCTTTTAGGTGTGTCGTGCGTTCTACAACATCTAGTAAAATGACCTTGGAAGCCACACTTTCGACATTTGACGTCTTGGGCCGGGCATACTTTTATATTATTATAAAGTTAATTTTCCCGCACTTAAAACATGGGTACACCGGTCTGTTGTGCTTTGTTCCAATTTTGTTTACTGTCAGAAATGAGGTACTTTGGCCACTTGAACCTGCACCCATAGCCGTTGATTGGTTTGATATTTGTTCGCGCACCTGACAAAGCTCAATAATTTCGTTGAGAGTGCGTTCCTTTTTCAAAAGTTTACTTTTTAAATATGGTGAAGCTCAACTATCAATAATTTTAATTTTCATGTTTATTTCACTAGCTTCCATAACAGTACTACCGAAAAAACAACGCTTCGCCTGTTGTCTTATCTTCAACAAGAATTTGTTAAAGTTTCCATTTTCGTGTTTCTTGATAGTTCGGAATACATGGCGCTGAAATGTAGAAATTTATTTGGGAGAAAAGTAGTCTGATAAATTATCCAGTAGTGTTTTAAAAACGTCGTTATTTCCTTCCGTATTGACTGATTCAATAGCTCCCGGTAAACTGTAAGCTACATCTTGTAACTGTGGACCGCCCAGGTGCAAAAGTTTGTTTCTCTTTACGACATCGGCGATATCTTCTGAGGCTAAGTATAGATCCAGCGCTCTGAGTCATTTCTCCCACTCCGCTCTAAGTAAAGCCTTGTCGATGGTATCGCCTAAAAATGGTCTGATTCCTGTCTCTGTCATAACTGATTATAAAAGAAGAAGATAAACAAAGGATAAATAATCAAAAGTTTTTGTTTGTTTGTTTGTTTTGTTTCTTTAACGTCGGCCTATTTCCGCGACTATGGCCAATCACCGACGCCAGGGAGCAGTTTCACCTCACTATCCTGGAAATTTTGCCGAACCCCTGTCTTTCTGTAAGGAGGGTAGGGATCTTTAACGTGCCCAACATCGCATGGACACGGGACCGACGGCTTTACGCCCCCTCCGAAAGGCGGAACGTGCAGACATTCAACTTGCTCAAATACAATGCCAGAACCTCGGTTGATGTTAATTTTACAGTTTGTACTGAAAAAGTGAAAGGAGTACGCCGGGATCGAACCCAGTACCCTTCGGTTCAAAGGCACACGTTCTTACCTCTGAACCACCGAGGTTCTTATAATCAAAAGTGTGTTATATCAATCTCCATGCGTACGCGAGAAAAATTATAATGTTATCAATCCAAAGTACGGTTTTTACTGTACCAATTTTTTTTATGACATATTATGTAATATTAAGATGCCTAAATCGAACACCTTACGGGTTACGTAAGACCTAACATAAAGTTAAGATAAACATTACTCAAAAAAAGGAATTTTCTCCGTTTAACATACGTCAACAGTTGGCAAAAACATTCGGTTAAATAGGTATCGCCACACAATAAAGCAAAATATAAACAAAATAAAATAGTGTTGTGTAATGGTTGATATTTAGTTCAAACTTGCCGATATTGTTACTATATACATACATAAATACAATTAAATGTATTTTAAGTGATTTCATTCACCTGATTTTGTTTACAATATAATCTCCAATAAATTCACAAATTGACTCATTTTAATAAGACATGTTTATCAAGTCGCATTGATCTTATCTCGATTTATCGTAGGAGTATGTAGTAAATATTTCACTAAAATATAAGAATATTTCTAAATATATATATTTTTATTCGCGTGTGCATTCTTATTGTAAACAAAAGCAAACTCATGTTTCATACTCGTTGGTTCTCATAACTGGGAGTCTTTTATATAAACATATATACACATATATGTACACACACACACATAAACACATATTTGGCTCACAGCCATGCTCTGTTTATTTTTTTTCTCTTTCTTTGGTGCTCACAGCCCTCCTTTTGGTGCTCTCAGCCCTACTCTTTGGTGCTCACAGCCCTACTTTTTTCTTTTTTTTTGGTGCTCACAGCCCTACTTTTGGCGCTCACAGCCCTCCTTTTGGTGCTCACAGCCCTACCTCGATACCCACAATAATACACATATATATATACACATATATACACATACATATATATATATATATATATATATACATATACATATACACACATATATATACACACATATACACATGCATCTTGTAGGCATCGGAATCAAAGTTAATATTCAGAGATGTAGCCACATGTTTAGTGTGGCAAAAAACATCTCATAATTAAATTATTATCTTTTTGCAGTCTGTACAGTTAAGAATTCTTACCTTTATAATTAGACGTATATAACAGGTTCAAAGAATCCTCGTCGCCACTTGTGGTACCTTAGCATTCACAATAACATACACAATGTTCTATAGTCACAAATAGTTTTATTAATGTATAAATATATCTCGATTACACAGTGAATTATTTTATATCTTAACTAGACCGCGTTACATTCAACAATGAATCCATTTCCCCCAACGTTCGTGCTTCGTCCTCCGTCCACGTTCCCTGTTGGTGAATCATCATGCTCCGTAATCGGTCGCCACAATATAGAAATCGTAAGCAGAGATGGCCAGAGTTGAAGGATTTAACATTTTGCTGTTTCCAGTAATTATAGGTAATTATATTATCAAATCCATCACTTAAAAAATAACTGTTAGTTCATGTCGCAAATTGCCATAACTCTCGAAGTAGTCGACATTTTTATGTCTTTTTTATAAGCTGTCCAGTGCGTACCTTCATTTGCTTTCGTGTCTAGATTAACAATTCCACACTGCGAATTTTTTTTGGTAAAGAATCTCGCATGTAAATACCCCCAAAATTCTTTTATTTTCAATTGATTTGCATTATTAATTAATGAATTTTCTTAAAGAAATTCACTAATGAAAAGCTCGCGACTTTTAAATTTTGAAAAATTTTCTTCAAATGGGCGCTATTTGGGACCCCTGAAACCCGAATCCGAGGTCGGTTTCAGACTTTATATGTTTCTATATATATATATATATATATATATATATATATATATATATATATATATATATATATATATATATATATATATATATATATATATATATATATATATATCTGTGTGTGTGTGTGTGTGTGTCACACCGCTAACTCAAAAAATTATGCGCCGATTTTGATAAAATTTGATGAATACCTTCCTTTTGCAAGTGGCTTGGAAAAGTTTGTTAGCCAGGAAAATCAGACTAGCTTATCCCGGAAAATTTTGCGTTTTCTTTCGGAAATTTTTTATATCTACGGAAACAACATTAGGGCAACCATATTGTGTGTGAGGGTTTATATCATAAAAAGAAAACCATGCACCAAAATTTGAATCTGTACGTTAAAAAAAAGTTATAAGCTTTTTAGTTTTTATTCTTAAAACGTCAAAGAAGTCGCGATTCAAAACGTCAAAATTGGCCTATTCTAGATAGAGAATCTACATGAACGGCTTTGCAGCATGTCGTAAGAAGTTAAAAAGCCTTAAGTTTCAGCTTCAATCTTCATTGTTCTTTATTTTATAAAATTATTTGCAGAAAATTAATTTAAAATAGACCCTTTATGTGATGCTTTGGTAGCAGTTTCAGTTATTTATTTAATTTTAAAAAATCAGATTACGCTTATTATTTGGCGTTTTTTTTTCAATTGGGCAAAGTGGAAGTTTTTTATGGAGAAACGGTGTTGATAAGTACTTTCTCCTTTCTATGGACTTCTGTATGTTGAGTTTTTTACAGTTTGCATTTCTAGCTCCGTTGTAGCATGTTTACCTTGCACAGAACCTCAAATTTACTTTAGGTCTCTTAACTGTATTGTGGAGTTGAGATCACAGCATTTGTTCGATGGTTAATGCATAAAGGGGTTCCTCTAACCATGTTTCTGAAAGTTTGTTTGAAAAAACGAACACTACGCTAATCTGATAATTTACCTATCAATGTTATTAATATTAAAAAAAAATTGAAACAACGCTCGTGCCTCGAATAAAGTTCTCTTCGTCATTTTAACTTTAAATGACCTTTCCTTGTCCTGTTTCGCATCCGATCAATACATTTGGCACAGAAAATATAGGAATTTACTTAAAATTGTCATTTATAATTAAAGGAAAATAAAACTTGTTCTAGGTATGCTACGAAAAATTCACACAAAATAAAATAATTTCTAGATTCTAAGACCTACTGTGACTCTATAATGAAACGCCGTTAAATGAGACGAAAACCATTTCAGGTTAAGGAATCGAAAAATGTTTAAACAGTAAAATAAGCTTTCGTACTCCAAAAAAACATGATTCTTATAAGGCGTAATACAATAGTGCACGGCAACAGTACATGTCATATTCAACTGACAAATTATTTTGATAAATGTCAGATCTACTTTCAAAGTGACATGTAAATAAGTATGTTGTTTTCTGACATTTGTAATACAAATGTAGGAATGCTCTTCTTACATTCATATTTATTTTTGGCGATCACAATTTTATTACTCATAGAGTTGGATACAATTTTAGTGACTTTTGAATTTTGAAGAGATTTCTTCAAATGAGCGCGAACTAGGCCCCATAGAACCCATACCGGGTTAGTTTCAGTTTTTATCTGTTTTCATATATACGGGGTGACGCATTTGTAGGGTAAAGCTTAATATATCCATTATTATACAATATATCAGAAAAATTTTTATATGTTAATTATACGTTGTCTGGAGCTGCATCTTATAAAATTTATTTTACAATCATAGGCCCAGTCGCTGGTGATGCAATTTTTTTCCTAATCGAACACGCATTATATTATTGCAATTTTTGCATTTTCCATTGAAAGATAATGCATGTTTCTAAGAAAATAAATTCGGGACTCAGCAAGCGTTATGGTAGCGATTTTTCATAAAATGTTTTTTTCGATAGCCTAATTTACTCTTAACCTAAGGTTCGTTGGCCAGAAAACCAGTTTTTTGAACACATGTTAAGTTTATTTTCGGAAGATTTTTGTATATTGTAAACAATAAAGTTATTTTGATAAAATATGGTACATTGTTTCTCCTATATAGGTTATACTGGTAAACAAATTTGATGCAAGCTTTCTTAAAAAAAATATTATATTCTCTATTAAAAACATTTTAATGAAAATTTACTACCCTAACGCCCTTGATGCGTCCAGACTTTTTAAGGATACCGACGTTGGTCAAAGCTCGATTTGGAATTGTTATCGGTAGTTTTTTGATACGGTTTTAAAAATAAACCCGACCTTTTGTTAAGGTTTTCCATAGCTTTATTATGTCTATCCGTTTCCCGTAAAGCTTTATCCGCATTCTTCGCATCTATTACTGTCTGGGCTATGCTCGCCCCGACTAAAGCACCTAATGCTCCCAAAACAGGTAATAACATTGGTATAAAACCGCCAATCTTCGGAGGTCTTATTATGCTTTCTTTAGATCATATATATATATATATATATATATATATATATATATATATATATATATATATATATATATATATATATATATATATATATATATATATATATATATATATATATATATATATATATATATATATATATATATATATATATATATATATATATATATATATATATATATATATATATATATATTGTAACGTTCTGGTATATTAGCATTTGATTTTGTTTCAGTAAGCATTTATTTTAGGCCCTCTGATAATTAGCTTGCGAATTTCCGTCGGTTTAATAAATAATCTTCACCACAAGTGAAATTGACTAATCGTCCATGTTGATTATTTACAGCTATTTCGCAATAATATAATAATACTCCTAGATCTCTGTATCCCATTCTTTAACCAAGGTACAGACATATGTGCTGATACAGATGTTTCCCATGCCCTGTTAGAAAAGGTCAAGACTCTGAGACATCAGATGGCCCCTTATCAAGACTATTTATTAATCTGCGTATTAAGAACTTTGAAAATATTCACTTAACAGGGTGTTAAAAGTGTGGGTTCGAGTATCTGAGAAGCAATTGGCAGTCATTATAGTTGGTCGGGGCTTGAGCATACCGTGGGAGCGAGAGACCATGTGTCACCTGCCTGAACATTCTTATGAAAAAAACAATGAAATTATAACAATGCTTGAGGATTAAGTATTAACGGCTAATTTTCATGAAAATGTTTAGAAATAGGCAGCTTATGAGCTACGTATTTTAATTATAGGTATATCTTTGTAAAATAAATAGCTTCCCTAGCGTTTCTACGTTAATTAAACTTTTTGCAATTTATCCTCGTCTTTTAGCATAATGACAATAAAGTAATATTGTAAAAGTGGCCACTTCATCGTTTTTTTAAGGATTTGCGAATGTTGGGCTGTCAGGTATATGTACAGATTAACACACGTTCGTGGCAAGAGGGTGTATTATTGTAATTTAGCTATCTAAACATGTCATCATTCTTATGCAATTATTAAGTAGAGGGAAGGAGACAAGTGACGTTTTTTGTGTTTTGTTAACAACTGGGAGAACCAGTGGGCATTTTCAACTAGGTGCATTTGTGAAATGATTATCGTACATAGAATATGTGTATTAAAATTTAGTTTTAACTAAAAGACATGTTACATTGTATGTGAGTATCCAGACAGTTTTTTATACCATACTATAGTAGCATGCTGCGTGTCACGTAGGCAGTGGTAAAGTCGATAATTGTGTACGCAACTGGTATCTTTTCAACCGTAATGCCTATGTCTGTTGTTCATAGTTCCCACATATACAGAGGGGCGGATTTCATATAAAAGCACCTGCGTTTGCACAGAGGAGGGCAGACTAGATTGGACTCCCAGAACAGTCTATTGGCAATCACTGCCGCCCCCATACAGTTTGGAATATCCTAGAGCAAGTGGCTGGCGCAAGATTCATTTCGTGTCGACTGCACTAGCTTATATAGGGTGTTACTCTGTATAACCCATTTAGTCTTGTCTATTGGCAGTCCCTGCCGCCCACATACAGTTTGGAATATCCTAGAGCAAGTGGCTGGCGCCAGATTCAATTCGTGTCGACTGCACTAGCTCATATAGGGTGTTCCTCTGTAAAACCCATATAGTCTTGTCTATTGGCAGTCACTGCCGCCCCCGTACAGTTTGGAATATCCTAGAGCAAGTGGCCGGCGCCAGATTTAATTCGTGTCGACTGCACTAGCTCATACAGGCTGTTTCTCTGTAAAACCCATTTTGTCTTGTCTATTGGCAATCACTGTCGCCCCCATACAGTTTGGAATTCCTTGAGCAAGTGGCTGGCGCCAGATTCAATTCGTGTCGACTGCATTTGCTCATAAACGATGTTCCTCTGTAAAAACCCATTTTGTCTTGTCTATTGGCAATCACTGCCGCCCTCCATACAGCTTGGAATTCCTTGAACAAGTGGCTGGCGCCAGATTCAGTTCGTGTCAACTGCACTAGCTCATACAAGGTGTTCCTCTGTAAGACCCATTCGTATTGTCTGTTGGCAGTCGTTGCCGCCCCATACAGGTTATAATTCATCTGAGCACAGGCCCTCCGTCCCGAGGGTCATTCACTGTATCCACTCCCTACAGCCCAGGTTCCCAACTATCTAGTGAATTGGGTCAGAGATAATAAAACTCTCAGGGCTTCTTCAAAAGAGCTGATAGGCCAGCAGACTAGCTCGAACCAGCATAAACCAGACGAGATGGAGGTCAACGATGAAAGCGGTGAGTGTACCTTTGCAAATAACTTATATCGCCTGCATCCTTTTATTTAAGCAAGCGCAGAGCTCGTAAAACTAAACCTCTCAACACTAGTTAGATGTGTAGAAATTTTGTCAATAGGTATTCCCCACATGGGTTTAATTATTAGCACTCCTTCCCGATCGATATATCTAAACTAAACTTGAAGCCTGGAATTTTATTGTGTATTAGTGGACATTTAATTGTTGCCAAATGCGATATATTTGAACTAAGCTTGAAAGCCGGACTTTTGTTCATTTGCATATTGTGTAGAGAAATTATTTGCGCGTTTAAATGGTGCCAAATTTAATATTAAACTGAAGCTTGAAATCTGCAATTTTAGCTGTTTGCATACTATGTAGAAAATTATTTGCGCGTTTAAATGTTGCCAAATTGAATATATTTAAACTGAAACGTGAAGTCTGGAATGTTATTTCTTTGTATGTTATTTAAAGAAATTATTTCTACATTTAAAACCTTGCCAAATTTGATATCTTTAAACTAAAACTTGAAGCCATGAATTTTTATTTGTTTGTGTATTACTTAATGAAATTACTTTGAATTTGAATGCAGATATTTTGTTGCCACTTAATAATGTTCAAACTGAAACTTGAAATCAGGAACTTTACTTGGTGTTGTATTACTTAATGAAATTATTATATAATTTGAATTAGCTCTTTATAATATAATTTAAATTTTAATCGTAACACCAGAAGTATCTAGCCCTGTATAATGTAATTTTAAGCCTAAAACTTGAACTGAAGGCATGTCATTCCGTTTCTATGTAATATTGAAACTGAAACTTGCACTCAACCATGTGGCACAATTTTAATGCACTTTGAAACTGAAACTTGAAGTTAGTAATCTTATTGCTTTGCACATTACCTGATGTAATGTACGTCATAACATTGGGTGAGGTAATAGTAGATTTGTTATCTTTGCCGTTTAGTTAGTGAACAGTGATTTGGCCTGAATTACAACAATGCCTTTCCCCTGCGTCTAATACAACCCACACGTCCAAAACAAGAAAACTTGCAAGCGGTATTTGGATGAACCTTCTACTTCCTGACTTGCTACTATCCGAAAATCAAAGACCTCGCCAGAGAGGCTATAGTCCAAGACGGACGCGGTAAATACATACCTTTAGCATAATGGAAGGTGGAAAGGGCAATTCAAATACGCAATGCGTCATTACTTAGTAGTTAATGGTCGTATAAGAGACGTAGAGGGTGGAACCGGTGAACCCCAAATGAATGCCCTGGTGTGGTGTCCTGTTCTGCGGTGTTGCTCAATCAGTCCCACAAAAATAAGATGAAATTGAAAGATGGACGATGCAAATATCAATCTTTAGTTCTACGCCACCGAGGAAACTGAGAGTGACATCGGGGATCTCGATACGCACCAGGCCAATTACCCACCACGCGATCCAAATTTTTTATGGTAGTGCATTCCCCATATGTTAAGATTAACAACAGCCGTGTAGCGAAAGGTGCCTGGATGTCTGCGCAGTATGTCTGTTCACACTGTTCTTGTCAAATGGGAAGCTTTGTTAAAAAGACTAAGTGTTTGCGAATTTTTTGCGTTTTCCTTCAGAATGTCCTGACGCCCTAGTCAGAACCTACACAACCTGTTCATGTCCTAGACTTTCACGCCTCAATATATTAATCCTGATAACCCAGGAAATTAGTCATCCTTAGTAAGCAAAAGTAGAAGCCTTTAAAGTAAGGTAAGTGAGTACATTTCAGGTTCCTTGCGGTGATTTAGTGCAGTCAGCGATTTAATCGCGTATTAGTCAACATTTCAAAACAGACTAAAATACTTTGCTTTAAAATACAGAGTGTTTAAATTATGCATTCGCAATATCATGCTTGTTGTTTTGTGATTTATTTATAAAATTTAGTTAGGCCCTTGAGGATATTAATATATATATATATATATATATATATATATATATATATATATATATATATATATATATATATATATATATATATATATATATATATATATATGTGTGTGTGTGTGTGTGTGTGTGTGTGTGTTCAGAAAGATTTCCGCGGTCTTTAATGTGACACATGCTTCAGATCTCTCTGAGGCCTAGGGTTGAACACACTGAGACCTCACAGACGATCTCCGGCGAGATTTGGGGAGTAGGCAGATTGGGGCCCCGTAACCGAGCTACAACAACCCAACCCACTTTTGTCCACCGCTCGAAGGAGTAGGCAGATTGAGGCCGTAGAGTGTCCTTACATATTTCCTTTACCCACCTTTGTTCACCACTCTAAGAAGTGGGCAGATTGAGGCCTTACAGTGTCCTTACATATTTCCTTTACCCACCTTTGTCCACCACTCTAAGGAGTAGGCCTTAGAGTGTCCTTACATATTTCCTTTAGCCACCTTTGTCCACCACTCTAAGGAGTAGGCAGATTGGGGCCTTAGAGTGTCCTTACATATTTCCTCTACTCACCTTTGTCCACCACTCTAAGGAGTAGGCAGATTGAGGCCTTTGAGTGTCCTTACATATTTCCTTTACCTCTTGAAAATGGCTCCAAAACAGGAGCCGAAACGTCGAGTTTTCATAAACTCTGGACGCGGTTCAACCCGAGAACCAAGTATGTCTCATATATATATATATATATATATATATATATATATATATATATATATATATATATATATATATATATATATATATATATATATATATATATATATATATATATATATATATATATATATAATTTCTTTTTACTAAAATCAGCAATGCCGCATTTAGCTCTACGTCTGTTTCCATCTCGTAAACCACCACTTTTCGCCGGCATCCACACTTGGTATATAAGTCGTTTCTCCCATTTGAGCGATGCATACATGAGAGCGGAACAGCAAAAGTTGCAATTACCCATCAAAAACCATGACAAGATATTTGGAAGTGAAAATTGTTATTACACTTTTCACATGGCATGTTACTAGGAAATGATATTAAGAGAGGCATTTTAGTAGGCACATCTGGCTGTGGAAAAACAAATGTTATGGTTTCACTTTTGAAACATGCGAACCGTCTTATATTTGAAAATATATGTGTATTCTAAGTCCTTGAACCAACCAAATATAAATACATCAGATCGCTTTTGCGGCCTATAAAAGAGATCGGATATTCCGAATACAATGACGGAAATCAGATAATCACTCCTGATTAGATTAAACCGAATTCAGTAGTTATATTCGATGATATTAGATTAAACCGAATTCAGTAGTTATATTCGATGATATAGTTTGTCGCAATCAAACATTATCAGGGACTATTTTTGTTTCGGGCGTCAAAATAAAGCTGATTGCTTTTATTTGTGTCAGACTTATTCTTCACTACCGAAAAAGCGGATTTGAGATAATGCAACTTTGTTGATTATATTCAAACAAGATAACACTAATTTGAAGCACGTATATGACGATCACGTTAATGGTGACATGCCGTTTCAGAAATTTAAGGATTTGTGTTCTTACTGTTGGAAAGAGTTGTTTGGTTCTTTGGTTATAAATAAGGAATTTCCTACCTATTGCGGTAGATATAGGAAAGGCGTTGACGCTTATTTATATATGGATTAAACAAGATTTTAGTTCATCAGTATATGTCAAACAAGTGAGCAGGATGAGTGAAAACGTTGTGACGCGGAAGGTGGAGTTTCGCTGACTTTGAGGTGCCGAGGGCTGGACGTTGGGGCGACGGGCGGCAGTAGGTATAGATGATTCGTTCTGGAACCACCTCCCAGCTTCCACCTCCCACCTCCTGCTACTGAGCATGCGCGTGACGTAACAAATATGGCGGTTGTTTTGAGGATGACGTAATCCAAGATGGAGACCAAGATGGCCGACCGAAAGTCAAAAACCCGGGGAATTTAAAACTTTAGACGGTAGGTGGCGCCACTAATCAAAGTAAGAAGCTCCGCCATTTTGATTTTTGCAAAAAGTGACGTAACAAATATGGCGGTTGACGCAAGCGCAAACTCAACTTTTTAATTCTTGGTTAAAGTCCTAAGTGTGGGGTGTCATTTTACTCGGCTTGGCAAGTAGAATTAAAATTTGGTATTTGCGCATGCGCAAACCCAACTTTGGAGTTTTTGGCCTAGGCCTTAGGTGTTTGGAGTCATTTTACTCGGCTTGGGGAGCAGATTTTAAAAATGCCGGGCATGCCAGACATAACAAAAATCCTAAGAATGTTAAGATCGGACATGGCAACATAGCAGCAAACAAAAACCCTAAGAATGTTAAGACCAGAGATGGCAACATGGTAACAGGAAATGAGGCATATGTTTACCATTTCAGTTAGATGAAAGCATGGCAACAGCTAAAAATCCTAAGAATGTTAAGACCAGACATGATAAAGCCTGCAACCTATGATCTCAACTACAACATATAGCAGGAAATAAGTCATGTAACAGGAAATGAATAATGTGTTTTCAAATACAAATGTACGTGACCTTCTACAAATGTTGGCGGCCTCCTACAAATGTATGTGACCTCCTACAAATGTATGTGACCTTCTACAAAATGCGAACAACAACGATGACGGTTAAATGAGTTTCAATAACAAGTCAAAAGTGGGAGGTATAAGTATATATAAACATTAGGTGGCAAGCAAGTACATCAGTTGTTGTCTGTAGTCTGCGCCCAGTAGTTATATATTAGTGTATTTGTTCTGTTCAACATGTATGGTATGGATGTTAACGACGAACCTATTAATAGCAATGTTTGTGATTGTTATTGGGGCCAAATTGATGCAGCTCTACGTCAGAATATTAGTGATATTAAGCAAGAAAGTAGAATCCTACTGGAAACAAGGTGTGCCATTACTCCAGCTCTAAGTGTTGCAATTGGTATATCAAAAGCGGCCGGATTGATTCCAATAATTAAAATTAGAAATATAAGCTTATATCCACCAAATATAACAATCTCATCTGGCTCATGGGAATGGGAGTATTTTATTTCAACATTGAAAAACACAGCTGAAGAGTACTTTACAAAAGCTAATAAGATCGAACCTGAAAATATTGGAATATGTACCATCAAACCTATTAAAGTATTAGACAGTAAAGGTATATCAATCTCAGATGAGTCTATTACTTTTTATTTAACCGAAGACGCAGTTCACCGGCTACTAGATTTGGTCGAAATCATCAACGAAAAGCTGAAGTATCTAACCGATTTGAACTTTGATATTCGACTTAGTGATTTCCTCTATTGTGTTGCTGATGTTCTCAAGTGTGTTAATAAGAAGGAGCTATCACGTGATGAGGAGGTGATAAAGCTTATAAAAACCATGTTAAAAGACTATGAATCATCATTCCGAGTTAGTATGTTAGAGTGCTTACACTTTACAGAGAAGCAAGTACTTGATCGTTTCAAAGAAATACACACGATATACAATGAGCCATCTTAAAGCAAGTTTCATCAACCTAACAGCACTATGTCAAAATGTTTTTTATATATACAAACCACCAAATGTGAAAGAAGTAAGAATCTGTTTCGATGAGTGTACGAAATGGTCTGGTCTTCCAACAACACATCTACACAATGATGAACGTATGCAACTTTCAATGTACAACTTTTCAAAAAGCAAGTCTGAAGTGGTGTATTACAAACTTATATTTCTGTTTGATAATGGTACACGTGGTGAGACATCTGATTGGAGAACTCTTGTATTAAATGATTCTTACCTGTTTAGCTCAAATTATATTTCCATGTTTATATCAACTGGTGTTCTTATGTGTCTAACTATATTTATGTTAATTTACTTTTGTGCTAAATATAGTACAACACTTAAGGATATGTATCGTAAACATGTTTGTTAATATATCTATATAAACTAAACACATGTGTTTTATTCATTAGTTAAGCATCTGTAGTTAAGATGAGATATTGTGAGTCATGCTCGTTACAAGTGAAAAAGAATCAATTTTCTGGACATTTACGTAGTGAAGCTCACAAGGCAAAAGTATGTGAGCCATGGCAAGTTGAACAAGTGCATATGCTAGCTCAAGCTTTTAAAAATAGAGTAGCCACCTATCGTATTAGTATAGATGGTAATGACATAAGACTTGCCTTGGATACTGTGAAACATAAAGTGTTTCATCTAATTGAAGCTTCTTTAGCTAAACATAGTCAAATTAAAATGAACTTGGAATTGTTTGGTTTGTATATGCTCCAAAGCCGAAATAGAAAAGAAATTAAGTCATTCAATACTAAAAATAAAAATGTTATAGTGTCAACTAACTTCAAAAATATATTTAGTGAATTCGTCGATGAGATTTACACAAAAGCTTTGGAGTTTGCAGAAGCCGAAAGTGACCGATGTTGGAGCGACTAATGTGGTTGGAAATAAACATTAATAAACACAGTTTTAAGCCGTAGAGTGGGGTTAACATCTATAAATTGTTGTACACATACTCTTAAGCTCATTCAAAATTTAGTTTTCTTAGAAGTAAAACGTGCTCTTGAGTATCTAAGTGTTTAGTAGTGTGTTTAAAATGTCTACATTAAGTGATGTGTGCTACCAGCAAATTAAAGACAACTTCTGGTATGGTTTATTTGGAGACTTTTAATTAATTATTGACAAGATATTTTAATGCAACTAAACTATGTAAAAATGGTGAGAAAAAATTCAGATATTGGTTGGAAAATAAGAAAACTAAAGAGTTAATTGCCTATTACAACAGTCAGCTGAAGAAACATTTAGGTAGCCAGAATACCGATACCCTAAATATTTCAACCGAAGGAGTCCACTTAGAGTCATCCCCAGGGAGCCGGAATACTGGCCCCCTAGATGTGCCGGAAGCAACATCTCAACTAACACCTACAACCGCTACATACTTGGTGGACTTTGGTGGAAGACAAGCTGAAAATAACTTGATATCTGGTACATATGTCTGTAAAGATTTAATATTAAATTTGGCTTGTTGGATATCTCATCGTTTCTATGAAAAGTGCAACCAAATTATTTTTGATTTTTTCGTAAACGAATTTAATCAAAAATACAAGGAAAACCTTAAAGAAATTGAAGTGAAATTAATTGAGATAGAGGATGAAGTGCAACGTATGCGAGAAGCAGATGCTAAAGTCACAGAACATCTTGAAGATATATCTCCAAACCAAGCAATCCCGGAAAAATAAGTATGTTTGGTGTACTTTCAAGAAATGAGAAAGACGCTAAGTACCCGTATCATGCTATACGAACCCAGAAGAAGAGTTTTAGAAGAGCCGTCAGGAGTTTTAAAAATAAATATCCCGATTCCGAAGTGATTCTAAACATGTTGTATGATCGAAATTCTATAAATCTCTTTAATAGAATAAAGGCCGAAGTAAAATACCTCAAGACGAATAGAAACGATCTACAGATAGTTGATGTATCACAAGAGAAGTTTATTCAGGATATTATTGATTTACGTCATAATTTTTAATTGCTCACTTGACTTAATTGTATGTATGTAACAATATGGAGAAATAAAACACACTAATTTTAATAACGACTTTTATTTTATTCTAAGTATATTAATACATTAAATATATAAGTAAGCTTATTTAACATCATATGAAAGACAGGTTGTTTTAGACAGGTTGGTTTAGACAGGTTGTTTTAGACAGGTTGTTTTAGACAGGTTGTTTTAGACAGGTTGTTAGACAGGTCGTCTGTCTTGTTAGATAGTTGGTTGTCCTGCTAGACATCTCTTTGTTGTTGTCGGTTGCAATCAATTAGAGTAATATGTAGCTATCGAATCCTTTTCGATATCTCCCTCTGTGGACTTCGTTTTCTTTTACAATCACCAACATACCATACTTATCGTCTTTCCAACACTCACAGCATATATTTTTAAATTGTTTAAAGTCCATATCTGTCGTTACATGATCGTCGTAGATGTGTTTTAAATTGGTTTCGTCTTGTTTGAAGAGAATCAACACATTGGCATTGTCACGTATTAGATGTTTCGGTATTCGAGTATATGTTTGACAGAGATAGAACGAATCAATATTCTTGTCTCCCCATACTAAAGTATGCTCCCATTTTATCCTGTTTGTCACAAGCTACATCATCAAATATAAACACAGAGTTACCCAAGGCTTCTGCTGGATCTAATATTTCATCGTTTTCACTATATGGATAGTAACCAACATCTTTTGTTGCCTCCAACACATCCTTTAACATCTTGTATTTCGGTTGATATAGAGACTTTGAATATACATACACGTTATCAAACTTTAAACCGTTCGGTTCAAACAATAAACTTAGCATAACATTTGTTTTACCACACCCGCTCGGACCACATATGATACATCTAACTGTGTTTGGCAAGAGAGGGCCATGTTTTCGTTGTTGTTCTGATGATGTATCAACAACATCGTCTATATTTGTAATAGGTAAGACAGAAGCGTGTTTAATGGTACGCATCTTGACTTAAACTAAACTATATTTTCGGTAAGTATAAATATATATAGACAGATGCAAGTGAGTCATATAACCAGTATCAAGGTTGGTGTCACAGGGTGAAGGTCTTGTAAACACAGCTATTAACAAGTTACCTGTTGAGTTACACATACTTGGTTATCAATTTTGCGGTCCAGGTACTAAACTTAAAGAACGTCTTGCCAGAGGTTATCAAGGTATCAATCTGCTAGACCGTGCTTGTAGAGACCACGACATCGCTTACTCTCAATCAAAAGAGTTGAGTGATAGACATCGAGCCGACGAGGTGTTGGAGAATCGAGCTTGGGAGAGAGTTAAATCAAAGGACGCAAGTTTTGGTGAAAAGTTAGCCGCTTGGAGTGTTACAAACACCATGAAAGTGAAAAGAAAGCTTGGTATGGGTCTTGATGTAACCAACTCAAAACCGAAGAAGAAACTTCCCTTTAAAAACATTCTTAGTCTGATTGGAGAAGTTATAAAAGACAAAAACCTTATTCCATTAGAGAATACCGTGTTTGATATCGCTCATGCAATTGTTAAACAGATTGGTGGGCGTAAGAATGTATTGAAACCTCGAGTTATTCCAATACCTAAAAGCGGAGGCTTCCTCCCACTGTTACCTCTTATATTTGGTGGTCTATCAGCTCTTGGTGCTTTGGGTGGTGGTGCTGCTGGTATTGCTAAAGCCGTAAACGATGATAAAGCGGCTAAACACAAACTGGAGGAAGAAGAACGTCACAACAAAACAATGGAGGCTATCGCAATGGGTAAGAGAGGTAGTGGTTTGAAATTAAAACCGAAATGCAAGAGACTCGGCAAAGGCTTGTATCTCAAGAAACAACGTGGTGATTATGGTTTATCTACAAAAACCAAAAAACGAATAGGTCGTTTGCCAGCAAGACCTCTAACAAATGAAGATCTTCTGAAATTTGCTGGTAAAATGAAAATCCCCCTCGCAAAGGTCCACGTAAAAATGAGTCATTCATCATGAATTTACAAACCAACAAGGAGCCTGGTAGTCATTGGGTTGCAGATAGGAAGCGTGGTGATATAGTCGAGTACTTTGACTCCTATGGAAACTTAAAACCACCAGTCGAGTTGCAACGTTACCTTAAATACTCTACTCTAATGTATAATCATGATGTGTATCAAACATATAATACTTATAATTGTGGCCACTTGTGTTTAAATTTTTTAAATAAAAGACTCAAACAGTAACCTCTGTGTATCAGTCATGTCGCAAACCTTTGTGTTGAAAGACCGCAGCTCCCATCTGTCAACAGACTACGATCCACCAATTGAATTGAATCCTGGTGGTAGTTATGCTGTTGCTTTGATAGGCTTTCAAACATACAACAACATACCTAACATATATAAAGGTAAAAATAAATTGTATGTAAAAGAAGGAGGTGCTTGGAGAACCATCACGATACCCACTGGTGCATATGAAATAACACATTTGGAAAACTTGCTTCAAAATGAACTTGTTGGTGCTACAGCCACACATGAACAAAAGCAACTAGCATTGATTCTAAGACCTAATCCAAACACCATTAGATGTGAAATAAAGTGTTTCACAAGTATCAGTTTTGAAGCTGATGATTCGATTGGGCGAATGTTAGGATCTTCAAAGCAGGTTCTTCAACCTGAAGTCTTCCATGAATCTGATTTACCTGTTAAAATAGTGGATGTTTAACAGATTCGCATAGAAACCAATATTGTGTCTGGTTCCTACTATAATGGGAAACCTTCACATACGTTATATGAGTTTGCACCGATGGTTGATCCTGGTTATGCAATCGACATCGAGCCTAAGAATCTAATTTATTTACCAGTGAACAAGCAAGAGATTTCAAATATAAGCATCGACATCGTGGATCAAGATTCAGTTCCTGTAAACTTTCAAGGTGAAGAGGTGTCTGTTCGTTTGAACCTTAAAAACATTACCAAGAATGCTACTCTTTAAGGATATAAAAGCAAGTGAATCTACTAAAACAAGTTCAGTACAGTCAACCACTTCAAAGTGTACACTTCGCTCCGATAATATTGAGTTCCTTAAAAGTCTTGGTTATCATGTCATCAAAACTCAAAATATTCAAAGAGCCCGAGTTTGACGATTCTATTGATCGAGAAGAACTTCGGTCTTACTATTCATCAACTAAATCATTTGGTAATAGTGATGAAGTCGAAATAAACATCAATCAACAAGATGCATTTGTATGTCTAGCAGAGTCGGTTCTAATAATCGAAGGTGCTCTGGAACCTTTAGCAATACAAAATGCTGAAGGTGAGTGTTATATGTCAAATAATGGAGGTGCAGCTCTGTTTGAATCTGTGACCTATGAATTAAATAACAAGGAAGTGGAGCGAGGACGAGACCCATACACCACAACAACCATCAAAACCCTGCTTTCGTTTAGCAAGAATGAAGCCAAATCTCTTAGCAACGCCGGGTTGAATGTATCGTCAGATCATATCACCTTAAACGATAACAAGTTTCACTTGCTCCTACCTCTTTGGTATCTCTTCAGTTTCTTCTAGCATTTTAAAGGAGTTCTCTGTGGTAAACATACTTTCCGATTTACAAGAGCTCCAAGTGATGTCAACAGTTATTACAGTACCGGTAGTGCAAGATCTAAAATTACTGTAACCAACATGTTTTTAAAAGCTAAACATGTATTTCCAAACGATAAAATGAAGTTGGAACTGATGGATAAAATTGCAAAAGACACATCTATATTTCTAGCATATCGCAAATGGGACATATATGAGCTACCAGCGCTTAGAGATATTAATAAGGATGTGTGGTCTGTTAAAACTGCAACAAACTTAGAGAGACCTAGATATGTTATTATAGCATTTCAAACAGATCATAAAGACAATGTAAGCAAGAAAGGTGACTTTTTTGATAATATTGGTATTGTAGATCTACGAGTATTCCTAAATTCAGAATGCTACCCTTATGAATCTATGAATATGGATTTTGAAAAATCTAAATATGTTGAAGCTTACCAGATGTACACAGATTTTCAAAAAAGTTTTTGTTATAAAAGCATAGCAGAGCCTCTCTTAAATTATGATGAGTTTAAAGATCGAGCTCTATTTGTAATCGACTGTCGGCACCAGAATGAGTCAATCAAGTCGTCAACAGTGGACATCAAAGTGGAGTTTATGAGCAAAAACAATTTTCCCAATAGAACCAAAGCTTACTGTTTAGTTATTCATGATTGTATATTTGAATATAAACCTCTAACTGGCATTGTAAGAGCTATTATGTAATATTTTAGTATGTAAGTCTTGTGAATTAATCCTAATAAATTAATTGTATTTAAATCAGTTGTTTTATTTTCAACCTTAAAGTGCTAACATCTTGTTTGCGTTAAATAACATCATCTGACTGAGATGGTAAACATATGACTCATTTCCTGTTACCATGTTGCCATCTCTGGTCTTAACATTCTTAGGATTTTTGTTTGCTGCTATGTTGCCATGTCTGATCTTAACATTCTTAGGATCTTTGTTTGCTGTTATGTCTGGCATGCCCGGCATTTTTTAAATCTCCTCCCCAAGCCGAGTAAAATGACTCCAAACACCTAAGGCCTAGGCCAAAAACTCCAAAGTTGGGTTTGCGTATGCGCAAATACCAAATTTGAATTCTACTTGCCAAGCCGAGTAAAATGACACCCCACACTTAGGGCTTTAACCAATAATTAAAAAGTTGAGTTTGCGCTTGCGTCAACCGCCATATTTGTTACGTCACTTTTTGCAAAAATCAAAATGGCGGAGCTTCTTTGATTAGTGGCGCCACCTACCGGCTAAAGTTTTAAATTCCCCGGGTTTTTGACTTCCGGTCGGCCATCTTGGTCTCCATCTTGGATTACGTCATCTCATTTTGTAAATTACGTCATCCTCAATACAACCGCCATATTTGTTACGTCACGCGCATGCTTAGTAGCGGGAGGTGGGAGGTGGAAGCTGGGAGGTGGTTCCATAACGAATCATCTATACCTACTGGCGGCTGTCCTCAGGGCAGCTGCCTTTCGCTTCATCTATGGTGTCTACTCATGGACGGCCTCTTGGAGCGACTCTCTGAGAATGACTTCTACGCCCAGGCGTACGCTGATGATGGGCTGGTCTTAGTCACCGGCAAATTCCCCGACCTGTAGCATAATCGAAAGGTGGTGTGGTGAGCAGGGACTCTCCGTAAACCCGGCGAAAACGGAGATGATCATATTTACCAAGAAGAGGAAGGTAGAGGGGTTCAGGGCGCCCGTGATGTTTGGAAAACCTTTAGCTTTAGTGCGGGAGGTAAAATATCTGGGGGTGATCCTGAACCCCAAACTAACACAGCTGCGTCGTGTGATAGGGAGGACCCGGGGACTTAATCCTCGGATCCTTCATTGGGTCTACACTGCGATCGTCAGGCCGAGAATCCTCGATGGGGCGTTGGTCTGGTGGTGTGGTGTGAACCAAACTACCAGCAGGAAGCTGGCCACACTCCAAAGGCTGGAAATCCTGGGTATCACCGGCGCTATGAGGACGACACCCTCAGCCGCGCTAGAGGTCCTGTTGATGCTGCCACCGCTTCCCATCTGTATCAGAAGGGAGGCTATGGCGTCGCATTTTAGAATGCGGGACTCAGGAAACTGGTTTAATAAGGACGATGTCGCTATTAACGGAATCAAATATAAAGGTAGTCCAGGGCTATACGAACTACTGTTTAAGAAAGAGCCCATCGGATATACGGAGAAAGATGGGTACGACTTTAATGACATTATAAAGCGACACATAGTGAGATGTAAGACAGGAGTCGTTATCTCGTTGCGGAACTAAGTAGTATGTTTTCACGACAGCTATTTTGTCAGCTCTCACCATCTAGCCTTACATACATTGTCCCTATATTATGGAAGAAATAGGCCAGGGCTGAGAATTTACAAAATTGTCAGTTGGTTGTACACAGTCTCTATTTTATAACATGTTGTGTTATTTGGAGCTGTCGTGACAACATACTACTTGGTTCCGCAACGAGATGGAGACTCCTGTATTACATCTCACTATGTGCTGTAAGGTTGGCTACCATAGCCGTATTACTTTATAGGTGTTTTCTCGCTGCAATTATTATACCGTACTACCGAGCTCTAATTAGAGCGAAACCGGTTTGTGCTTCTAATTGTGGTTAGAATACATCTAGCCTTACATACATTGTCCCTATATTAGGGAAGGAATGGGCCAGTGTTGACAATTTACAAAATGTTAGTTGGTTGCACACAGTCTCTATTTTATAAAATTTTGTGTTATTTGGAGCTGTCGTGTCAACATACTACTTGGTTCCGCCACGAGATGGCAACTCCTGTATTACATCTCACTATGTGCTGTGAGGTTGGCTACCATAGCCGTATTACTTTATAGGTGTTTTCTCGCTGAAATTAGTATACCGTCTGACGATCTCTAATTAGAGAATTACGGTTCTAACTGTGGTGAGAATACATCTGGCCTTATATTCTAAAGCGAACCAATGCAAATCGCAGGAACTATAATCCAAATCAGCAAATTGCCGGTAATAGATCCAAAAAGTATAGGACTGTAATTCAGCCAAATGCGACACGTCCGCGCTCTGGTTCACAACCTACTTTTACCTTTCCTACAAGAATACACACAGGACAGGGACTTATGACGTGGAATGAGTAGTCGACAAACTATCGTTACTGGGATGATCGTAACGAGTTACTTGATAGATTGAGACTCCTTCTTGCATCTAGGAATGCTGGTAATAACGGCAATGATAATGAGATTTTTTCAATATTTGAAGAGTTAAGGGAAAATATATATAATTATATAAATAAGCATCATTGTTATTGTGCATTACCAGTGCGACTATGACTTTGGATAAGTTTGGAAGAAAAATTTAGAACGATGTCGATAACCTAAAGAATAAGCTGTCTCAAACAATAATATTAACATATTTTGGCAAAATATCATTTCATAACAGAATTTTCTAGCACCTAACGCGTACAAAAATCTTTAGGTTTGATGCAGAAATCGATAAATCTAATTCAACACCAGTATCTGAAGTGATAATCTTTTTAATGGAGAACCAACATCTGCAGATTAACTGGTGACAGCATGAATTTTAACTATGTGGAAAATACTATGACTGAGGATTTCCATATTAAAATAACTTTAAGATATCCTCTCAAAAGCGCCAGAGAGTTGATCGTATTGCAAAATACTTAGCAATTATAGAGGGAAGATAAACCGACTTAAGTTAATCAAGACATATAAAAGCAAGCACTGTCACGCTCAATTAGTCTTAATATGATTTTGGTTCAGTTTGGTAGACAGATTGATGAAAATGTTAACATGGTAAGGAAAAAGCTATAGCAAACACTCATCATATCTATCCGTAGAAAGAGCTCCCAAAACATTCCCCGCAGAATTTTTCTGATCAATCATATTTCACACAACTATATTTTTGAATTCGATGCAGAAATAGATGAGGTTGTTGGAAATCGTAAATCCGATGTGGTCACCTTTTTTTAAGGGAAAAGAAACGTCAACAGATAATTTAGTCGGCGTGAAAGTTAAACCGGGTGATGAGTGATGATATATATTTAGAATACATTTCGAATTAATTTTTCTTAAAAATAACATTAAGATGTCCCCTAAAACTGCCAAGGAATGGGTGGTGACAGAACTTCACAAACTGGCAAGGAGAAATTATAGAAGAGGACAAGTATTAGAGAGAGGGTTGAATGATCTGTTTCAAGCTGATCTAGTGGAAACGCTTTCTTATTCAAAATTAAATTGTGGATATAAATATATTTTAGTAGTGACCAACGTCTTTTCAAAATTTGTCTGGGCGGAACCTTTAAAAAGTAAAACGGCTAAAGTATCAAAAGTTATGAAAAAATTCTACAAATACTAAAAAATGCACTCAAAAATTTGCAGACAGACCTCAAAACCGAATACATGCATTCAGATTTCAAGGCTCTAATGAACTCTACAATACCTATTAAAATCTGAAAGCTTACCTATGTGAACGCGTTAATAGAACATTAAAACTATGATGTGGAAAGAATTCAGCATGCTAGGAAACTATAAGTGGCTAGATTTACTTTCCAAAATTGTTTGGCAATATAACAACTTGGTACACAGAACCATTAGAATGAAACCTGCTGCTGTGCCGAAGAAGCACGAAAAAGCTATTTTAAAATCAGTCTTTAGTCATATGAAGACCGTTGATCCGATGAAGCAAAAATTTCATGTTGCCGATTATGTCCGCATCAGCAAACATCGAGAAATGTTTGCTAAAAATTCCATTCGTTAAATCAAATTTTCCACATTATGCAGATTAAACAAACTAACCCTCGAATGCACTACCTGGAAGATGAAAAACATTAGGCCATAAAAAGAGAATTTTATGAAGAGGAACTCCAGAAAGTAAAATATCCTGACGTACATTTGGTTGAAAAAATTCTTAGGAGGAAAGGTAATATGTTTGTGAAATTGTTGGGTCTTGACAAATCGCACAATTCGTGGATTCCCAAAAATCACATTGTATAAATTTATATTATTGTTTATGTAAATGTTTTTCTTCAATAAAAGCTATAACAGAGTATTTTTTTAATTCTTAAAATTGTGTGGTAGAGAATTTTCTATGGACACTTGAGTAGGTAGGGCGTCACTTTGGACAGACAGTGACGTCACCAGACAGTGACGTCACTGGCGCCGGCGCCTAGCCACGCCCTGGCGCCTGCCCTGGCGCCGGCGCCTAGCCACGCCCCGGCGCCAGCCCCGGCGCCGGCGCCTAGCCACGCCCTGGCCCCCGGCGCCTGCCCCGGCGCCTAGCCCCGGCGCCTGCCCCGGCGCCACGCCCGGCACCTGCCCCGGCGCCAGCCACGCCCTGGGCCAGACAGTCACATTTAGTCTTGTTATTCTGCATTCTAAGGTCATTGACCTGTCTAGGAAACTTTGGCCAGACAGTGACGTCACACGACTTGGGCCAGACAGTCACATAAGTGTCTAACCTATTACTTCAAATTATTATATTTTGAAAAAAACCATTTGGTGCAGGTGAGTTTCGAACCCGGGGCATTCAGATGGGAGGCAACGATGCTACCCATTGAGCTAAGCAAACGCTTGTTAATTTATTGTTTTAGGTTGGTATATATATATATATACGACTTTTAATTACAAACAAACCATACATGTAACATAATTAAAGTTTTTTGTTATTATTAGACAAATGGATGATTTACAAAATAATGTTTAATATTAGAGGCGGAACCAAAACGGAAGAACCAAAATGGCGGAATGAAAGATGGAAGCCTGTGATACCTTAAGCTGACATTATAAAAAATGGCGGCTTTCTTTCTTAAAGATGGTGGCTTTCGCTGATAAAGATGATTGAAGACTTATTTAAAAATAACACACAGAGGTCGTTAGCAAACAAAAGAAGGAAGTTCAGAAACATACTGTAGGGGGCCCCTTGATGGGTAAATGGTATTCGTGTTTGAGCTTGTCTAGAATACAGCCGTTAGAAGTATGACATCATCCACAAACCTGTTCCACAAACCTGTTTGAGTTTTGTCTGTACGGTTGTTATCTAGTGTAATTTCCGTTGAATGACATCACCCCATTATTTGTGTTTGAACTTGTCTGTGTATCTGTTTAATATACGCAAGAGAGAGGCCCGCTTAGGGTAAATAACGTGTCAGTTGATGACCTTGGTGAATGTTATCTTGTGTTATATCTGTTCAATCACCCCCATTACTCGTGTTTGAGCTTGTCTAGTACAAACCGAAAGGATGATATCATCCATGTAAATTGTTCACTACACACTGTTAAACTCATTCAAAATTTAGTTATCGTAGAGGTAAGACGTGCTTCAGTTAACTCTAACGTATCCAAGTGCTCAGTAGTGTGTTTAAAATGGCTACATTAAATGATGTGTGCTACCAGCAAATTAAAAACAACTTCTGGTATGGTTTATTTGGAGACTTTCAATTAATTATTGATAAAAACACTGGTTATTTTAATGCGACTAAGCTGTGTAAAGATGGTGAGAAAAGATTCAGACATTGGTTGGAAAATAAGAAAACTAAAGAGTTGATTACCTATTACAACGGTCAGGCGAAGAAACATTTAGGTAGCCAGAATACCTAAATATTTCAACCGAAGGTGTCCACTTAGAGTCACATCTAGGGGGCCGGAATTCCGGCCCCCTAGATGTGCTGGAAGCAACATCTCAACTAACACCTACAACCGCTACATACTTGGTGGACTTTGGTGGAACACAAACTGAAAACAACTTGATATCTGGTACATATGTCTGTAAAGATTTGATATTAAATTTGGCTTGTTGGATATCCAATAGTTTCTATGAAAAGTGCAACCAAATTATTTTTGATTTTTTCGTAAGTGAATTTAATCAAAAATACAAGGATAACCTCAAAGAAATTGAAGTGAAATTAATGGAGATAGATGATGAAGTGCAGCGTATGCGAGAAACAAATGCTAAAATCACAGAACATTTAGAAGATATATCTCCAAAACCAAGCAACCCTGGAAAACTTTGTGTTTTTGGTTTGCTTTCAAGAAATGAGAAGGATACTACCTATCCATATCATGCTGTAAGGACTCAGAAGAAAAGTTTTAAAAGAGCTGTCAAGAACTTTAAAAATAAACACCCTGATTCCGAAGTAGTTTTAAACATGTTGTATGATCCAAATTCTGTAAATCTCTTTAACAGAATAAAGACCGAAGTCGAATACCTCAAGGCGAAGAGAAACGATCTACAGATAGCAGATGTACCTCAGGAGAAGTTTATTCAGGATATTATTGATTTACGATATAAATTGTAATTGTTCACTTAGCTTAATTGTATGTAACCAGGTGAAAAAATAAAATAACATTATTTTAATAAAGACTTTTATTTTATTCTAAGTACATTAATACATTAAATATATAAGCTTATTTAACATCATCTGAATTTATCCAAGAATTCTGAGATTTATCAAAACCCAGCCATTTTACATAGAGCTGCTTGCCTTTCTTCCTCAAGATGCGTTCAACCAGATAGATGTCTGTTTGTTTAGTCGTTTGTAGTTCTTCCTCTCAACAGTTTTGCGTCTCATGGCGATGTTGGATTTAAAAGTATCCACTTATCATGTAAATCTTTTAGTTTACCGTCTATTTCTCCCAGCTTATTCTTTAGCTTATTATTCTTTAACACATCAACATCTTTTAAAACTTGAGCAGTTATGTTCTTAGCTAAAATTTTCAATTTATTTTCAAATTCGTTTTTTAAATCTTCCAACTCAGGTTTGTGTACAGCTTCAAGTAGTATGGCAATGATTCTTTGTGTTACCTCATCTTTGTTCTTCTGATAGTCGTCTATCCATACATCAACAAATTTTTTATTTACACCATCTGTTGCATCGACTGGATCAGCTATGTTACACAATCTATGGCTTTGCAAATCAAAATCACCACTATCAGTTCTTGGGAAAATCTCTCTTTCAATAATTTTAAACTTAGAACCTTTATTGGATTGGGAACGTCCGAACTTATCGATAGACATTTTTATACTAAGCACTAAGGTAGGTATATCTTTGATATATGTAGGTATACTAGGCGATAACACCAACCTCCTTCAGTTCTTCAATGATTGACTGAATTTCATTGTTATGAGCATTATTACCAGCAGCCTGGGAAGCTACTAAAAGTCTAAGTCTATCAACCAGCTCATTTATGTCATCCCAATAGACATATTCTATTTGTTTGTTATTTTGTAGCATATAGTTGTTAGTGTTGCTGCTTACATTCTGAGCTCTAGGTTCAGTTTTTTGTTCTGCGTTATGATGTGTGTCGTAACCAAAACCTTGAGGAGTTGAGGATCTACGACCTCGTGGATTTATCACCGGTTTTATTAGAGTCAGATACTTTTCAGAGGAACAACCCTTGGTTCGTGCGTTGGGATCATAGTTCATTTTATGCACACTAGTTGCTTCTAGAATATCTCTATAGTGTTGAAGATCGTCATAGGTATACCCTCTAGGTGTTTTCATAAATATCAATTCTAGCAGACCTTGTGTTTGCGGATATCTCCGTTGACCTAGTCGAATGTCATTATCAGTAAAATCCAAGTGTTTATTGCCAAGACTCCAGCTACCGGTATCTTTAGCGTAGCGAGCACCATACGTTTGATCAATAGTAGCGAGCCTTGGTGGTTCAGTAAAATACTTGTCTACATAATATCGAACTCGTTCAGGATATTGCTCCAAAAATTCTTGATATGCAGGGTTGGATGTGACAGTTTGTAGGTCTGCCTCAAGCTCTTCAAATGTTGGGATATCCTCATCGGAACTTGTCTCCTCAGCCTCTTCCCTAGGTTCAGCTTCAAAAACTTCATGGTCTTTAAGGAACTGTACTTGGGGTTTCGTTTCTGGTACCGCTTCTTCTTTGATTTGTTCAGCCTTTGGTTGTTGCTGGGGCTGCTGCTGCTGCTGTGCTGCTGTGTTTTTAGATATTTCACTTAGGGGCTCAACAAGTGGTTTATATAAACGTTGCAGAGCATCATCATTCTCGGCTCTGTTAAGTTTAAGCATTAAATGTTTTTTTCGAATATTGTCAGCAAGTTGTAAAATCCTTTTCTTAACTTTTCGCTCTTCCTTACCCAGCACTTCCATTGTGCTACAACTGGTCGGTATTACCAGCTGGTCTAATAATTTGTTTGAGCGATACAGGTTGTGTGGTGGTTTAACATATACTGACTCCTTCATGGTACATACCTTCTTATTTATCACGATGTCTGGCTGTCTTGTTAGACAGCTGTGTTAGACAGCTGTGTTAGACAGCTGTGTTAGACAGCTGTGTTAGACAGCTGTGTTAGACAGCTGTGTTAGACAGCTGTGTTAGACAGCTGTGTTAGACAGCTGTATGAGAGCTGTATGACAGCTGTATTAGACACCTGTATGACATCTGTGTTAGGCACCTGTGTTAGACAGCTGACTGTCCTGTCTATCATCGTTTGTTAGAATAATATATATCTATCGAATCCTTTTCTATATCGACCTTTGTGTACATCGTTTTCCTTCACAATCACCAACACACCATACTTATTATCTTTCCAGCATTGGTGGCAGATAGTTTTAAATTGTTTAAAGTCCATATCGGTGGTCACATGATCGTCGTACACATGTTTTAAATTGGTTTCATCTTGCTTGAATAACACAATAACATTGGTGTTGTCACGTACCAGATGTTTGGGTATTCGTGTATATGTTTGACAGAGATAGAATGAATCAATATTCTTATGTCTGCCCATACTGAAGTATGCTCTTATTTTATCTTGTTTGTCACAAGCTACATCATCAAATATAAACACAGAGTTGTCCTTGGCATCTGCCGGATCTAATATTTCATCGTTTTCTCTATAAGGATAGTAACCAACACCTTTTGTTGCATTCATCACCTCCTTTAACATCTTGTATTTCGGTTGATACAGAGACTTTGAATACACATACACGTTATCAAATTTTAAACCGTTTGCTTCAAACAACAAACTCAGCATGACATTAGTTTCACCACACCCACTCGGACCACATATGATACAGCGAACGGTGTTTGGAAAGAGAGGACCATGCCTCAGTTGTTGTTGAGCTGTGTCCGTAACAACATCGTCTATATTTGTAATGGGTAAGGCAGAAGCGTGTTTGCTGGTACGCATCTTAACTTAAACTAAACTATATTTTATTTGGGTGTGTATATATATGAATGCAAGTGAGACACCCAGTCAGTATGCATGTTGGTGTCACAGAGTGAGGGCTGTTATTAACAAAGACAGATACAGGTTTTGCTGAAACGTTGCGGGGCGTTACAAACACCATGAAAGTTAACAGAAAACTTGATGAGGGGTTTTATGTAATCAACTCGAAGCCAAAGAAGAAGGTTCCCTTTAAAAACATACTAAGTCTGATTGAGGAAGTTATAAAAGATAGAAATCTTATTCCAACAGCGAACGCCGTATTTGATATAGCTCATACAATCGTTAGAAACATTGGTGGACGTAAGAATGTGCAGAAACCTCGAGTTATTCCAATACCTAAAAGTGGAGGCTTCCTTCCGCTGTTGCCTCTGATATTTGGTGGGCTGTCAGCACTAGGAGCTCTGGGTGGTGGTGCTGCAGGTATTGCCAAAGCCGTGAACGATGCCAAGTCTGCGAAACAGAAACTAGAGGAGGAAGAACGGCACAACAAAACAATGGAAGCCATCGCGATGGGTAGGAGAGGGAGTGGCTTGAAATTTAAGCCAAAATGCAAGAGACTGGGCAAAGGCATGTATCTCAAGAAACAGCGCTCCGGTTATGGGTTGTATCTGCAGAAACCAAAAAACGAGTAAGATGTTTACCAGCAAGACCTCTAACAAATGAAGACCTTATGAAATTTGCTGGTAAAATGAAAATTCCATATTTTAGAGGTGTATACATGCGAGATACTTTGCCATCGAATGGGCCACGCAAGAATGAATCACTTATCATGAATTTGCAAACAAACAAGGAACCTGGCAGTCATTGGGTTGCAGTTAAGAAACGTGGTGACACAGCCGTGTACTTTGACTCATATGGAAACTTGAAGCCACCAGTTGAGCTGCAGCGTTACCTTAAAGACTCTACTCTAATGTACAATCATGATGTGTATCAGAAATATAATACTTATAATTGTGGTCACTTATGTTTAAAATTTTTAAATAAAAGCCTTAAACAGTAGCCTGTGTGTATCAGTCATGGCGCACACCTTTGTGTTGAAAGACCGCAGCTCCCATCTGTCGTCAGACTACCATCCACCAATTGTTTTGGATGGTAATTATGCTGTTGCCTTGATAGGCTTTCACACCTACAACAACATACCCAACATCTATGAAGGTAAAAACAAATTTCATGTAAAAGAAGGAACCGGTTGGCGAACCATCACGATACCCACCGGTGCTTATGAAATAACACACTTGGAAGAGTTACTTCAAAATGAACTTGTTGGTGCTACAGCAACACACGAACAAAAGCAACAGGCTCTGATTCTGAGACCTAATCCGAACACCATCAAATGTAGACTAAAGTGTTATACAAATGTCAGTTTTGAATTTGATGGTTCGATTGGGCGAATGTTGGGCTTTTCAAAACAAGTTCTTCAGCCAGACACCTTTTATGAATCTGATTTACCTGTTGATATAGTGGATGTTAGACAGATTCGCATCGAAACCAATATTGTGTCTGGTTCCTATTATAACGGACAACCCTCACATACGCTGTATGAGTTTGCTCCGATGGTTGATCCTGGCTACGCAATCGACATAGAACCTAAAAATTTAATTTACTTGCCGGTGAACAAGCAAGAGATTTCCAATATAAGCATCGACATCGTCGACCAAGATTCAGTTCCTGTCAACTTTCAAGGTGAAGAGGTGTCTGTTCGCTTAAAACTTATAAAAGTTGCTTAGTATGTTGGTCTTCAAGGATATAAAATCAAGTGCATCTACCACATCAAATTCAGTTGAGTCAGACACGTCAAAGGGTACGCTTCGTCCCGATAATATTGAGTTCCTGCAAAGCCTGGGTTATCATGTCGTCAAAACTAGAAATATTCAAAGAACCCGTGTTTGATGATGGCATCGATCGAGAAGAGCTGCGTTCTTACTATTCACCAACTAAATCGTTTGGTAACAGCGATGAAATTGAAATAGCCATCAACCAACAAGATGCGTTCGTATGTCTGGCCGAGTCAGCTCTAATAATCGAAGGTGCTCTGGAACCTGTAGCAATCCAAAATGCCACTGGTGCTTGTTATCTGTCAAATAATGGAGGAGCAGCTCTGTTTGAATCAATGACCTATGAGTTAAATAACAAGGAAGTGGAACGAGTGCGAGACCCATACACCACAACCATCATCAAAAGTCTGCTATCGTTCAGTAAGAATGAAGCCCAATCTCTTAGCAACGCCGGTCTGAATGTGTCGTCGGAGCACATCACCTTAAATGATAACAAGTTTCACATGCTCATACCTGTCTGGTTCCTCTTCAGTTTCTTTCATCATTTCAAAGGAGTTCTCTGTGGCAAACATACTTTCCGCTTTACAAGAAGTCGAAACGATTCCAACGGCTATTACAGCACAGGTACGGCACGAGCAAAAATTACCGTAACCAATATGTTTTTAAAGGTAAAACATGTATTTCCCAATGATAAAATGAAATTGGAACTGATGGATAAAATAGCCAAAGACACCTCTATATTTCTCGCATACCGCAAATGGGACATATATGAGTTACCAGCACTCAGAGATATCAACAGAGATGTGTGGGCTGTTAAAACTGCAACCAACTTGGAAAGACCTCGATATGTGATTATAGCATTTCAAACAGATCGTAAGGATAACGTGAAGAAGAGGTCAGACTATTTCGATAACATTGGTATGTTGGACCTCAGAGTGTTTCTAAATTCAGAATGCTACCCTTATGAATCTATGAATATGGATTTTGAGAAATCGAAATATGCAGAAGCCTATAACATGTATACAGATTTTCAAAAAAACTTCTGTTATAAAAACATGTCGGAGCCTATCTTGAATTATGACGAGTTTAAAGACAGAGCTCTATTTGTGATTGACTGTCAGTACCAGAACGAGTCAATCAAGTCTTCAACGGTGGACATTAAGGTGGAGTTCATGAGTCACGCCAACTTCCCAAAAAATACTCGTGTTTATTGTTTGGTTATTCATGACAGTGTAATGGAATATAAACCTCTAACGGGTATCGTTAGAGCCATTATGTAATAATAGTATGTCATTTATGTATGTCATTTATGTATCAATATGTACAACTTAATTAATCCTAATAAATTTTTATTGTATGTAAATCAGTTGTTTTATTTTTATTTTGTTGCATTTTTATTAACCCCTTTCTGTAAGGTTAACAACTGTAAAAAACGTTGTTTATCCTTTGTAAGACCCCCTCTCTCTTACATCAGTTTGTTTCCTCAATACAAGAGAGAGAGAGACACTTGTTCAGTATGTGTTAAGTCGTGAAACAAGGATGACGTCTCTTGCTGTATGTAAGTACACTCTTCTTATTATGTCTGTTTGTATTCAAATAACAAATACAAACATAACCTTACTAACAATTGGATGGCAGGGTAATCAGCCTGTACAAGAGAGTGTGTGTTGGTTTTAGGTGTTAATACAGCTTGTTCTAACTTACTTAAATATTATATTTCTTCTGTTCAACAAGACGATTATTTTGATGTGTCACACATGTATGTAGCTCTAAGAATAGCTATACCGGAAGTGTCTACCGGAAGTAACATTTTTATTGAATATGCTTATAGAGTTTGCTTTGCTGAACAGCGTGTATGTATTGGTTCTATCGTACATCTCGCCGATCTTCCGCGATAAGGGTTTAAAGTTTTTTATCTCAGTTTCTTGTAGACCTTGTTACGAAACATACATTTTTGAAGTCGGTTCCTTTCTATCACTTTCCATTGAAAAGATACAAGGATTTAAAGTTTAGACCGGAAGTGGCCATTTTATTGTATATTCCACTTTGATTTGGTCTCCTTAACACCGTGCATATGTTGGTTCTATCGTACATCTCACGGATCTTCCGCGATAAGGATTTGAAGTTTTTTATCTCAGTTTCTTGTAGATCTTGTTACGAAACATACATTTTTAAAAGTCGGTTCCTTTCTATCACTTGTCGTTGAAAAGATACAAGGATTTAAAGTTTAGACCGGAAGTGGCCATTTTATTGTATATTCCAATTTGATTTGGCCTCCTTAATACCATGCATGTATTGGTTCCATCGTACATCTCACGGATCTTCCGCGATAAGGGTTTAAAGTTTTTTATCTCAGTTTCTTGTAGAGCTTGTTACGAAACGATATATTTTTGAAGTCGGTTCCTTTCTATCACTTTCCGTTGAAAAGATATAACGATTTAAAGTTTAGACCGGAAGTGGCCATTTTATTGTATATTCCAATTTGATTTGGCCTCCTTAACACCGTGCATGTGTTGGTTCCATCGTACATCTCACGGATCTTCCGCGATAAGGGTTTAAAGTTTTTTATCTCAGTTTCTTGTAGACCTTGTTACGAAACATACATTTTTGAAGTCGGTTCCTTTCTATCACTTTCCGTTGAAAAGATATAACGATTTAAAGTTTAGACCGGAAGTGGCCATTTTATTGTATATTCCAATTTGATTTGGCCTCCTTAACACCGTGCATGTGTTGGTTCTATCGTACATCTCACGGATCTTCCGCGATAAGGGTTTGAAGTTTTTTATCTCAGTTTCTTGTAGACCTTGTTATGAAACATACATTTTTTGAAGATAGTTCATTTCTATCACTTTCCGTTGAAAAGATATAACGATTTAAAGTTTAGACCGGAAGTGGCCATCTTATTGTATATTCCAATTTGATTTGGCCTCCTTAACACCGTGCATGTATTGGTTCTATCGTACGTCTCACGGATCTTCCGCGATAAGGGTTTTAAGTTTTTTATCTCATTTTAGTCGCCATTTTTTAATTCTGCTTACTTAGACGAGTAACATGACACTAAACACGTGGAGAAAGGAATTGAACCTGTAACCAACCATTGTTTCTAAGCTTAAGAGTTGAACCTGTTGTCCATTTTGTTTCTGAGCTTCCTTCTTTGTTTTGCCAGCGACCTCTATTGTCTCTCCGATATTTGGTTATGTCTAATAACAAAAGCTTTATGAATGGTTTGTTTTAATGGGGGGCGTAACTTTCAATCATGGAGTCTTCGACCAATACCATTATTCTCGCTTATCAACCTCACTCTCATTTGTCGGCTCTAAAGGTTGGGGTGACGTAACTTTAAATAATGGAGTCTTCAACCATCTTTATCAGCAAAAGGCACCATCTTTAAGAACGAAAGCCGCCATTCTTTATCAGCGAAAGGCACCATCTTTAAGAAAGAAAGCCGCCATTTTTTATAATGTCAGCTTAAGGTATCACAGGCTTCCATCTTTCATTCCGCCATTTTGGTTCTTCCGTTTTGGTTCCGCCTCTAATATTAAACATTATTTTGTAAATCATCCATTTGTCTAATAATAACAAAAAACTTTAATTATGTTACATGTATGGTTTGTTTGTAATTAAAAGTCGTATATATACAGGGTGAGCCACGGTGGATGGAGTATTAAAAGTATATGGAGAATGAATCAACCGATTGCTCTGAAATTTTGGTTACGGATGTAGTGGCGTATGATCTCTCGACCTAAAATATTTTTGAAAATGCAGTGTTGCCACATATACGTAAAACTGGCAACATCTTCGTAATTTTAAATAGAACACCCTATATATTTTTGCATTTTTTGAATTGTCGTCTTTTTTTGAGTAACTTTTGTTGATATTTTTATATACCTATCTCAAGTCGTTTTCGAGATAATAATTATTTTCTGAATTTATTACCAAAAATTTGACTTTCATTAAATCGTGTTTTCTCCTACCGACGAAGCGATTTAAAGATAATTTTTTAGCTACGGTTAGGCAAGGTCTAGGGGCATCTCCTCCATTAATCAAATCTTTAGAATATCATACAGGGTGAGTTAGAGAACGCTTTCTATAAGTGACTCGGAGAAATGCACGAAAGTCATTTTTTTTAAATAGAACGCCCTGTATATTTTCAAATTTTTTGGATCGTCTTCTCTTTTTGAGTAACTTTTGTTAATATTTCCCTATACCTATCTCAAGGCGTTTTCGATTTTTGGTCACTTTTCTCTAACCTATCCAAGATTATTGGTCTTTTTGTATATCATAATGGGTGGGCCATGAAATTTCTATTTTGTCAATTTGACATGACAACAGACATGCTGTTTATCTAAATAAATTTGACGTTAGTGATATTTACATTCAATTTGAATAGCTATAGCACAAACATGACATAAAATAATTATACAAACACAGTTTTAATGGATTTGTTTATTATTCATGGACAGTGCAATAAGATTATCAGCAGAACTTGTAGAAGATTTAATGATAAATATCCGAATTTGCCGCAGATGAATAACAGAAAGTTTCTACGAATTCATAGGAATTTTATAAAATCTGGTGCGTCGTTAAGAGATGCAAGAAATCTACCCAAACCTGTGACATCTGACGAGGTAAATGAAATCAATGTGCTAGCGTATTTTCATGCGAATCCCCAGTATTCCATACGTTGTGCTGAACAGGATTTAGGATTGCCATATTCATCCATTCGAAGAATACTAGTAAATCATAAAATGCATAATTATAAATTTACAAGAGTTCAATTTCTCACGCCTCAGGATTATCTACAGAGAATAGAGTTGTGTGAAATGTTAGTTGTGCGTATGCAAGAGGACCCCAATTTTTTAAAGAAAATTTTCTAGGGAGGGGATTTGTAACACACGAAATCGTCACTATTGGGCCACAGACAACCCCCACGTTACTAGAGAGGCTGGTTTTCAAGTCAAATTTAGTTTACATGTTTTTTGTATGTTATTGGATGACAAAATAAAATATTACATATATGACGAAAAATTGAATTCCAGAAAATATTTAGATATAATTAGAACAATTGTGGAAGGCTTCCTTGATAATCTGTCAATTGAAACATATAGAACTTGTTGGTATCAACTCGACGGGGCTCCTGCACATTGTACATCCGAAATTAGTATGGAGTTGGACCGGCTTTTCGATGACCGTTGGATCAGACGTTTGGGACCGTGTAACTGGCCTGCGAGGTCCCCTGACCTTACCCCGTTAGATTTTTATCTTTGGGGTATTCTTAAAGATCGAGTTTATAAAACTCCAGTCCACAACAGGGCAGAATTAGAACGTCGAGTGATTCAAGAGATTGAAAACTTGGACCCCGCTGAAATAAGAGCTGCTACAACAAACGCCGTGCATCATCGTATACAAAAGTGTCTGGAAGTTAACGGTCAACATTTCGAACAATTATTATAGTTTTAAGATTTTTATACATATTTATTACTGTCATTGGTATTATTTGTTATTGCTACTTGGCCTTTTTTACTATTATCGCTGATTAGGTATTAGTTTTTCCAAATACTGATAGTGTTATTGTTCTCATAACGACGAACCAAAATTTATAAAATTCCTATGAATTCTTAGAAACTTTCTGTTATTCATCTGCGGCAAATTCGGATATTTCTCATTAAATCTTCTACAAGTTCTGCTGATAATCTTATTGCACTGTTCATGAATAAAAAACAAATCCATTAAAACTGTGTTTGTATAATTATTTTATGTCATGTTTGTGCTATAGCTATTCAAATTGAATGTAAATATCACTAACGTCAAATTTATTTAGATAAACAGCATGTCTGTTGTCATGACAAAGTGACAAAATAGAAATTTCATGGCCCACCCATTATGATATACAAAAAGACCAATAATCTTGGATAGGTTAGAGAAAAGTGACCATAAATCGAAAACGCCTTGAGATAGGTATAGGGAAATATTAACAAAAGTTACTCAAAAAGAGAAGACGATCCAAAAAATTTGAAAATATACAGGGCGTTCTATTTAAAAAAAATGACTTTCGTGCATTTCTCCGAGTCACTTATAGAAAGCGTTCTCTAACTCACCCTGTATGATATTCTAAAGATTTGATTAATGGAGGAGATGCCCCTAGACCTTGCCTAACCGTAGCTAAAAAATTATCTTTAAATCGCTTCGTCGGTAGGAGAAAACACGATTTAATGAAAGTCAAATTTTTGGTAATAAATTCAGAAAATAATTATTATCTCGAAAACGACTTGAGATAGGTATAGAAAAATATCAACAAAAGTTACTCAAAAAGAGACGACAATTCAAAAAATGCAAAAATATATAGGGTGTTCCATTTAAAATTACGAAGATGTTGCCAGTTTTACGTATATGTGGCAACACTGCATTTTCAAAAATATTTTAGGTCGAGAGATCATACTCCGTTACATCCGTAACCAAAATTTCAGAGCAATCGGTTGATTCGTTCTCTATATACTTTTAATACTCCATCCACCGTGGCTCACCCTGTATATACCAACCTAAAACAATAAATTAACAAGCGTTTGCTTAGCTCAATGGGTAGCATCGTTGCCTCCCATCTGAATGCCCCGGGTTCGAAACTCACCTGCACCAAATGGTTTTTTTCAAAATATAATAATTTGAAGTAATAGGTTAGACACTTATGTGACTGTCTGGCCCAAGTCGTGTGACGTCACTGTCTGGCCAAAGTTTCCTAGACAGGTCAATGACCTTAGAATGCAGAATAACAAGACTAAATGTGACTGTCTGGCCCAGGGCGTGGCTGGCGCCGGGGCAGGTGCCGGGCGTGGCGCCGGGGCAGGCGCCGGGGCAGGCGCCGGGCGTGGCACCGGGGCAGGCGCCGGGGCTAGGCGCCGGGGCAGGCGCCGGGGGCCAGGGCGTGGCTAGGCGCCGGCGCCGGGGCTGGCGCCGGGGCGTGGCTAGGCGCCGGCGCCAGGGCAGGCGCCAGGGCGTGGCGCCAGGGCGTGGCGCCAGGGCGTGGCTAGGCGCCGGCGCCAGTGACGTCACTGTCTGGTGACGTCACTGTCTGTCCAAAGTGACGCCCTACCTACTCACTTGATAAATGAAAGCTAAGTTACTTAATAAAAAACTGTACATTGTTTTTATTAACAAAGTAAATGTGAATGATACATAATTAAGTTTACATTTTAAATTGTGACAATCGTTTTACAAACCTGTGAAATAAAGAACGCACAGTCAAATGTTCACGAAATTAAATATGTGGTTATATTTTAAAATATTACAATAGTTTTACTTATATAAAGCTATGCGGTGAAACAGGAAAATGTTTCAAAATTAAATGTGTTACATTTTTAAAATATCACTAGACTATCATAGTTATTACACACACTTTATGTAAAACAAGATCTACAACCGGTTGAAAAGATAACGTTGATTATAAAAGTTCTGTTGTGGATATCGGTTGAACTCTTTCAGATTCGGATATTGATGAATAAGCTTCATCACAACACAAACATTTTCTGAATTTGGAGTTGTTGAGACTCTATTTAGAATGAAGTTACCAATGTCAACGTGTCCTGAATACACATTGAACACTAAAGATGTGAAATAATTCGAAAAGTCTTGTTTCTTTAGCAAATCAATTTTGTATGTGATGGGATTTGTTAGTTCAAATAACTTGCAAACAGATTCAAACCCCAGATATATACACCTGCCACGCTTATCTTCTATGTTCACAATTTTCATATCTTTAAACCATTCAAATGTTACGTTGATTGCAGAATTTTTTGTTGACAGAACTCATCCTGATTACTCGAAGAGAAATAATTCACAATGAGACCTTCACAACTCCGAAACTCTATTCATTCCTCTTCATTAAAAATAAGTGAATCACCTTTAAGGCCATGTATTCCAATAAATGGTTGAAAATTGAATTCACAAACCAAACCAACACACACAAATTTAGATTTAGAAGTATTAATATGGTATCGCTTTTCACAAGTTGTAGTCCAAATATTGTTCTAAATTTTGAAAACTTGAATCTGAACACTGTATTTTGGAAGTGCCAGGAGCGGCATTTTTAATTGTATTTGAAACACTGCAGGTATTCATTGTCAACAGTTAAATGTGCACTGATGACGGCAATTTTAAACGCTGAGCTTTATACTGCATTTCACCTACTCTCACCACATTGCAGATGTTATTTTACATCCCCTTCCCTTAACATACAAACTTCAAGTAATTCTTAATAATGTACCACTACAGTTGAAGTTGTTAACCTTAAATTTGTTTGGTTTTGCAGTCAAAATGTTAAATTAAATTTATAAGTTATAATCACCACTTTGAAAAAAAAAGTACAGACATTTCAATGATTTAATATAATCTTTAGTTTTTGTAGATGGCCATTTACCGCAGCATCACCCATACTTCCAGCCAACGTTTTCATTGAGAGAGGCTTTATCTATATTTTTCAGGAGCCATTTTAAAATTTAGTTATGTCGCGGATTACGTTCTGGATCAAAAATAAAACTTGTGCCGTGCAAATTATCATCTGTAAGCGCGTCCAAAGTATCTGCAATCAGTTTTGTCGGCTTCTCGATTATCCATGATACGGTGTCCGCGTGCATTTGTCAGAGCGTTCAACCCACAGAAAAGTTTCATCAGGTACAACAAGTTTATCTAAAATGGTTCTTAAGAATCTAATATCATTTTCTGTTACACAATTCATAAAAAAAATTCTAGAATCTTTTTTAAGAACTTTGCGTGTAGCAGTACGCAGACGCAAAAATAAACTAAAGTATGCGTTTTCACTTATGTTTGAAATTAAACTAAGATTTCTTTGAAAGTAAGTCTTTTTATAAGAAGGTAGCTTCTCTCCCTCCTTCCTTAGGAAGCCTAATTCTTACATACATTCAATAAATGTATGAGCATATCTAGCGGCTCTTCATCAGAGAGATTTGAAATTGTCTTTGTGACCCCACGCTAAACTGTGAAACGAAGAAGGGAGGAAGTATCTCTTATCATTGGTATTGGACAAGACAATTTTACATAAATAGCTTGTAAATTTTCTGTGATATTCAGATTTGAAAACGTACATGTTGCCGTAGATCTGGCTGCGATCCCCCTCTTTTATTTTTTTATAATGCACCAAAACTAATTGTTTTGCAATGCTATATTTATTAACTCCTTTAACTTTTTACAAAGATTACCAATGGATTTTATACAATAAGCTTTTGACCCAGTGCCATGATATTCCATCAATGGTTTTCCTTTATATTCATCTTTCATTTTGCCAATAACCGAATCCATTACTGGCATATCATGCATATTGATATAAGGATAATTTGAAGTGTCAAACTCGCTAATATGTTTTTTCATATCTTTGTAAACAATTTCAGTTTTCACATATATTATTAACGAATCGGTGTCCGTGTATAGCACGGACAGATATCTTATCTTTATAGAGAGGTTTAAGAAAATTGTAAAAAAAAGTCGTAAATGACTGTTTTTGAGATGTCCAGTTTTGAGAATCTGACATATATTGGGTTATTATAATGTATGACACTTCTTTTCATCTGAATAGCCACTAAATTTTCACTGTAAATTTTAAAATCTTTGTAATGTAATTTTTGGCGCTTTTTTTTTTGACTGTTTTTAATAAATTGTGTAGCAAGTTTTCTTTCAACTCTTTTTTCCACATTTTCTATTGTTTTACCATATATACAATTTATAATTTTCTTAAAGCTATCCCTCTTGAAAATGTTTCTGGTAGAATTTCTCAGCATAGTGTTGAGTTCCATATAAGGTTTCAAAAAAGGTGACTGTGAAAATCTGAGTGCTCTGTGAATTCGAGTGAGTTTTAAACCATTTCGCAGACATTGTTTCAGATCTCGATATTTAATTATGTACCGTTTTTTATCTTCCAAGTCAGGTATTGATTTCTCACGTTTACTACTAAGAGGTATATAATTTTCTAGGCAAAAGGGCAAATTCTTTAAGCGATCATGAAAGTGTTTGGGAATAATCAAGTCAACTTCCCCAACATATCCTGTCGATGATGTATCAGACACTCTTATTGGAACAATTCTCTTCAAATACTTATCATACAATAGTTTTAAATGTTCCTCGGGTATTACTATTTTATATACTATTAAAAATTTGATTGACAGAAAAAACTAATACAAAATAAAAATGAATGCAATTGCCTTGCTAGTTGACCTGTTTTCTCTTCAGAGATATTTTCTATGTATGATTGGAGCTTATAAAATTTCAGTTTTTGCCAAGAAAAAACTCACTTGTTCCTTCGTACTTGATTACCAATTTTCAACAGCGATAAAAGTCACGCTTGGCGCTAAAATATATTCCCCTCCAGTGAAAGTTATCAGACCAAAGCAAGAATATGTAGCAATTGCCCCGCAATTTTCATTTATTAATTACAACGGAAATCATATATTCGGCCACTAGCACAGAACATGTAACGTGTCAGCCAATACCCAAGCTAAATTTGTAATAACAGCCTTGTGATGGGTTTTCTTAATAACAATACTAAAACGAGGGCTTGCCGGCTTCTGACCCATCACAATTTAGGAGAAGGACAAAAGGAGAAGGAAATTCAACAAGCTTCAGGTTAGAGAAGGAAAGATAGAATAGACTTCAGTTCCACGTTACGCGGAGGACTCGGTAATTTCAATGTCAGCAGTTGAAACCTGACTCAGTAAATGTGTCACTCATTTGTCAACGACTAGCAACATATGTTAAAAACGAACTGATTTGTGGTTAAAAATGTTATACTTGATTTCCACAACCTACTTTAGTTAATTAACTTCTAGTTAAATCAAGACACAGACAGAAACATTTAGTGCAATTTAATATCTGGAAGCACAACTTATACAAACAGTTAAAGTGATATTGTTGCAACAACGATAACTTGTGATATTTTAAGCTAACACCTAATGATGGTAAAAAAAATGACTTACGGTGCCAGAGATGGACTTAAGGACTATACATTTAATTTAACCAAGATACTACTAGATCCCCTTTAGCAATCGTCTGCTCAGGTGTACAAAGGTAGAGCTGTATGTTAAATAGTGTATTGCAACATCTATATGCTTAATAAGTATAACTAAAACTGTTTATATGTGTACATTAATTATCAGATTTTACTATAAATAAAAGTTACTATTCAATACTGTTAATTAGAAACTCTGTGCGTTATAATTTTAGTTATGGAAATACTAAACAGAATAACAAAGGAACCACTTCGGCGACTTATCTGAGGTGGTCCTTGTCTGCAGCTGCTTAATAAACTTAATATGGTGGTGTGGACCCAGTTACGGCTAGATCCGCAAATCAGTCAGGCCCCGTTCACTTACAGTTCTACGTTTAAAAGAAACTTGACAGGTACAGCTTCGGACGACTACACACAGCAAGCAGAAAACTCCACAAGATTTCAGTCCCAGACAAGATACCCTATAATGAACAAATATATCTCTCAGCAGGTACTACTTATTTGAATTATTATTAGGCAGAATAAATGTAGGAAAATTTTCATAGTTAAAGAATAGAAGCTTACCCAATATGTGAGGTTTCTTTTCTAACAAAAATATAAAGTGATTCGTACTGACTTCTATCTCAATTAAATTGATGTGGATCTTAATACAGAACAAACACTGTTCTTTAAAATCACTTTTACAAGCTGTAAGCTAATATCCACTTACAGCTGAAGGTAACTTTCAAGCACCTTTTACTGCCACAACTTGAAGAATCCAAATCACCACACCACATATTTTAAAGACCTTACAATCGTTTCGCTGACAACGTCAGCGTTATCAGAGGATGAAAAATTCAGAATTGTTCATCCTCTGATGACGCTGACGTTCTCAGCGAAACGATCGTAAGGTCTTTAAAATATGTGGTGTGGTGATTTGGGTTATCCAAGTGTACTTATCAGTGCTTATCACAGGTTCCAATTTTCACATAGTGCCACAACTTATTGTTCAGTAACTCGAATCTTAATAAAACATAATTTCATATGAATATTAATCTCTTGAGGTCAAAAGATATTTCAATTTTTGCCAAACAACAAAAACTTGTTGGAATTTGATAAGTGATAAGAGAGATGTTAATATTTCCTTTACAAATGAATTTTATTGATTTGAGAAATTATATCTGGAAGAAAGAGAGAATGAAAAAAATGTCACTATACCTGAAGAGTGAAATAGAAAATCATGGATAGTCATAAGAGAGGAGACAGTACATACCTAAGGGCAATTACCATTATTAAAAATGCAAACAGAACCTCAAATTTATTTGTTTACTGTTTTGAACTTAGGTTAATTTTTTACAAGTAAAATTAGATGAAGAGGGTTGTTTATTTGTATTAAACCTTAAACTACAAGAAAAGTGAAAGTATAAGTGGCGCCTTACCAAGGTTCTACAAGTGTGCATTACAAACAAACTGTTTATTTACCAAAATGCAAACTATAAACTACAGTGTTCACAAGTGAAGTTAACAAGCTGTTAAAAATACAAAGGGAGGTTTAGAACCATCTCAGCCTACGAAATCATATATGTCGGCCAGTACTCAGGGATAATTTTTATTACAACTGCCCACAGAATTTAATATGTTGACCACTACCGAGTAAATTATATATGTTGGCCAGTACCCAGGAAATCTGCAATCGTAACAAGAAATATGCTATGTAAGTCGTGAAACTTATATAGAGAAAAAATCCTACCAAAACATAAAGTAAGGAGGCTTTTCACTAATAAACAATCGACTGGAGCGACCACTGTTTGCATCTTTTAATTAGGAGCACATGACTTGCGGTAATTTAATTAGGTGGTACTTGAAATTTTCCTCTACCATTCAGCTGTTGATTTTTTGCAATCACAGGGGAATTTGTCTGACCTGACGCGCTCTTACGTCTATTTATCAACTTCTTCTTTGTTTTCAACCAACATCTTACGAGGGGAAAATGCTCGCGTCTCATTGGCCAAAGACCCAACAGGAAACCGCGCTATATGATCTGCTCATTGGAAAAGTACTAGCTGCCGTTTAAAACCTACAATAGATTTACCTGATTCTGAGAAATTATATTACTACAAAATATTATTTTAAAAGACGGTATATTGATTTTCCCTGTTCCTATGCATAAAAAACACAAAGACGGTTACACCCAGCTACGCCTGACATTCAGATATTTTTAAATGAATAATCCATTGGATTAATATCGACTTCAGGAAATTTAACTGTGTCGTCAGTTACATTTTAAAGATAAAAAAAAACATATTTGTAACGATGGTTTTATGCCTACCATATATTTGTAGTTAAGTCTTTTTATTATATGCCCCTTGGAAATATTTAGACGAGGTTAGAGGTGTTTTACCAAAAGAATACATAGCGAATTTTCATGTCTTTTTAGGTCAGTAGCTTATTCGCTATTTATTATTTAGAAAAATGCAATTGCCATTGACATGCATTATCTCAAGGTTTACAAAATTATTGCCAGAAAATGTCTTGTTAAACCAAAACTGAAGCAACTAGTTGGGAGGAACTATTTTAAACCAGCCGCAGGTGTTGATTTACCTGATCGTAATGTAACATTCCAGCTATCGCGCAGCACAGGAGGGACATTCTAATGAACGTATAAACTTCTATTTAGATTAATTGCAACTTATACTATTGGAGTATTTGACAATGGACATTTCACAACCATTTAACAGCAGTAGGAAGGCACTCAAATAAATGTTGGAGTATTATGACAATAATTTACGAGAGCCTATTGAATGTCTGATGTAACACTATACACTCCTTCAAAGTTTATTAGACGGTTAACAGGCCAAAAACGAGCGTAGCAAGGTAGCATTAATTTAAAAATAAAAATACCAAGGGTTAAAAAGTACAACACTAAGAAAAGAATAATTATTTGTTTTAAACATTCAAATTCTGAGCTAGTTGTACAAAAATATGGCCAAGATGGTAGCTCTGGATATAGAAATGAGAATTAACACAAAACATTAACCGATAACTAATTCATAAACATTCTTTTAATACCACAAAAAGTGTAAAAACAATAAAATTAAAAAGTTTGGTATATGAAGAGTAAGAAAACTAAAGAGTTGATTAAATATTTTTTCTCCCTTAGAGCTCGTCCGGGGCCTCGCCGCCCCAATAGCATTGCATGATTGCATATTACAACAGCAGCTTAGAGGCACATTTCAATTATCAACCACAACTGCTACATACTTAGTGGATTTTGGTGGAACTGTCTGCCCTGCCTGTCGTGCTTGTCGTGCCTGTCCCGATTGTTCCGCCTGTCCTGTCTCTCCTGTCGGTCCCTTCTCTCCTGTCTGTCCTGTCTGCCATGTATGTCCTGTCTGTCCCGTCTGTCCCGCCTGTCGCGATTGTCCTGTCGGTCCCTTCTCTCCTGTCTGTCTTGTCTGTCCTGTCTGTCTTGTCTGTCTTGTATGTCCTGTCTGTCCTGTCTTTCCTGTCTGTCCTATCTGTCCTGAAGGAAGTATTTGTGAAAATTAGTATGTTTTTTAGTTTTTTCCATATTATTACATAGACTGTTATATTGGTATAATTAAAACTAAGAAAATCAATAATGTTCTGAATACACTTCTCCTCACGCACACCTGGTATATGTATGTCGTTTCTATTTGCCTTAAGGTAAATACTTTAAATCAAATGACTCCTGTCTTTATTCTCTTAAAGAGATTTGCAGAAGTTGGGTCATACAACATGTTTAGGGTCACTTCGGGTGTCGAAATATTTGTTTTTAATATTCTTACAACTTTACGTCGATTTCTTGAAGATCGGCTCTATATTTCTGACTAAACTCACCTATGTAGAAATCAAAAAATAATTTGTTTGCACTTTTCATAGAAGTGATCCAACAAGCCAAATTTAATATCAAATCTTTTCACACATATGTACCAGATATTGAATTGTTTTCAGCTTGTGTTCCACGAAAGTCCACCAAGTAGGTATGTAGTTGTTGTTAATTGAGATGTTGCTCCCGGCACAGGTGTCTCTAAGTTGCTGCTGTAATATGTAATAAACTATTTAGTTTTCTTATTTTTTCATATAGCAAGCTTTTTATATTATTTTTGTACACTTTTTGTGGTATTCAAAGAATAAGAAATTAGTTATCGGTTAATGTTTTGTGTTAACTCTCATTTATAAATCCCGAGCTATCATCTCGGCCATAATTTTTTACAACTAGCTCGTAATTTGAGTGTTGAAAACAAATTATTTTCTTTGTGTTGTACTTTATAACTCTTGGTATTTTTATTTTTTAATTAGTGTTACCTTACCATACTAAGGATACATAATAAAATAGTCTGTTAGCAGAACGAACTATAAGTATAAAAATTAAGTTGAATGGTTATATGGATGCGTTGCTCTAAAACGATTTATATGTGATGGCTTACAAATTTGAAAGCTACACCCCAAGACAATTAGTTTGACTGGTCACATGACTAAGATTACTCTGAAGTGATAGAGACGTGTGGGTTTACAAAAATTGCAATCTCCACTTCAAGGCATTCATTTGACTTGTTAGGTAAACTAGCTCAGAATATTAATGTTTGAAAACACATAATTGTTCGTTTTCTTAGTGTTGTACTTTATAACTCTTGGTATTTTTTTATTAGTATAAAAATTAAGTTGAACGGTTACATCATTGGGTTGCTCTGAAATGATTTATATGTGATGGTTTACAAAAATTGATGCTACACCTCAAGACAATTAGTTTGAATGACTAAGATTGCTCCTAAATGATAGAGCGTGTGGGTTTACAAAAACTACGTTCTACACTTAAAGACATTCAGTTTGACTTGCTAGGCAAATTATCTCATAATATGAATGTTTGAGAACAAATAAAACTTGAAAGCTACACCTCAAGGCAATTAATTTGACCAGTTACATGACTAAGAATACTCTGAAGTAATAGAGACGTGTTGGTTTACACAAATTGAATGCTGCTCTTCAAGATATTTAGTTTAAGTAGTTAGGTAAACTAGTTCAGAATATGAATGTTTGAAAAATATCAATTTTGTGGTACTCGTACTAAACTTAAAAAACGTCTTGCTAGAGGTGATCAAGGTATCGATCTTCCAGATCGTGCTTTTCGAGACCACGACATCGCCTACCCTCAGTCAAAACAGTCAAGTGATAGGCATCAAGCCGACGAGCGTGGGAAAGTCATGTCGAAATTCGCTTATATAAATAAATAAATATATATATATATATATATATATATATATATATATATATATATATATATATATATATATATATATATATATATATATATATATATATATATATATATATATATATATATATATATATATATATATATATATATATATATATATATATATATAATGAAAAAAAATGATTACACTTTTCATAGGAGTGATCCAACAAGCCAAATTTAATATCAAATCTCTGTACACATATGTACCAGATATTCAGTTGTTTTCAGCTTGTGTTCCATCAAAGTCCACCAAGTATGTAGCAGTTGTTGATATGTGACTCTAAGTTGTTGTAATAGGCACTCAACTCTTTAGTTTGCTTATTTTCCAACCAATGTGTGAATCGTTTCTCACCATTTTTACACAATTTTTGTTGCATTAATAACCAGTATTCTTACCGATAATTAATTTAAAGTCTCCAAATAAACCATACCAGAAGCTGTCTTTAATTTGCTGGTAACACACATCACTTAATGTAGCCGTTTTAAACAGACTACGGAACACTTGGATACTCAAGGGCAAACTGAAGCAAGTCTTGTCTCTAAGACAACTAAATTTTGAATGAGCTTAAGAGTGTGTGTGGACCAAAATTTATAGATGTTGGCGCCACTACGGTTTCAACCTATATTTATTAATATTTATTTCCAACCACATTAGTCGGTCCAATATCCATCCGCTTTTGCTAAAGCAGCGTCAGTCAGATGAAACATTTTATGTCTTACTGCTTCGATAAACTGTTTAATCTCAATAGCCTTTTCGTATATACAATAAGTAGCCATTCTATTTCTAAAAGCTTGAGCTAACATATGCACTTGCTCAACCCTCCATGACTCACATGCTTTCGATTTGTGGGATTCACTACACAAATATCCAAACAATGCACTACTTTTCACTTGTAACGAATACGATTCACAGTATCTCGTTTTGTTAGACATCTTACTTTAATTAAGATTGCTAAACTAACTAATAAAATATATACTCAGTTTCTAAATTTATTAACACACATATTTATGATACATGGCTTTCAATAAAATGTTACATTTAACATAAAATTACATTAAGATAAATACAGTTAGACATATAAAAAAGCCAAATCATCAAATATAATTTGATGTGAACAGATAAGAATCAGTTAATATAAGAGTTCTCCAATCACATGTCTCACCACAGCTATCATCCTCAAACAGGAACAGAAGTTTATAACTCACCATATCAGACGTGATTTTGGACATGTTGTACATTGAAAGTTCGATGAACCCATCGTTGTGAAGATGTGTTGTTGGAAGACCAGACCATTTTATGCAGTTGCAGTCATCGAAACTGATTCGCACTTCTTCTACATTTAAAGGTTTGTAAATATAAAACACATTTTGAGATAGTGCTGTCAGGATGATGAAAGTTGCTTTAAGAGGAACCATTTTATATCGCGCGTATTTCTCTGAAACGACCAAGTACTTGCCTCTTTGCAAAGTGTAATCACTCTAACATACAAACTCGCAATGATGGTTCGAAGTCTTTTAACGACATATTTCAAGCTTCACCATTTCATCATCACATGGTAGCTCTTTCTTATTAACACATTTGAGAACATCAGCAACACAGTACGGGAAATAACTAAGCCTGCTGCAGGTGGATCGGCTCCATGCTCGGGGACAGGGCGGTGTTCACTTTTTTTATATTTCAACAACACACCACGAGGGCTTACAGCCTAAATACTATCGTACCGTGGGTGTCGGCAAGGAGGAAAGAGGCAACTTGTTAATTCTGGACTTGAAGATTTGGAGGTTCGGAGGGGAAGGAAAAAACATGTGCCGGCAAGGAATTCCACAACTTGGAAGTCCTCGGGTCAAAAGAGCGGGCATAACAAGATGTTCTATGTCTGGTGACCTGGACAGTAAAAGGATGCATTGGCTCTGTTCCCCTGGTAGATCTGTTGGGGACAGCAGGTGGAGGAACTATGGAAGAAAACTCCTCTGAGTAGTGCCCGTACAGATATCTATAAAAGAGAGAGACAGTGGTCACCAACGGCACGTCGGTGGTCAAGCGATGACAGCCTTTGGGTGAGGGTAGGGTCACCAATGAGACGTATAGCTCTCTTCTGAATGGAGTCCAGGATAGTGAGTGTAAAAGTGGCAGCGGCACCCCAGATGTGGGAGCAGTATTTGAGGTTTGGCCTTATTTGTGAAGTATATGTATACAGATTAGCTGGCGAAGAGTAAGTAGAGACGACTGGAAGGATAAAAATAGGCCTGTAGTTGCTAGAGAGCGCTTTGGATCCTTTCTTTGGGACGGGTTGAACTCGAGCAGTTTTCCAGTTACTAGGGAATATGTATATTTTGGCTTTGGTGTTTTTATTTTCTCTTGATTCCCTTGATTGGTAGGCAGCAGCACAAGCTTGTGAATTGATCCCTGCAGTTTGGCTCCTCCAGAGTTTTGGATGGTCACTACTCGCTTCCGCCAGCACTATCTGGGCGAGATCCTATAATTCTACCCATGGGCCATTTTTGTGTTTCCTATGTTGATATTTTCTTTTTTGGCCTTTCATTTGTACCTTTGGAGAAGTTCATGTAAACAATCTTTGTGCCAGATGCGCCGGAAATCGCTCTTCATTTTTTGAAGCATCTTCCACCTTTTTTGCACATTGTCTTCAATGTTTACTCTTAGCGTGTATTGTGGAGATATAATTTCCCGACCAATAAGGAAATGTCCTTGTGCCAATGTGTTAAAATCATTTATATAATCGGACAACGGGCATATTGATCTGGAATTCAAGCAAGCTTCAATTTGATGCATTACCATTTTTAACTCTTCGTAAGTTAATGTTGATTCTCCGATCACTCGTTTTAAATGGAATTTGATTGACTTCATTCCAGCTTCCCATAGTCCGTCGAAATGTGGTGCTGATAGTGGAATCAAGTGCCATTGTATCCCTGTGCTTGTTGACTTAGTTTGTACCTTGTATTCTTGGCTAGTTTTTATTGCACTCTGTAGCAATGCGTTGGCTCCCACGAATGTTGTGCCATTGTTATTATACAGATGTGAACAACTTCCTCTCCGTGACACAAATCTTCGGATTGCTGCTATGAACGTATCTACCGACATGTCACTGACTACTTCAATGTGAATGCCTGTTGTTGCTAGGCATGCAAAAATGGCAATGTATCCTGTGTATGATTTATTACCTCTGCCCTTGCACATTCGTATTTGAATTAAGCCTGCGTAACCTACTCCCGTGTCGGCGAACACGTGAGTTGCAGGGACTCTAGGTGCCGAAAGTTGACGCATTAGTTGTTCTGCCGTTTGGGCTTTGTATCTCGTGCACCTCATGCAACCGTTTATTGTTTTATTCATGCTTTTCCTAGCATTAATTATCCAAAACTTCCTTCTTAGGAACGCTAGTGTTTCTTGGTTGTCTCCGTGAAGTGTCGTGTGATGGGCTTTTTTGATAATTAATTTTCTCAAACTTGATTTGGAGCTTAAGATGATGGGGTGTTTTTTGTTGTATGGTAATCGAGAGTTTTCTAATCTGCCATCTACTCATAATATACCTTCCTTATCGGTGAGCGGTCGGAGCGTTGTTATTTTATTGCCTTTTTCTAACGCTTGCAAGGTTTTTAGCATTTTTATTTCTTTTGTAAACGTGTTTGTTTGCTCTAACTTGATTATGTTCATTTCGGCGTCATATATTTCTTGCACTGTCAGGTGTCTTTTTTGTCTGACGAGTGTTTATTCTGAACCTCCTGCAGTATGCTATGACTCGAATTAATCTTGTGTGTGATGAAATTCTTTAACATAAGTTCTCGGGAGTTTTCACAGCGTGATATGATATTACGTGATATTTCTTTGCTTCTTCTATAACCGGTTCGATTGAGAAGCTTCCACTACTGGAGTATGATGAATTTCGTAACCATAGTGGCCCTGACCACCAAATGTTATGTTGTATGGAGTTCTTTGGGTTTATCCCTCTGGATATTATGTCAGCTGGGTTCTGTTCTGATTTGACGTGATTCCAGTGGGATACGGACGGGTATTGTTCGTTGGATTGGTTTGAAACAAATGTCTTCCGTTTTGCAGGATCTTGTTTTATCCACCCAAGAACGATCATGGAGTCTGTCCATGCAAATAGCAAATATATTTGGATTTGTGAATTTCAAGGTTGTTGTAACTTTTTCTACTAACGTGGTTAATAAGCGGGCTGCACATAATTTGTGTCGTGGTAATGTTCTTTTTGTTTTGATTTGAGCTACCTTTGATTTTGCTACTCATAGACTTATGTACACCTCTCCTTTTTTATCTTTGGCTTTCAGATAAACTACTGCACCTTAAGCCTTTTCCGATGCATCTGAAAATGCATGTAGTTCTAATTCTAAGAGTTTTGTGTTGTCATAACCCATCTTAAAATGTGATATTTTCTACCTCTTTTGTTTTATCGTGAAATTTTTCCATTGTTTTTTAATTTCTTGCGGTACAGAAAAATCCCACTATAATTGTTTTAACCACAATTTTTGAATAATTAGCTTTGTCTCTGTAATTATTAAGATTTCCATGGCAGCATTGACTATCACCTCTTTGGGCAGCCATTCTATCAGTCATTTTTTGTTACTGGACCATTTTCGTAAGTTGAACGTGCCTTGTCTCAACATTTCAATTAACTGTTTTTGTAGATTTAATGCGTATTTTTATGAATCTGCTTATCATGTCATCTACATACAAATCTTCTTTTGCTACTTTTGAAGCTAGTGGAAAATGTTCTTTCTCATCTATAGCTAATTGGTGGATAGTCCCTATGGCATGGTAGGGGCTGCAGCTGTCCCATACGTAATTATTTTTAATTTGAATTCTTCAATTGGGTCTGATTTAGAAAATCTCCAAAAAATTCTTTGATAATCTTGATTTTCAGCTGCTTTTTTTAACTAACGATACATTTTTTCTGCCTGCTGTAAATACCACTGAATGACTTCTTCATCTCAAAATTAAGCTAAAGAGGTCTTGTTGAATGCGTGGCTCTACATAAATCACTTCATTCAACCTTATGCTAGATGTACATTTAGTCGAGGCATCGAACACAGCTCTTAATTTTGTTGTTCTCTGGTTACTGCTTGATGGTTATCTAATATTTCTCATTTCTTTCCTCAGTTTTTTAATTATTCAGAAATTCTGTCTCAGTGATTTTTGATATATGGATATTTAAATAATGACCAGCTATGTGCAGTCTCACAACATCGAAATTTTTTAAGACTTGTTTCTGGTCGGATAAGGATAGTACCCAAGGGCACTAGTTCAAAATACTCGAAGGACTATTGTTAAAGATGGGAATAAGGTGTAAGGGTAGTTTGGGGACTTGGAGAGTGGAGACTTAGATATCCACTATATGACAACACTACATGGCATAGATGTAAATAAAATAAATAGAATATATGGATGCTATATGCACCATAATAAATGGTAAATAATAACAGTAACTTACTCTTTATTCGCACATTATAACAGATTGGTCGAATCATAAACTAATCTATCTTGTATAATGATATAATGTGTCTACTCAGCAGTGGCCTTAGCAACAAAATACATTTTGTTTTGATTTTAAGATAACCATAATATATATTTTTTTATTTATGAGTTGACAAAACGTGCACTTGGCCTTTCTACTTGTAATCGTGTTTGTGGAATTTCTTTTAGTCAGCACATCGTTATTGCTTGCACGCCTTGACACTGTTTATTTAATAACATTACAATGATGCAATAATTGTGTCATATTTTTAGGATGCTATTCTTAATTATATACCTACTTGAAACTATTCCTAAAATATATAATTAAACGACTTCTGTTATGAGTTCTTAATGCTGAGGGTCGCTTCAAGGTACTTACTTTTTATAGTTTAATTTACTTTGATGTCTTTTTTAATAAGGACTGGTTGTGTTACTTTAAATTTTATCAAAATGAAATTAATACAAAACAATTTTTGGAATCAATGATAATTACGTACAAAAAAAATCACAATTTTTTTATATACAATTCATAGTGGTTAAAGATACGAAAAATAAACATTCTTATTTTAAAGTCCTATAACTAACACTTTTAATTTTTGCTCTCTATATAATGAAACTGTTTGAAGTGCTTGAACAGTTCTCTGTCATATAAATATTTTACTACCTTGATTTTTGTTGGATTCACCCGCTTATGTACGGAAAACTGTTATTCTTGTTGTAAAGATGAACTTCTTATTGACTAGCTATTTATAACATTCCTCCCTTTACCCATTTATTTATAATTGCTTGATAATTATAAATTTTGATGCTTTCTGATTTTTTCTCTCTTCTAATTCCAATTTTTTTTTTCTTGTTGACTTTTTTCCTTGACAACCTGCCACCTCGATCTTTTATTTCTCTTAGGACGAAACTATTTTCTCTATTACATTATCTATTAGTCTAAGAACGTCATTTCTGTTAAAGCTTCTTTAACCTCTAAAAAACTGTAATGTCAATGTTATATTTTTGCCTTTTGGCATCATTATATATTCTCGAAAAGCAGCAAGTCTACAAGTCGTAAATTTTTCATTATATTATATGCCAATCTAAAGCTGAAATACTGAGATTTCTAGTGCTGTGACCTTCTTTATATTTGCTTTAATGGTTTGTGAATTAGGAGATTTAAACTGTTTATAACTGGACATACTATACAATTTAAACATACTAAAATTGAAAAATAAGACAATAACACATATCTTAGAGGGTAAAACACATTTACATTATTATTACAAGGTTAGTAAGAATATTTTTTGGCAGAGTACATGTATACTGGCTGTTTTAAGTATATATTGTCTAAACCTCACTTTGTGAGTTGACGCAGGAATAGTAAATTATAAAACATTATAAACCTGCTTTTAAAGTTTCGTTTCTTGAGATAAACATTACAAACATGCTTTATAGCTTTTATTGGAAAATTCTCTAACAGCCATTTGTGTTTTATTGTCTGAATATTCTTATCTGTCAATCTTAATTGCCAATCCACCTCATTAATTTACTACAAAGTAGTATTAAAATTGGTATAAATACACTTTACATTTACGTGAGAATGAGCATTCAACCTAATGTTTGTATCTTGGAGACAAAATCCCTACTTAGATTGTTTATTTTTATAATTTGAGTGATAGAAAATTATCGATGGACAGTTTTCAAGCCTTATGTGTTTTAAACATATTATATATTATTGACCTGTTTCATTCCATAGCATAATAGGTAAAAAAAGGTAAAGGTAAGATGCTTACTGGCAATTAGGCCATTACTGACCCTTTTTGCTCATCTAAACTAACCTACCCTCCACCTTGAGCTCAATCTCAACGACGACAGTGATTTTTGAAAAATCATCCGCCGCCGGTGAGGCTCGAACCATCGTGCCCCGAGTCCGTATTGGAAAGTCTGAATCGACCTTCCCGCACGGCCACGGAGGCGCTTAGCATAATATATATATATATATATATATATATATATATATATATATATATATATATATATATATATATATATATATATATATATGGGTACGTGTAATTGTGCTCTCTGCTATTTGTTGAAAATTTTGTGGAAAAAGCGCTACAAAAATAGAGGAAATTTACACAGTTTGTATATTGGATGGTGCTGAAAATATTGGTTGAGAAATGGATGTGATGTACCATTGAGTTTTGTATCAGTAGAGGTTTTCGTATTGGTTACTATACTATCGATACAGTCTGATAACGAGTATAAGAATTCAGGAAAACCGTAAGGCTGTCCATACACGCACGCATGGATAATATAGTGCGCAATGGCAACGATATTTCCAACGCGTCTATTTTGGGGGAGATTATTATAAACCGTACCGAATTCAAGACAGGTTTGGTAGCATTGGAAACCAGGCTGCTTTTAACAATAGAGAGTCTCAAACATAGGGTAAAAATACTTGAAGAAGAAAACTGTGAACTAAACACCAGAGTCGAAAATGTGGAGAAAAATCTGCCTAAAAACAACATAATAGTCTTTGTTCTAAAACACGATAGTAACGGAGATATCGTGAAACACACCCTGGAAACACTGAGAAAGCTGTTAGGTGTTGAGATTCGCAGAGGTGATTTAAGAAATTTATATATACCTTGTGAAAATCAGAAAAAAAGACTAGTACTCATTGAATTTGTGTCTTTTTTTCAAGAAGCTGGAAGTAATACGAAACCATACTAAGCTAAAGGATACTCAAATACGTATAGGTGAGGACTTGACGTTGTCACAGAGGGCGGATGAACAGATATTGAGAAAACATCTCAAATTGGCAAAATTGGAGGACAACAAATTTATGATTGAAGGATTAAAGCTGGTAGTAAACGGTGTAAGCTACACAGCGAAAGATCTGGAAGCAAAAGATCAAGATACATATGGAGAGGACAAGACCACCATAAAAACCTCAAGCGCTCCAAGTACGACCCATATTGTTGCAGAAGGAGCAAAGTCTTATATAGAAAATGAGTCAGAATTCCAATCTCCTGTGCAGCCAACACAGGGAAGCGTAAGGGAGGCAAATACTCTGATAAGTCAAGGGAGCAATAGACAACTTGCAACCAAAGGTAGTACCTTGGTAAGCCGATTGATTATGTGAACAGGCAAGTTAAGAAACAAATAACGAAGGTGACACTGAGGCCAAGAATCGACAGAGGAAAGTAGGAGCGAATACAATTTGGAAATCTGAACTAGGTGGTAATTACCTTTAGCCGTGCGGACTGCTGTAAATCTTTAGCATTTGTGTGAGTGAAACTTTTATTTCGTATGGGTAGATTGTATTTGGAGGTATATTTTTGTAGCGAATGATACTGGTTTTAGCGCGAATTGTTTATGTTCCAAATATTGCTTCACTTGTTAAGTTTTGAGTTTAGAGCCGTTTGGTTTTGCATTTGCTTTGACGGATTTTTACCTTTTGATTTTGTTTATACGGTATCTTGTGCATTGTGTTTTATTTTTACTTACATAATTATTGATTTTAGGATTTTACGTAACTGCATTTTAGTTTTTTTACACTTCCTGTTAGTGGTTTATTAATAAGTTTTATACAGTGCTGATTTGGCGTCCTTATGCTTGGTACTGGCGCAGATTGTACCAGCTGCAAATATTGCTTTGCTTGTTAGGTTTTAGATTTATAACTGTGTGATTTTGTAATTGTTTTGGCAATTTTTTGCTTTTATAGCATTCTTTATATACCGTATTGTACATATGCTTTTATTTATAATTATATAATATTCATTTTAGGATTTTACGTAGTTGTATTTTGATTTTCGAAACCACCAACATGTTTAATTAGTAAATTACATATCTTGTGTCATTGTGATGTTCTTGTTCTCCTCATTGGGCTTTATTTTGTGTGTATTTTATATTTTTTTGTATTAATGTTTGTAAATTTTGTAGTATATGTAAAGAAGGACATTGCTCATAGGCATCAGGTAGTAAGACTGGCAGAGATAACTGCTGTGTAGGTGACCCTTGAGTTCAGTTACAAAGGATTTTTGATACTCGCTGTCTACCGACCACCTTCTACGGATATTAAGAGTTTTAATATGACGCTTTTGCAGTATCTGAAGCGTCGGCCCAAGTCACAACAGATCAAATTGGGTGTTGGTGACATCAATATAGATCTTTTTAGTAATAGCGTGATATGCACGAATATCTGAATATTCTCTCATCTGAGGGTTATGACTCCCTTATTAACAAATACACACGAGTATATAATGGCAGTTGTTTCGAGCACATATTTGCCAAACTTGTAGGTGGCTGCTGCAGTTTGTACCCAATTATAATGGAGTCGTGTGTAACGGATCATGATGCTACCGTGCTACAGGTATCATTTCCTGCGGCACTGAAACACAGCGAAACTAAAAAAAGTTTATATAAACACCGCACTAATATGAGAAAACTAATGGACATCATTATCAACAAAGCCTGGTCTTGTATCTATGTTGCAGATGATGTTGAGATTGCTGTTGAAACTTTTGTATCAGATTTGCGAACTATGATGGGACACTGCATGGAGAGGTACAGATGCCGGACATGGGGAAAGAAAGATTGGATTACCAGGGGCATTGTTATATCAGTGAATCAAAAAATCCAAATGTTTAGGAAGCTTAAGATGCAACCAGATAATCAGCAACTTGCTCAGCAATAGAAAGATTATCGAAACAGACTAAATGTTATAATAAGAACGGCCAAGAAGGAACATTACGGTAAAATCATTGACAGGCAAAAATAGTTCTAGAGGTTTGTGAAATATAGTGAATGATATTGGCGGAAAGACAGCGGCGAAGGTTAAGCTAACTAAGCTTCAAGATGAGCATGGATCTATCCTAGAGACTGATCTTGAGATTGCAAATCAATTTAATAATAAAATAAGTTGGTGTCGTTTGCGCGGGTGAGCCAGTCATTGGTGATGTTGCGAACAGAAGAGGGTGAGATTAAATCAATTGTTAAGACACTGAAGGACCACGAGGCACCCGGGTACGACGGAATAAGGGCAGAGACACTGAAAGAAATAATAGATGAGATTGTCACTCATCTGACTTTTATTATGAATTTGTGTATAGACGATGGCATATTCCCTAGAGCTTTTGAAATGGGTGTTATCAAACCTTCATTGAAAAAAGGCGATGTGCTGGATACCGCTAACTATAGACCGATATCACTGATTTCCAGTATTACTAAAGTCGTTGAGTGTCTCCTGAAAAAACGATTCGATAGTTATCTAAATAAATATGGAATATTATCTGAGAGGCAGTATGGCTTCAGGACAAAAACACCTACGCAGGGTGCCATAATTGAACTGACGAGTAATATCTATCAGAGTCTGGATAACACCAGACCATCATTGTGTGTCTTGGTGGACCTAAAAAGGCATTCGAGACGGTTGATCACGCAAGATTGCTTGAAATATTGGAGACAATGTGGTTTAGGGGGAGACAACAACAGCTATTGCAGAGTTATCTGTCTGACAGATATCAGGTAGTGTGTGTGAATGGTGTTCTGAGTGGTAAAAATGAACTGTGTTGTTCCACAAGGAACCATTCTAGGGCCCTTATTATTTAATATTTATATAAACGACTTTTTTTATGTTAAATCGTTAGGAAAGATAGTTGGATACGCGGATGATGCTGTTATATTTTATAACGCAGCATCATGGGATATACTCAAATTTACAGTTGAATCAGATTTTCGAAAAATCCTGGAATGGTTTCAAAACCGATTGTTAACTGTAAATGCGGCGAAGACAGTGTATATACCATTTTCATGTTACGAAAGAAACTTACTAACTTTTACCACCTTGGAAGTATGTGATGGCACGAAGATAAAGAGTGTGAAGCATGCAGTGTATTTAGGTATTACTATAGATTCATACATGAAATGGGAGCACCACATTTTAAATGTAACCAAAAAGATTCGCTATATGCTGGTAACATTTAGAGTATTGAAAGAGATGCTACACATCAAACACCTGAGGACTCTATATAATTCTTTAGTGGAGAGTCACTTACGGTATGCTATAATAGCTTGGGGTGGTGCTGCCAGGTGCCATATATCTCAATTACAGATTACTCAAAACTGTCTCAGAAAGGTGATTTATGGTAAAGAACACACATAAGCTACTGATGTTTTATACGCTGAGACAAAACTGCTGGGTATTAGGCAGCTTTTCTATTTTAACGCTGCTGTATACCAGCATATTCATCGATGTGAATTGAAGGAGTTGAGTCACAACTATAATACGAGACACTGCGCACACGCATCTAGAACGGAAAGAGCTAAGAAGACTATTGCACAGCGTTCCTATGCTAACCTTTGCGTAAGAATATATAATTCTATGCCAGCCCAAATTCGCCAGCAGCATAGACTTCGAGATTTTAAAATCGGTTTAAAAAAGTGGATAGTTGGAGTAGATCGTGATGTAGTCCACAGGGTCATAGAAGTTAATATGCTGGTGCAGTAGTCTTCCCTTTATATTTTATGTCTCTTATGTCTGGTGTCTGACCTGTGGGCCCGCGCATGTGTAAGTGTGTGTAGGTTACCCATAGTGTGGCTTAAAACATTTGGGAAAATAAATTTTGTCTATAGTCGAAAAAGGATAATTATATTTTTTTATATTTTCCGCGAATCCCTGGAGTTCGTCTGCAGTTTTGGTTTTTATTTTTTGTTTGTATTTCTTTACAATGTCAGAGTGTGTGCACTGGCTCTTTTTTTTAGAGAGAATGATGTTACAAGTATCACTAACAAGTCTTCGACTTAGGTGATTATTAACGTTATTGAAGAACCAGGCTCTTGATTAATCTTGTAAGTTGTTTTGTAAAGAAAATGTATAATAAATTATTATATATATATATATATATATATATATATATATATATATATATATATATATATATATATATATATATATATATATATATATATACATATGATGATAGCTAATAAGCTTGAAACACGTGTATGCGGTTGTCTCCTTGCGGCCTTGCCCTTAACTTTTCTGCTTGTATAGTATACAGAAACGCCGTGTTAAAATCCTGTTATATATATATATATATATATATATATATATATATATATATATATATATATATATAATGTTTACTGAAATAACCATGAATAATGTATACAGTATTACAATAAGCTAAGATAAAGGCATTATAAACATAAATCAACTTACCACTGTCTGATCTCTGTCCACTTCCACGTTTATCGCCTTTACCCATTCTATGTAGTTGCAGGGCACACCTAAAAATTGATAATGTTGATTTAATTTTTTGTGGTTCGCTAATGCAAAACCTCAAGCACAATATTTTCTCATTTTTAGGATGAATACGTTTTTCGCATATATTTATCTCGATAGGGGACTAAACACTGTTTCAAAACATAACAAAACAAACTAGTGTGTGTGTGTGTAATGCTGACATAACTACGAAACTTTGATTATCATACACATATAAGGCTTCCTATTAAGATATCTGTATCTATAGAATGGTTTATGACACCCTCTTTTATCTTTTACAGATCTTTTATACCGCACAATCTTAAACAGTCACTGGCATAAGTAAAGCTACCGGGAAGGTAGGTGGCCGCCAGCTTTTAAACAGTGGAGAGGGGCGGGGTTCTTATATAAGATGTTATACATGGCGCCACTTGATTGTTACACCTACCCCCGTATATTCTGATAAGTTGTTAATTAAAAATGATTACCTGAACTCACCAGTGATCCAACTCCAACCAAGAACACATTGGATAACCTTATACCTAACACACACTGCAAGAGAAACACATATACAGAGGCACTCTTGTACGTCAATGGTCACACACTTGTGAGCCACCTATATCACTGATCAAAGTTACTAAGAAAACTACCTGGGCCAGTTTCAGGAGTGAGACTAACTTCAAATAAATCTAACAGACTGGTTACTACAGGATAAAATCTCAATTTATTGTTAAAATAACATTCAAAAACCAACGAGTTAAAATATACATGCAATAATTATTGTCCTGACCTGAAAAGCATAAAATATCTACACATCAGTTCAATAAATCTAGCTCTTTAAATTTGCAATCAGTTATTATCATTTATTACGTATTACCCATCGTCATTAGTTTTCAGTAAATCCAAATTATTTAACATAACTCAATTAAGTGCTTATGCCGTACTCAAATATATGCATAAATCAGACAAATATAGAGTTTTAATCAGTCACGAAAAGAATACAAGGTCATCCTCTGCAGGTAATTTAAAAATTCCTTCAAAAAATTTTACTGTGTGCTTGCAGCACATAAGTTATTATGGTCCTAAACTTTTCAATCGGCTACCTGTTAATCTTCGCAAAAAGCCTTTACCAGCTTTCAAAGGAGCTATCAGGGGATGGTTGGGTGACAATACTGCCTTCCTAAATATAATCTATAAATCGTGAAGAATTGCACTTAGACCACACCGCCTTATCTCTAAGTCATAAACTAAAACTACTTAAACCTTGTGACAGTGTAAATGACTCCACTTGAAAGCCGAACGTGACAAAATGTGAAACTTTCCATGATATTCGCCTTTATTACACTAAAACCTGGGCCCTCACGGGTGTAATGCAAATTCCCATCTCTTTCCGTGGGTATATTTACTTACGTATTCTCAGATCTTTAAAAAAAGATAACTTACCTGCCCATAGACGTACCTTGTTATGGTATATAACTTTCTTAGAAACATAATAAATAGACTACTCATCTGATCGCCTTCTTTAGTACAAACAAACCCCTTACGAGTTTGCCGTACTTTCTATAATCTATAACGTTTAACATGAATCAATATTGTACTTAGCCGTAGGGTAGCGTAGATGTGTGAAATCATAAATTAATGTATCATATATATATATATATATATATATATATATATATATATATATATATATATATATATATATATATATGTAATGACAAGCCTTATTTACCACATCTATGTTATCATTGTTAAGTTTACTGTATTCATATCTTCGGACTTTCTCTCTGTATTTGTTTATTATGGAACAATAAATTATTATTATTATTGTTATTATTATTATCTAGTGGCTCAGTAGCCTATGATCTCACTAATTATATCAACAATTAAAAATTACCAGACGTGCGCACGCTTAGCTCACATATCTAACATTGATCTACTCAGAGTCAGTAGCCAAGAACTTAAAACAGCTTAAAAATGTTATTCTGAGTTGATAAAATAACGTAATGTTCAGTTTTATAGCACTCAATCTAACAGACTATCATCGATCCTTGAAATGCGAAGTAATTATATGAATGTGAAGCATTCATCAACCTACTGTTTGTTTCCATGCAATAAAAATTATCAATTTACACAAATGAAAATAGGGTAAATTTGCAGAATAACTCACGAACGATTAAAAAAAAAATTGCACAGAAAGCCTTTAAAACCCCCCTAGAGCAAGAATGCACACGAAAAAGTCCTCGTTAACCACCCCCAGGAAACCAACGGGACCAGAAGCGAAATCTCCCCGGCGCTCCTTAAGCAGACAGGTCCCGTCCTTGCATCGAGAGAGCGGCATTGCCGGACGGTGCTTACGACTGTAGGGTCCCGCCTCGCCTGGCGTTTCTGACCAACAGGGCTGCCTGACCTGACCTCCTGACCTGCCCTGCAGGACAGGTCACGTCAGGCAGGCCCCCAGAGCAATAATAACTGTCCGCCAATGCCACTCCTGCAATGCATGAAATGACGGCACCCGTCTACTTAAGGATCGTCGGCGCACAGGAAAACGTCCAGCCTGCCGGAGCAAGCAGACGGGGAAGAAAAACCCACAACCCATGCCTCCGCCCCCAGCAAAGCCGCCACCCTCAGCCAAACTGCCGCCGCCAGCCCTAGCATCGCTAGAGCTAGAGCACCCCCGGATGGTGCTAATGGCCGGAGGGGCCTGCCCGACCTGCCCTTGAGGTGCAGGAAGGTCAGGTCAGGCAAGCCCCTAGAGCAGCAAGTACCTTCCAGCAAGGCAGCCCTCGCAATGCATGTAACGACAGAATGCCTATACTTAAGGATCGCCGCCCCAGATGCAACCCCCCACCACAAAAGCAACCCCACTCCCGGCGCCCATTTGAAGAAATAACGGGGATAATACTGCACAGAGAAAGAAAAAAATTGAAAATCGTAAACTTCCCCAACCCGTTTGAAGAGACAGAACATGGGGCGCTTGGAGTCCGAGACCAACTACCGTAGAGGGTGCTCAAGACCCGGAAAGAGCGCAGCAGCAGCCTGCCAAAAGTGGTGTAGCCGGACGGTGGTATCGGGGTAAAGCCTGCGGAACATAGCGTCAGCCAAGTAACTATCGAAGTGAGCCTCCCTGAGTCCGGCCTTGGGCACATGGCGCCTAGCCTCCAGCCACAGACGCTCTATGTTTTGTGTATGCGCGCCGGTTTCGGGATCCACAAAGTGGAGGCTGTGGTTCACAGTGAAATGGCGGAACCCCGCCGCCTCCAAATCGCTGTAGCCCCTCCAGCAGTCCATCATGATGACGCTGCCAGGCAACACATGGTCCCGAATAACCCGCATCAACGTCCGCGCACTACGATCAGCGACCGGAACCATAAATGCCTGGCCGCAAACACCCCGCGAACCACGCACAACCCCCCCGATGACCCATTGACCACGCAGACGACGCTCACGGTTGTATTTACGCCGGGAAAATTTCGCCTGGTCTATCTCCACGACGACATCGGGGCCCCCAATCGCCGACGTCATACCAGTGAAATGATCGACGTGCACCTCCCGGACGAAATTAAACCAATCCAAAACCGTGTGCGCCGCCAACTTCGTCTCCGCCATAGCATAACGCACCCGCGGCGGATTACGCGACAAGTAAATCATCACAAGCTGACACACCTGCTACACGTCGATGTGGGCCCCCGCGAAGAACGTCCCGGCCAGCGCAGACACACGGAACCTGCATGTACCGCGATGTCTCGGTGTGTATCGCCTGTCGCAATTGAAGACAGGCAACCCACCATAGAACGTAAGTGGCACCTTGCGCGAACACCGGGGGCAGCATGTGTGGCAGAGAAGTGCGCCGTGGGCCCTCAGGTAATCAGTCAATGCAACGTCGTTCCACAACACAGCGCAAAACTCAATGTCTCTCATTGTGCAGAAACCGCACACGTTGTCACCGCACACCTCCACCGTCGGCAACACAGACACAGTATGTCCAGCCATAACGACCACCTGGACATTGAAACAGGAACAAAGCGGAAACAAAAGTTAGCAGAAGAAATAAACGCCGTGGAAGTTAAAACGCAAAGAGCAAAAACGAACTGAGCGCGTAAAAGCGAACAAGGCAAAGAGGGAGACGAAAAGCAGCAGTGCGCGTAGGAATATCAACCGTCGACCAATGAGCAGACAAGTAGCACGGACCTAAGGAAGGGAACAAAGAATGTAAAGAAAAAGCAGACCCGCGGAGGAAGCGAAACGGTGTTTGAGGGTAAGCAACCGAAAACGGCGGCAATGGAATATTCTAGAAAACGGGATATCGCCAGCTTTTAGAACGAAATATGTTACATATTGTCCCGTGACCACGAAAAGAGACAGCGCTATTGAACGAATAAACAGCAAAGATAGCATGAGTGACCGAGTCAGAAACATTGTGGAGCCGCGAACTATGAAGAGTTACCCTATGAAGTAAGACAGGGCCGCACTAAGGCAATTAGGTGAAAGTGCTGAAGTGACAGAAAAAGTTTGAAGGCAAATACCTCGGCTAATAGAGGAGAACAAAAGGTAAGATTAGTGTTATCATGTATGTACCATAGCGAACTTTATCTATCAGCAGTCTATATTTTTCAAATCGTTCGTGAGTTAAAATGCAAATTCACCCTGAGGGTAATTAAATTACTTCCAGTTTAAAATATATTTCACACAATTACCAGTGTGCGATCTCTGTTGAAGTTACGACTTCAAAAACGTGGCGCGTTAAATTTTCTACTAGCGAGTAGTTTTGTCTTGTTTCTCCTGGACCGAGACAACCATACATCAAGTGTGGATAAATCCCCAACTCCCAGGGTAGATACGACCTACTTGTCTATCTAGTTTCCCACACTTAATTTTACACCAGCTCCCTGGTACGGCCACTAGTTTCTTCCGACGCTCTTCAACCACCGGTTTTACTTCAGCCTGTCTTGCGTCTGCCGTCACGTTCTTTTCGTCGTTCGCCGTTTGCGGTCCTCGCTCGACAGGGGCTGCGCCGGCAGCATCTCACTCTCTCTGATCCACCTAGTCGTCCGACATCTATATCCCTCCCTCCGTGATAATCTCAATACCCGCCACTAGCTGTCGCTATCTAACCTGGCTTTACGTTGACGCTCCCAACTATACAGTATGCGACCATATACAGCCTGTCCCATAAAAAGCAAACAGGCAACAGGTGAACAATTCAACAAACCAAGTCGTAAACCATGTCAAGCAAGCATAAATGAAGCCATAAAAAATCATTAAAGGGAGAGATGCTATTTTAAATTTAGGAAAATCCTAGTAAATATACGAAAAGTTATAGCCAACGATTTTATACCGTTACAGGTTATATAATTTCGCCAAACTTATCAGTCACTTACTCAGTCCAAAAATCAAAATTAAATAATGTGTTTAAGTGTGAAATTAAATTCATATTTTCCTTGATGACTAGAAAAATATTTGACGCAATGTCTTGGAAATTGGCACAGATGGGTTTTTCATAGTAATATAAAATAGCTTATTTTTAATTTAGTTCTAGCAATTAGATGGGACTGCTTGCAGCACCCTTCAAATCTTCAACTCACATAGAGATCTTAAAAGTAGCTGTTTTTGAGATGATATATTATTTATCACGTGGTCTTTGTATGTTATAAAAATGTATGACTGTTCTTCTCAAAATCACGTTTTGGTGTTATTAGTCGTTATTTTGATAAGCTTTTGTACAAGATTACCTAAAGTTTACAGTGACATAATTATTTTTCTAATTAAGGATTACGAGATATGGTTTACTTTTATGCATTGGAAAATTGTAGTCGTACATAATATATGCTAAAAAGCATTCCAACAAAAGACAGCCATGTCACAAATTATTTAAAAGTATTTATGACAGATTAGGTGAAACTGGTTTGTTGCGTCCAAAACGAAATATTTTAGGCGACCCAAAATGTATTGCTTCCAAACAAGAGGAAGAAGGTTTATTTCGTGTAGCAGGTAATCTAGAAAGTAGTTCAGGAAAAATAAGTGCAGTGTAATGTAAACAAATGATCAGTTCTGAAGATATTTTATGACGAAGGTTTTTATCTATATCACTTTACACCCGTGCAGAATTTATTGCCAACTCATCGTTCAGCTAGACTACAATTTTGTTATCCTATTCGCTGGAGTGTATCAAACTTCAGTAACAAATACACGTGGGAGAATAATAATCCTCAAGCAGCAGTAGAACGTCATTTCCAACATGAATTCAAGATTAATATTTGGTGTGGAATATCTTAGACTTGCATGAATTACCACCAAATCTAAATATAAATAACTACCTAAAGTCTCTACAAAAAGATTCCAGTGATCTCACTGATTATTTACACTTAAATTGAATGCGGAATACAGAATCTATACAAGACGGTGCACTGGCACATTTCTCTGTTCAAGTACAAAATTGAAAGTGAAAGATATCCCTAAAGTTAGATAGGCCATGGCAGTCAAATCCCTCTAGCCCGGATTTTAGCCCACTTAACTTTTACTTTGGGATTGTCTTAAATCCATTGTCTACAGTGACACAATAAATACGTACACGTAAATAATTATAAAAACAATTGTGTAAATTGTGAATTTATTTGGAAATGAAAGAATATTATTTGACGGCTAATGATTGTTATTATAAAAAATAATCGCAAGATATTCAAGCAATTCATTATTTCTTTGCCAAACTAATGGTTGATAGTCATACGATCCTATTATTTTTTACATTTCTTACATCAAAGTGATTTAATTATTCCTTTACATTTTAAAGATGCAAAATCTAAATCAAGTCTGACAATGTTTTTTGTGTCCATATTTAATTTCTGTGCTTTCTTAGACAGTGCTAAACACTTAAACTTGCTGGTATGTCATTACTGCAGCTACTTTTAAAATCTCAAATATTTATATATAGAATATATAACGGTTGAGTTGTTGAGCATCATTCAACAACAATATCATTTTTGCTAACAAAATACAAGGAAATAATATTTTCGTATAAAAAATTTTCCAGCGATGTTATGGATCAGTATTTTTGAAACTTAAAGGGTACGGCAAGCAGTGGCGTTCATCCGTTAGATCCAAACCGGGAATAAATTATTTAATATCACTATGAAAAACTCAATTGTATCAATTTTTCAGACAATACGTCAAATATCAAGGAAAATGCAAATTCAATTTAATTAATACGGTGCAGCTATTTTAATTTTGCCTTTCTGCCTGCGGTAAGTTTGCCTAAGTTGTAATATTTTGTTACCAAGTCAACTGCATCTGTGTGTACTTACTTTTAGACCACTATGTATAAGCTATACAAAATTCAGTAAATTAAAGTTTTATATTAAGGAGGCTAATAATATAATGGTATCAGATCTGATATAATAAATGGATACCCAAATATTCTAAAATAGTGCTGTAAATGGAATCATAACTTCCACATAGCTGTGATAATCTACTCTCCTCAGAAAGACATTCTCATTAAATGAATTTAGGGTTCATCACTTGACCACAAAGAAAATATTCGTATTCCTGTACACATAAACTTCTAAAACGTTATATTACTAGAGTTTTAACCAAAAAAATTGTCAGTTTTCACCAAACCGCCTCCCATTTATCCCCTACCCCCTAAAGCGATGTTACCCAAAAACAATCCGAAGCGTTCCCTTGTCGGGTGCTATAGGTATACAAAATTTGAAGATAATATCTCAATTCGTTCGAATGTTATTGCGCCTACTAACAGACAGACCGACCGACCGACAGACAAAAAAAATTGTTCCAGAATCAAGTTTTCTATAATATGTTTTGATACTTTTTACGCCCTATTCGCAAAAGAAATTAATATTCCACCCCCACATATTCAACTCCTAATATAATTTCAGCAGAGAATACCAGATGCTTGATGAAATTGAAAGTTTTATAATGAACAAACCCTAAAACGTTATATTACTCGAGTTTTAACGAAAAAATGTCAATTTTTACCAAATCACTTCCCTTTCATCCCCTACCCCCTGGAGCGATTGTTTTCGCTTAAACGTCGTAAAAAGTGTGAAAACATAGAAAACATGATTTGGGAACGAACAATTTTTTTGTCTGTATGTCTGTCCGTTTATAGCCACGAAAACTTTAGAACGAATTGAGATATCGTCTTCAAATTTGGTATACAGTTAGCACCCGACAAACTAACGGTTCGGATTTTGTTTAGGTAAAATCGCTGCAGGGGGTAGGGAATGAATGGGGGATGATTTGGTGAAAATTGACAGTTTTCCGTTAAAACTCGAGTAATATAACGTTTTAGGGTTTGTTTATTAGAAAACTTTCAATATCATCGAACATCTGGTATTCTGTGCTAAAATTGATTCAGGGGTGGAATGTGTGGGGGTGGAATATCGGTGACAGAAATTTAGATTTTTTTTGCTGAAAAGGCGTAAAGGTCTCAAGACATACACAAAACTTGATTCTGGAACGAACATTTTTTCGTCTGCCGGTCGGTCGGTCTGTCGGCCTGTATGTTTGTCTGTTCATAGGCGTAATAACTTTCGAACTAATTGAGGTACCACCCTCAAATTTGGTATCCAGTTAGCACCCGACAAAGGAACACTTCGAATTGTTTTTGGGTAAGATCGCTTTATGGGGTGGGAAATAAATGAGTGGTGATTTGGTGAAAATTGACATTTTTTCGTTAACACTCGATTAATATAACGTTTCAGAAATTTATGGGTACAGGAATACAAATATTTTCTTTGTAGTCGAGTAATGGACCCTAAATTCATTCCATGAGAATGTCTTTCTTAGGAGAGTAAATTATCAGAGCTATGTGGAAGTTATGATTCTATTTGAGGCACTATTTTTTATTTCTGCAAAAAAGATACGCTTGCTTACGTAGGTTTGTGTGTGCGAGTGTAATATGTTCTTCTTTTCCTGTAAATTAAAAACGCAGCCTTGAAATGAGTTTATTAAATTGTTAGAGAAAATGTGTTGTGTAGTCCTATGGCAAAAAACTACAATGTTACATTTCTTGTGATTTTTGCTAAACGCACTCATTCAAAGGACGTTTTTTCCATAATATAAATGTTATTATTTAATCACATCTGGAGATAAAAAATACTATGATTTGGTACAAACTATTGCAATTTACTAAGTAAAGATGGGAACCTGCAATAAGCACTGCTAAGTACACTTGGAGAACCCAAATCACCACAACACATTATAAAAAACCCGACGATCGTTTAGTGAACCAAGTAAGCGTCATCGGAGAATAAAAAATTCTAAACGTTTAACGACTACAAATGTGTTAATATTATATGCAGGTACTCGGACTTAGACGCTTGAAGGTGGTTCAAACAAACAAACAAACAAACTTCTACTAACAGACATACTAAAAACTACTCTGCATGTACATAAAGTTCGAAAAAAACATTTTTTTTTAATTAATGAAAGAGGATCCGACAAACAGTGTTTCTTATTATTTCGATCTCCGGCAGGTGCAGGTATGACCAAAAGTATCTATTGAAGATGCATTCTATGCTTAGCAATTATCACTTTATTCTTTTTGTGTAACTGATATTAAAATATTAAAACCTGGATGGATAATCAGGTTAAGAGTGGATCTGCAGAAACAAGTTCTGCTTTTGCGTGATTTTCTCTTGATAACCAAGAATTTAAACCTGATATCAAGCAAGTAAGACTATTTACGGATGGTTGTGCCGGACAGAACAAAAATCCACACTTGATGCATATGCTTATGTTGTGTGACGAAAACTCACCAAGAAACATTGAATCCGTTGTAGTAATATTTCCGGTGCGCAGACATTCTTATTTACCAGCTGACCGCGTTTTCGGATAGATTAAAAAATTAGACGATCTTTCAGGACAATCAAAACAGCTACAAAGTACTATGAGGTATACGCCAATAATAGAGAGGTGCGAAAACTTGGTATGGACTGGATTGTATCTGATATAAAGACCGTTCTGGAGACTTTAAAGAAAATTCAAGGTATCAGCGCGGCAAAACCAATTTTTATTAAAAGGTCAAAAAACCAAACCGAGTTGAATTACAGAAATGACGATAACTTTAAAAAGTTTGATACCTTACCAAGAAGAGTCGTAACATAAAGTCACGTAATATAGAACTCCAAAACCGATTTAACCTAAAAAAACTTAATAGTTTTTGAAACTACTAGTCGGACTCTCAGGGCCAAATTGGTACAAGGATCATAAGCTCACGTGGTCACAACCCATTTTCGGAGACTATCACGTTCAAAATGACCAAAACAATATTGGCGAACAAGATATCGATGATGACCCACATGACGCTGAAGATGTGAAGGATTGTAACGACGACGACGAAATTCTTGACTTGTTATGTTAATACAATTTTTGTCATGGTTTTTCATTAAATAATAATATTTTTTTCTCTAAATTATGATTTTCGACGTTCCAGCACCTTTTCAGTCAACATCACTTCGTGTAGATAAACAAACAGCAGCTTGTTCCAAGCTCATAAATTAAATGCAGCTTGTCCATTACATTTTTGAGCTTTTCGTGAAAGTATCAGTGCTAGATTTTTGGCATATAGGCACAATGTTAAACTATTTTTTTCTTATTCGATAACCTAAACCCAAATCTTTAACGGTGTGCATCGATTTCTGAAAATTACAAGAAGTGGAAAAAATACATATAGAAATTCTGCTCCTTTTATATACAACATATGGACAATTGTTTTACATTTGTGTGGAGGCGCCCTCTACAAATTATGTTAACTAAGGATGCCGCGTTGCAATATCTCAGCATCTATAAGCTGCATGCTATTATATTGATATAGGCTAAAACTATTGTAATGCTCCATCGCTCATCTCGGCTTGTGTATTACGTCGTTCTAACTTTGAGCGCCTCTATAGCAGGTATAGTGATGGGGCTACTCGGGTTTTTAGTGAATTTTCTTAAAAAAAATTCACAAATGAGGAGATCCCGACTTTTGAATTTTGAAAAAATTTCTTCAAATGAGCGCTATTTAGGACCCCCGGAACCCAAATCCGAGGTCAGTTTCAGACTTTATATGTTTATATATATATATATATATATATATATATATATATATATATATATATATATATATATATATATATATATATATATATATATATATATATATATAACTAATATTATTGATTACCGATAATACCTTTTTTAAACAGTCAATATTCAATAACAGAGAACTTTATTCTTTAAGATGTTTACAGTACAGATCCTAGATTCTAACTAACTAAAACTTACAGTAAATTATGTACATAGAAGGAGAATGTAATATAATATTTTATGCAAGATTGCTATAACGTCTGCGACAATAACAACCATGCCGTGAGAACGCTGATTCACACAGTTTTTATGTAACGGGCTATTACAGTTGGTGATATAACTCCCCCATCCTTAAAACGAAGCTCCTCCTGGAAGCTGAGTTGTTGACCTGCCGGGTGGCGGTTGAATTTCTGGTTCATCAGCTGACACCTGTTTATTTTTGTGAGCCTGAAACCACTTCACGAAAAAATAGATAATCAAAATTAAGAACACAATGTAAAGCACTATTGTCCATAAACTAGGGGTGTAATAATTTGGGTTCAACTCTCCTGAAATGGGTATGATGGGATGTGCTGAAATATCTTTCAGGTTGAGGGTCTTCAAGTCGATCTTGAGTGTGGGTATATTCTCTTCTTTTAATTTTAGTGACAACTCGTTAAATAACAACGGTTTTCCAAATGTTTTCTCCAGGAACGCTAATTCTTGTTGTCTGAAGAATATCTTGCAACCCTTTTCCTTCAGCAAGTAGATTCCCTTAAGTTTTCTGGTGACTGTTTCTTTTTGGCAATTAATTTCTAGAGTTTCTTCTGTGGGAAATACTGCCAAATATTGGTTTATTTCAGGAATAATTTCGATGTTGTTGCTTTTTATGTCCAGTTTGATGAACTGGCATTGAGAAGAGTTTCCTGTGGTGAGCACTTGTTCTTCGCATAAGGCCCTATGGTTAGTTTGTATTTTATTCGAGCAGTGAAATATTTCGCCTTCGGTACATATGTCACTGAGAGCCTTTACAATTTTATTATTGGGGTTTTTAATTGATTTCAATAAGTATTTGACATCAGGAATTATTGTTACGAATTCTGATTCATATTTTGTTGGAATTGGGAGTAAATAGTGAAGTTCAAATATTTCCTCATAGTCAATAGGTACAGAAAGAAAATAGTGTATTAAATCACCTTCTAATTTACAAGTAATTTTCATAATGGCTTCAAAATTTAATATGTTTTCGTATTTTAATTCATAAGGAAATTTTTCGTTATAAAATGAGGATATCTTTTGTAATTCTAAAAATAAATCATGAGGTTTCATTACGCTAGGATGAATAGTGTTTAGTTTACAAAATGTGAGAGAATTTTCAATATCTTGTAGTAAATTAAATATAATGTTGTACATCATGATCAATTGATTATACAAGTCTTTAGCAAAAAGAACATTTTGATGCGTAGCCACACCTTTAATTATTTCATTTAATTCGAGTATTCTTGATTTTAATAAAATCTGATTATGCCTAATATCTCCAACTGTAGTGTTGAATTTTTTTATAATGTTATGACTAACGCTATACTGCATCTTTAACTGTTCTTGTAATCGCAGCTGGTTTGTACGTAAATGTAATAAGATATCATCAATTCTTTTGCCGTCTGCTGCATCTAAATTACCGGTCACCTATTTAACTAATGTACCAAGTCCATTAACAAGACCTCTCTTATTTCTAATATTACTAGAATGAGTAAAAATATTTCTTATCTTATCGTTAATATTACTACGGCTATATTGAACTATCTTTTCATAGTTTTCTAATTCTAGATTATAAACGCTATTATTTACACTAATTCTAATATTACTATACTGGGTGTTTAAATTATTATACTCATCGTATAAAGGTTTTAAATCATAATAATGTACAAACGTGTGTTCTGTCCATTGCAACTTTGCGGGACCTAAATTGATTGGCAATAAGCCAAGGTTATGGCTGATGTCTCTTATTTCTGCTCCTTGAGAGGGACCTGGAAGATTTTTAAACTTATAAGTTTGTTTTCTCGGTCTTCTGATATTTGATAAATGAATTTTTTCATGAGTATTGTGATGCTTAGGATTAATTTTTGCGGTTTTTAAATCGGTATTTACTGTAGTTATTTTTTCCGGTTTAAATTTATTTTTGGTTTTCGATTGCTTTTGTTTATTTTTAACAAATACTTGTTCCGGAATTTCGGGTAGTTCTTCCCTACTCATGTTACACTTTTCAATTACTGTTTGTTTTTTCTCCAGTATTTTCTTATTTAAATTCTCATAGAGAAGTTTAATCTTCCCTTTGTGGTTTTCTATATAGTTATTAACAATTTGTTTATCTATTTCTAAATTAAAAGGGGAATCTATTCCCAAATGACCAGTTATTATTTCATAGGGTTTAAGATTTGTTACAGAGTGTATTGTATTATTGTAGGCTAACAATGCGTAATTTACTTTTATTTCTATGCTATCTTTTTTATATTCATTTTGGTTATTAAAAAGCCGTATATGCTCAATTATAGTAGAATGAAAGCGTTCAATTAGTCCATTTGATTCTGGATGCTGTGAACTAATAAAATGTAATTTTACTTTATGGAGCTCAAATAATTCTCTAAGTAAAGAGCTCTTAAATTCACCTGCATTATCCAGTATAATTTGTTCTGGTATACAGTGATGTGTAAAGTACTTTATTAAATTATTTACTATTTCTATAGCTTGTGCAGAATTTAATTTGTAAGCTTGTGCATATTTTGAAAAAGAATCAATTATAGTTAAAAATTTTACATTTTCGAGTGATATGCAATCAATATGTAATATTTGAAAAGGTCTGATTGCAGTAGGCGTGACATTAAATTTTAGATTTAATGGTCGTCGGTCATACTTTGTTATTTGACAAATTTCGCATTCATTAATATAGGTTTGAATAGACTTCCTTTGATTAGGCCAATAGTATTTATTTTTAATTCGATTTTCAGTTTCATCAATCCCTCTGTGATTAGTCTTACTTTCATGATAATTTTGAATTGTATTTACAATTTCATCTTCGTTTACTATATCGATCAATTTTTGTGTACACTTAATCATATTAATTTCTGAGTTCTTAAAATACTTCTGAAGGACAGTACTAAATTTTTCATACAATGGATCTTCAAAATATAAGTAATATTTTACTTTTGGCACTATGTAATCTTTTAAAAATTTAATAATTTCTTTCTCAGCATTATTCTTTGAAAACTGTACTAACATTCTTTGCTTATCTTTGAATAATTTTACAATTACCGGTATTGATGGTGAAAAGTTTACTTCTGAAATAATTATTTGATTTTTACCAAAATTAACTGGACACTCGACTACTGGTACTCCAATTACAGGATTTTCGTGATTTGAATGAATAGTTATGTCATCGTCGACATTATTATCTATATCTTCAACTTCTACAATTAAAGATTGCGTTTCTTGATTATCGGTATTCTTAGCCTGAATTTCCTTATTAAAATTTTCCATATATTTAAATAGGGCACTTGAATCTTGTGCATTATTGTCATTTAAAATATTTAATTCTATACGGGATAAAGCGTCCGCATTTTTATTTAATGTTCCTTTTTTATAAGTAATTTCGTATTCATACTCTTCAAGCTTAAGGCGTCATCTAAGCATTTTAGAATTTGGCTCTTTTAACGAGAATAGCCATTGAAGTGGCTTATGGTCTGTTACTATTTGGAATTTTCTGCCATAAAGATATGGACGAAAATATTTTACAGCCCACACAATTGCCAATAATTCTTTCTCAATCGTTGAGTAGTTTGTCTCGGAGGTATTTAAGGTTCTTGACGCGTAAGCGCAAGGTAAATCGACACCAATTTTTCCTTGAGACAATACAGCACCAATAGCATAATTGCTTGCATCTGTAGTCAGTACAAAAGGCTTTGTGAAATCGGGGTATTGAAGGATCGGTTCGTTAATTAATAATTCTTTGCACGTGTTGAAACAATTTAGATAATCGGGATCCTTTATATCTATAACCGCGTCTTTCTTTAAACATTTAGTAAGGGGTTTTGTAACCTTAGCAAAATCTTTAATGAATCTTCTGTAATATCCCAGAAGTCCCAAGAAACCTTTTAATTGTTTCGTATTTTTTGGTATAGGGTAATTTTTAACAGCTTTAATTTTGTCTGGATTGGGCTTTACGCCAGATGGCGTCACAATATGTCCGAGATATGCTAGCTCCTTTTTTAGGAATTCAGACTTGTCTAATTGTACTTTAAAATTTGCTTTGCTTAACCTCTCGAACACGTCTCGTAACCGAGATATATGCTCTTGTAAACTAGTGCTAAAAATTATAATGTCGTCCAGATAAACTAGACATTTTTCGTTGTGTATTCCACGTAAAATATTATCGATTACGCGCTGGAACGTGCTTGGACTACATTTTAAGCCCATCGGCATTCTTAAAAATTCATAATGGCCATTCTGCACGTTGAACGCGGTTTTTGGGATGTCATCTTCGAACATTTCGATCTGATGAAATCCGGATGCTAGATCCAATGTGGAAAAATATTGGCATCTACCCAATTTATCTAATAATTCATTAATATTCGGCAACGGATATTTGTCACCGATAGTTTTTTCGTTAAGCTTTCTATAGTCAATGACTATACGCCATTTACGCTCGCCTGAGGCATCTTGTTTTTTGGGAACAATCCAGATAGGAGAGGACCACGGAGAGAAAGATGGTCTTATTATTTTTTGCTCTAACATTTTTTTTATTTGCTTTTGCACTTCTTTTGTATGCACTTCTGGATAACGATATGACTTTGTGTAAACGGGTATTTCATCTTTTGTTCGAATTCTATGTTTTATTTCATTAGTAAAAGTTAGGGGTTTATTTTCATGATGAAAAATATGTTCGTATTCTTTTATTAACTTCAATATTTCGCGTTTTTCCTCGGAATTCATGTGATTAGTGCGAATTTTTGATAAATCGAACTTAAAATTGTCTACATTATACGTGTTAAAATTAGAACTCTGTGTCTGCTCGTATTCATCGAACATTTCTACAGATATTGGTTCATTAAATTTTAGAGTCACCGCATCTTCCGATGGGTTAAGAATAGTACAAATTGCCTTATAATTACGTACCGTAGTAACGCATTGTGGTATTTCCAAGTTTTTAATTTTTGTATATGGAATAATCACTTCGCCTTCCCTAACATTTTTTACATCTATTTTTATTACCTGTTCGGATCTCGGTTGTACTACTATACAATTCGTACAACGAGCATTGTTTCCTATTTTATGATAATAAATATTTACTTTTCCATTTGGGAATATAAGCTTGTTAGTTTTAAAATCTATCGAAGCGTTCAATAGTTTTAAATTATCTAAGCCTAGGAGGCAATCAAAATTATTATGAAAATCAAATAAGTAGAATTTTAGTGACGTGCCTTTTTTTTGTGCAAACACTTTTGAGCAAGGCACTAATGTGCTATATTTTTCTACAGATGTTCCATGTACCGTGGACACCTGGAAAGGGTCATTTTTAATTGACCTGGAGTAAAATGCATTTGCGATTTCTGGTTTTATAAATGACCTCGTGCTCCCTGAGTCAACGAGCACCCTTAAATTATTTTCCGGCCAGATGACGTAAGGTAGTTCGCTAGCGTTATCTGTTAAATTCATTATTGAGAAGTTTGGTTTTCCGAGGCACTGTTTTCTAAAAAATAATTTTCTTCAGGAAACTCGATCGAAGGCCCCGCATTTAAATCTATAGGATTTTTAGTCCTCATAAGAGATCCAATCGGTTCTTTTAAACCACGTAATAATATGCGGAGTGCAAATTTACGGAAATAACCTACTAAGATATTTGCCTCGATTTCAGTACAATGTGTAGTTAAATATGCAGTTTGTAAATTAAGTAAATGCTGTAAACGGTTATAAAAATCAAACGGCGTTTCATTGTGCGCCTGTTTGCATTCAGTCATTTCTATATTTAAACTATAACAGTCTCTTTTATCTGCGTACGTGCATAACAGAGCACTTTTTAAATCTGCCCAATTTTCGACAGCACAGGAGGAGATATTTATAGCAGCTTCTCCCTTGATTTTTGACAAAATGCTAGACATCAAATATTCATTTTGAAAGTCCTCAACATTTTCTAAATTATAAAATTTATTAACTAATTTTTCTGCGATGTTTATAAATCGCGGTAATAATTCTGTTTCTCCGCTAAATTCAGGTAACATGTTAAGATACTCTGACCTTAGAGCAGGAGTTTCATTTTGATTTACTGCCATTTTAATTATATTTAATTGATTGGTTATTTGTGATTTATTGGAATTTATAATTAATTTACTTTGATTTTTTCCTATATCTAATGAGCTAGAATCAGAATCCGAACTATCAGAGTTATAATGAGAATTAGGCTCCCTATAAGACATAAAGGTACTTACAGCAAAATAATCAATACTGCCATAGGTCCTGATATTCTTTCAGCACACACAGGAGTATCTTCTCAGAATTGGTTCGTTTGTTGCTCGATGCACTGGAACACTTGTTACTGAGTCTCTAACACTTCACTTAGCTACTCAATCCACCAAGTGTGTTAGAAAGTTCGATAGCTAATTAATCGTAAAAACGAATCAAATATTATCAATATATTTGATTAGCTATCCTACCGACTGCGCCACTAATATTATTGATTACCGATAATACCTTTTTTAAACAGTCAATATTCAATAACAGAGAACTTTATTCTTTAAGATGTTTACAGTACAGATCCTAGATTCTAACTAACTAAAACTTACAGTAAATTATGTACATAGAAGGAGAATGTAATATAATATTTTATGCAAGATTGCTATAACGTCTGCGACAATAACAACCATGCCGTGAGAACGCTGATTCACACAGTTTTTATGTAACGGACTATTACAGTTGGTGATATAACTTATATATATATATATATATATATATATATATATATATATATATATATATATATATATATATATATATATATATATATATATATAAGTTATAGGTGTGACACATATATATATATATATATATATATATATATATATATATATATATATATATATATATATATATATATATATATATATATATATATATATGTGTCACACCTATAACTTAAAAAATAATAGACCGATTTTGATAAAACTTGGTGAGCACCTTCCTTTTGCAAGTGGCTTGGATAAGTTCGTTATCCAGGAAAATCCGCCGAGGTTTTCCCGTTAAATTTTGAGTTTTCTTTCGAAAAAAATCGATTTTTTTTTATATTTTCAAAATTAACAAAGTAAGGGCAACCAAATTTCATACGCAGGTTTATATCATTATAGGCAAGTCACATACCACACATTTAGCGCTGTAGGTTAAAGGACAAAAAAGTTACAGGCATTTAAAGAAAAATAAATTTGGGTTCTCCTCAAAACGTCAAAATCCCGATTTTAAACGTCAAAATTGGTGAGTACCTTCCTTTCGCAAGTGACTTGGATAGGTTCGTTAGCCAGGAAAATCCGCCAAAGTTTTCCCGGAAAATTCTGTGTTTTCTTTCGAAAAAGATTTATATCTCCAAAATTAACAAAGTAAGGGCAACCAAATTTTATACGCAGGTTTATATCATTATAGGCAAGCTACCTACCAAAATTTAGCTCTGTAGGTCAAAAGACAAAAAGTTATAGGCATTTAAACAAAAATAAATTGGGGTTTTTCACAAAACGTCAAAGTTGCGATTTAAACGTCAAAATTGGCAACATTTAGGAAAAGAACTTGAATCTAATACGGGCTATGGAAATAAAATATCTCAAGAAGAATGTTTTACAAACCCTGATGTCTTAGTTTCAACCGTCATTGTCCTTCATTTTAATAAAATGTTTCCAGAAAATTCATTTCAAATAGACCCTTTCTCTGACGCTTGGCAGTAGTTTTAGCTATAGAGTTCATCGTTAATGGTATATAATTTTTGTAGAATTTTCGTAAAAAAAATCAATAAAGCTCAATATATCTGTTATTATACAAGATATGAAAAAAAATTGTATATATTAATTATAGGGTGTCTTGAGCTACATCTTAAAAAATATTTCTACAATCACAGGGTGGCCCATAAGTCGTTGGCGATACAAATTTTCTTTTTTTTTTTAATCAAACACGCCTTATGTTATTGCATTTTTGCATTTTCCATCGAAATATAATGCATGTTTGTAAGAAAAAAAATTCTGGACGCAGTAAGTGCGTTATGCTTAATATTTGAATAGCTCAATTTGCTATTAACCTATAAGGTTGACCAAGAAACGAGTTTTTTCGTGAACGCTTTAAGTTTACTTTCGGAAATGTTTGTACATTTTCAAACTATAAAGTTATTTTGATGAAACATGGCACATTGTTTTTACTATATAGATTATACTGGTAACCAAATGTGATGCCTGCTTTCTTAAAAAAAAACACACATTATTGCTATTAAAATATAGTTTTATGAAAATTCACTACCATAACGCACTTGCTGCGTCCAGAGATTTTATATTTATTGTTTCTTACAACAGCACGAATATTAGAAGTGTCTGCATAGCATAAAGACAAACGACCACATAATAGTATAGGTTTAGGAATATATAGTCAGGCAAACAAACCGAAATAAGAGATGTTATTTAGTAAAAACACGACTTTGTCCATTTCTGGCAAATTTGTGACTTTTATTATCCAGTTGTATATTTATTCTCAAATTTATACAATCTGTGCGTCAAAATGTAAAAGAATTAAAATAAAACTAAAATAATTATAATTGTTTGGAAAAATCGTCAAACAGGTTAATTTTATTTAAAAAAAATCACAATCTTCTGCTAAAATATTTTTTCTGTACTCAATTGTTCCTAAGTGATGATGTCAGGCGATTTTTTAAATAAATAGAAACCCCCACTTTTCTTTGCTATTTAGAAAGATCATTCAATTGTCTAAATGACAGCATAAGAATAGAAGAGCGCAGCAAGTGCCTTATGGTGGCGAATTTTAAAAGAAATATTCCAAATTACGAAAAACAAAAAAAATTGTATCGGAAATACAAATTTGTTTTGAGAAAAACTTGTTTGCCAGAAAACAACTTTGACTGGCCTGGCTAATGACTGATCCAAGTCATTAGCGAAGGTAAATTTGGCAGAGAAATCGCTTATAGTAAATTTAAAACCGATGTTGAACACTGTGAATTGAAACTGGAACGAAAAACAGAATCACCCCAAAATTACCTAGCGTCAGGTATCTGGCGCATAACTAACTATTATTAGCGAATTTTCATTAAAAGAATAGAGATGTATTGATGGTGAGACTTTGCAAAACACTTTTTATATGAACGCGAATTTGGGCCCCTAGAACCCGAAACCAAGGTCCGTTTGAATTTTTATATGTTTATATATATATATACAGTTGGCGTACGAGGTGACAGCACATACAAATTTCAGGAGAAGTGGCATCTGCCAATATACATCTGTATATAATATACATGTAATATTTAGCTAGCACTTAATTTCGCATCCAGGGTATTTTACGTACAGGGTGCCATCCTTTTATATACATATTTTATATTGCATCATAGTGGAGCACACTGTGGCATATGTATATAAGGTTTTTGGCAAAGGTGACATCCTTGCCATGTTGCCTGACTTATAGTACAGTTAAGTAAACATGATATTAAATATCAAGGACACGGCATAAAGAGGTGTCGTGGAAGACGGGTTTTAGAATATATTAATATACCGTTACATTGTATTCGGATGGCATGAAATATGAAAGGCCTCTAACAAACGATGGAATAAGAAATTTTCATTAAATAGGAAAATTTTATTCGCTCACAAATAAAACAATTTTATATTATCAGGTATAAGGTTACCATCGGATCCTAGATTTAAAAGTGAACTGTGGATCATGGTGGCTCCATATTTTGTATAGGAAAAACTGCATTAACTTAAAGTAATAACACATAACATAAATTGAAATATTTAATTAACATCTAACTGATTGGATTTCGTATTAAGATTATTGTCTTTTAGTGCCTTCTTGTAATAATCACCCAAAGAACAAATTACATGTGTGAAGATTACTAGTAAAATAAAAAGATACACAGAATGCATAAAATTATAAATAAAATATTAATAAGCCCGATTGTAAATGGTGATATTTGTGTTATTAAAAATCAAATTTCTAGAATATAATTTTATTAAAAAAGTGAAAACTGCTTCAAAAAAATATAAATTTTATTCTAAGTACAAATGAAACTAAACACATATATTTTTGTTAACTCACACATGCAGGAATTTACACATGTTTTAATGTCTGTTTTTTTTAAGTATGGTTTGTTTTTGTTAAGAAGAAAAAATTCAAAATAATCCACCTCTCTTGGCACCAACTAAACTAATATTTATTGTTATATAGCAAACTGAATATTACATTTTTAGAAAATATAACAAAACAACTTACAGCAATGTTTTCAGCCATTGGAATCAGAGTAGGTTTATTGAATCTGTTGATTACCAAATATTGACCGGCTTCACTAGATATTTCTTGAGCCCAATCTGTTTCTATTAGGGTAAGCAAAGCTTTTAACTGTTCAAGGAGATCTGGAGATGAATTCTGTTTTTGAATTTCTAGAGAATGTGCCGTATTTATTGCGTTTTTAATTATTGTTCCCATTTGTAACGCCAAGGAAGAAGAGTTGAAAGACCGACTTTCTTCATCGTATCCAGACATTTCCTGAGTGTAGCTTTAACCAAGTGCTTAAATTTTTTTGGCGACAAGATATCTAATATTTTGCAAGACTCGTTTTTTTCTAAGAGCCTCGCAGTAATCAGCAGACGCCCTAAACGACGCATATTTCTTTTTGCGACATTTAGAAGGTGTTTCTCTTTATGACGTGGAATATATCTGCGACCTACTTCACAAATGATGGGGTCTTTTTTAGCTACCATTGAGACGTCATCTGCCCGTAGCATATTTAAAATTCCGCTTACCCTTAAAATGTCGTTGGGACCAAAAGGTCCTGCCATCATTGTTTGCCCTTCAATTTAGGCCATGAATCTTTTGTTTGGATCAGGATTAAAATAGCAATTTTTGGCATGCCTTCGTAAGCTCTTTTGCGAATAGTAACCACGACAAAACTTACAAACAATGAAGTTACTTTCTGGTTTATTTTGTCTCATTACTGGGATAATATTGTGTGCAAAAATCACCTTCTCTGCGAAGTTTATCAATAATTTTTTTTTCGTTTTTGCGATTTTTTATCAAAACACAGAAATTCCTGAACTGTAGTCTCGTCGTCGTGGTTCCGCTCTAGGTGACGTGCAAAATTTCCAATTTCTAAATTGCAGAAAGGAGAATGATGTTTTCTTCTTTGGCGCTTGTTTTGTTTGGCACATAAACCATCTTGTGCTTGATTACTTTTGTTGGTATAGGGATGTGCACCTGGAATTTCCGGTGAAACGGCATATGATTCTAACATATTAAGGTGTGGAGAATTCTGAAATGTGAAATTATCAATTGAATGTGCAATAGATTCACTAATTGACTCCGTGTCTGTTGGAACATAGTCTGATTGTGAGGTTTCGGAAATATATTCTTCGTCTGACTCAGAAAATGCAGGATCTAAAAGTTAAGTTTATTTAGACACGAATTTACTGACTTATTATTTTTTTACTTATAGACGGAAGCAAATTTTTCTGATAGAAACTTGGAAAAATAATAATAGCTTTATTTGCTTAATAGAGTAATAAATCACGGATTTGGAGTTTCATTAAGCATTTAAAATTTAGCGTTTAGCATAAGGAAAAATAAATAAGTACGCTTCTAATCTTTTAAAAATGATATGTTCAAGATGCAAAGAGAAATTGAAACAATTCCTTGCCTTTTTGTTATTCACTGCGCATATATCTCTTTGTCGGCCTGTTTGTGATATAAAAACTGTCAAGCAGTTTTTAGTTACAACTTTACTACTATAATAATTGTGGTTCAGGATAGAACCTAGACTACATTTTGTCTCGATCAAAAGTTTCCTTGATATTTAAACCTAGCTTATTAACAGCCATAGGGTTCCAGCCGTAAACCTAGGTTAATAAATTTGTGGATTGTGCTTTTCCTTACGTCAAACTGCTAATACTATATATAGCCGTAAGTAATTTTTGCAAACTTCGCAAATGCTTGTTTTCTTCTCTGTAACCCGTTTTGCTTCTTACGGGATAACCAGGCAGCAGAGCATTTTTTTTACCTGACCGCTGTAAAAGTCGCGACCGGTTACGGAGAAGAAACAACCATTTATAAAGCAAGAGAAAAAGTCTCTACCTAGTATTGAAATTAATAAACTAAAATAGGTATACCAATAACTGTTATAATTTTCGCTGCACAGCTTATAATTTAAATGTGGAGAGCTTTCATATTAATCGAAGCTATTTGATATGCAATCGTAATTTTTGACAGGAAATAGGCATCTCTGGGGTCATTATTTACAAAAAATTTAAATTATTAAAATACTTTGCTTTTAGACTACAAGTATATTTGAAAAAACAAACTAAGTGTATAGACACAATAAGTGAAAGTAAGCAGTATCAGTCGGATAAGAAAATGCTCCTCTTTATGAAGTATAAGTCATTTATGTAAACCAAGAAGGCCTGACACGCTTAGTTACTCGGCCTGTTACATGCAAATAAAAACGTTTATGTCGCATGTTTGTTTATTTAAAATAAGTAGTGGCATTATAATATATAGATGTAGAGACTTTTTTTAGAAGTGGAAGTTCATAGAAACGTCATATTTGCTATGGCCCGGTTTCACGAAGTAATGACGACTATAAACTAAGAATTAAAAACTTTAGGCAACAGAATAAATATGCCTTTAATAACTAAACTTTTAAAAAAGACTAACAAAAAATTATGTGTACATGCCAGTGTGAAAGATAAAGCACAGGCTACGCACGGTAAACTCGAGGTCGAGGATTAGTTCCAAATATTCAGGTTTGTCTGAGGTTTCATTGTCTACTACAAAGAAACAAGAACACATGGTAGGTATTTGTCAGTGACCCATTTGTGTGATTTCCTCTTGTAGCAAACAAGCGAGTCACTGTTCCAGAAAATTTACAACTTTTTAAAATATTCTCCTTTTATAAAATTATATAAAAATTTAAGATTATCCTGTCAATCTCCCGTACTCGAGGGGAAGAACGTTGACAAGCACAGCGGTTTAAGTGAAGTAAAACAACAAACAAAAAGGTTGCACTCAATTATTATCATTAATCAGGCAATTAAATATTTATATATTCATTCATATAAGTACATGTTGCTCGTCACGTTGAAACTACTGAACAGATTTTGGTGGTGTTTTTGATTTTATAGTTATAAGGGTTTGTATTACTATATCAATCATATATGTATGTTGTTACCCTCAGGCATGCTTACAAAACCCATTAGTTGTATACTCTTTCATTCAAAGTTCAAAGGGTGAAGATTGGAACCTGTGATGAGCACTGATAAGTACAATTTGGAGAACCCAATTCATCACAATACAGTTTTTAGACTTGACGATCGTTTCGCTAACAAAGTTAGCGTCACCAAAGGGATGAATAAACATTATTCATCCATCTGAACGATCGTCAGGTCAGGTCATAATACTATTATATATAGACTATAATTGGGTTCTCCAAATTGTACTTATCATTCAAACTTATTTAAAAAGTAATATATAAATAAATAATTTAATTAAATCGGACTGCCGCTGCTTCCCCGACTGCAAGACTCAACTGGCATTTATACTTCCATGGTTTGCCACTGCCTTCTAAAATGGTGATAAATAACTACTTTTTCTGAACTCTCAAAATGCACTTCGAAAACTTTATTTTGGTGGGTGCGGGATCCAAAGCTGCCAACCTCCTTGTAAAAGCACAACATAACAAACTGTTTAGTATGCTGTGGTAAAAGTACGTAGAGTCCAGCGCTTTACTCACTTAGCTACTACAAAGTTCAAAAAATAAACACTCTTTAGGAACTAACATTTCTCTTGGTGATTTTATTCTAAAACTTTTATCGGTATCCTGGTATACAAATGTACGATATTACACAATACCGAACGCATTGTGGATCACTACAGCAGCCTAAACTGAAAAAGGGCAACCGACTGTTTACTGACCAAAAAAAATCTTAATTTTTAGTAACAATTCGGTGTATTATGATCGCATAAAATAAGGTAAATTAGTATTCTATTTGATAAACTGGATGATTTCAAGCAAATCGCCTAAATAGAATATTACATGCAATAAACAACATCTCAGAGACTTAACAACCTGCAATCATGTTTGCTATATAATTATTAGAAAAACAGCGTTTTTGACATACGTCGGGATATATATTGTTATTGAAGTAGCTAGTTTAAAAAGCAGAAAATTAATACTGTTTTATCGACATTTAAAAAAATTTAAATGCACGTCAATAAATGTTAAAACAAAAGATTGTCTAACGAAAATAGGAAACTTCACTGATATTTATACTTCGGTGGTTTGCCATTGCCTTCCTAAAACATTCGATACAACACACATTCCCAGGTGATCATTGATCCAACTTCTGTGTGTCCCCAACTATGCTTAACTCCTATAGTCGCACCGATGTATTTCAAGAGCTATAATTGTTGTCGTGCATGGAAACTATAACATTCCATGAAAACATAAAAAGGCCGATCTTAATTCTAGATGCAACATATATCCTGAAACACATTGTGTCCTAAAGGTGGGCAGCTGATAGCACAAACGGACTAATTCCAAAATTAAAAGCAGCGCTGTATCTATGCCTTAAAGTTTTTTTAGAAATAAATAGTTAAGTGTATTTTTTGATCATGAAATGTAGACAGGTTGCCCTTAATATTAACTTTAACAATCGGCGTTTATTGACAAAGTAAAATTTGAGCAATAATAATTAGGCTTCTTTATGTTTTCTCTGCTGACGTTAGTCAAAGCCCGAGCTTAGTTTTTAATAATGCAAACTCCAAATACAAGACTAAGTTACTTTAAAAAAATATGTTTAAAATTACCTTAGAATTAATACATTTATTTAAGTAATACACCAATCGTATAAAAACAAACAACAAATTTTTCGTAACCGTCAACATTAAAATTAACACAGTTTTGAGTTATTAATGCATACTTTTAACTGATTGATTTAGTGCCATCTGCACCGTTCGCAAACTTCTCGAACTCATTTTTCTATAAGCATTAAACCAGGAGGTCACTATGTATGATGAAGCACTCTCTTTTGAATACACTATGATGGAATGATGTCGAAACATTTAAATAAATAATAAACACTCCCTTAAAACTACGTTGTCAGATTTCAAGGATGTCAATTTAAGCGCTATATATATTTTACGTACCTGCACTATATACAGATAATTCGACAAGTAGACGCCTTGCAGCGAATCCATGAACTAAAGTGCATATTTATTTCACTGTAGCTTTTAAATTGACATCCGGCTGATTTTAGTTTTTTCCGATAGCTGGCGTCACAAAATAGTATTTAGAAAACCTTAAAGTGGAAAACAAGTTGGCATCCGTATAACGGATGTCATCTTTACCGTAAATTTTATATGGGGAGATGTCAACGTGTTCGCTGAATATATATATATATATATATATATATATATATATATATATATATATATATATATATATATATATATATATATATATATATATATATATATATTCAATTATGTAAATAACAACATGAAAATGAAAGGGCACAGCAAGTGCCTTAGGGGAGCGAAATATTCCAAAATACGAAAAAACGACAAAAAAACTGCGTCGGAAATACAAATTTGTTTTGAGAAAAACTTGTTTGCCAGAAAACAATCGAAGCTGTTCGTTAGCGGTTGGCTAACGAACTCATCCAAGTGATTAACGAAGGTAAATTTATAAATTTGGCAGATAAATAGCTTATAGTAAATTTAAAAAACCGATGTTGAACACTTGAATTGAAACGGAAACGGAAAACAGAATCACCCCAAAACTATCGCTACCTAGCGTCAGCTCTCTGGCTCAAAACTCACTGTTATTAGCGAATTCTCGTTAAAAGAAGTTCGCTAATAGAGATGTATTGATAGTGACACTTTGCAAACAGTTTGTTATGTGAGCGCGAGTTTGGGCCCCTAGACCGCGAACCTAAGGTCTGTTTGAACTTGTATGTTTATACACACACACATACACACACACACACAAATATATATATATATATATATATATATATATATATATATATATATATATATATATATATATATATATATATATATATATATATATATATATATATATATATATATATATATATATATATATATATATATATATATATATATAGGTGCCCAACCAATAACTCAAAAAGTAATTAACCGATATTTTGAAGAAGCTCACCAAGTACCTTTATTTTATTAATTTTTAGATAAGTTCGTTATGCAGCTCGATCGGACCAGTTTTTCTACAAAAAAATATAAAAAAATTGTATTAAAAAAATTAGAAAAGTTTTTCTGTAAATTTGGCAGATATTTTTCCCTAATGAAGGCTTTATTATATACCAAAATTCAACTCTGGTTTTATATAAAATTGAGTTATTCAAATTTGAAGCATTTGATGAAAATTAGCTACCATAACGCACTTGCTGTGTCCCCAACCTTTTTATATCTTATGATTTTGCTACGTAAGTTTGTTAGCTAGCCCATTCGAATCAGTTTTTTTCTGATTAAAAATTATATCTTCCGGAAAAGGGATGTGCTATCAAAAATGAAAAACTAGTTTACTAAAATTCTAAACACAAGTTGCTTATGTAGAGACTAGTAGGTACATACGAAATGTGAAGTTTTCAGCTTTATGGAAAATTGAGTTATTTGCATCTATTTTTGTCCTTCCGGAAATCAAGAGAGCACAAGTATAAATATTTTTAATCATGAAAACAGCTTATTCAATTTCACTGACCAAAAAGAAAAACATGTTTTTATAGAAATTCGCTAAAAATATTTTTTCCTCTGAAAGGTGCATAAACGTTTTTTTACAAAAATTCGCAAAAAAGCCTCCAAGATATGCTAAAACAATAGACTACATATTTTTATATAATACTTTTATAGTGAAATTGCTAAAAAATGTGTGGCCTTGAAAATTGGCGTCAACTTTTTTCAGAATAACCCATTAAAATATTTGTTTATTCAAAATCGCCACAAAAATTCAGTAAAAAAAACTTGTCTGCAAGCATAAGATCCGGACGGGATCACAAACCGGTCATCCGTATAGGAACTGACCGTGTCCTCATTCCTTAACTCCAATTAAACAACATCGATGCGTATTCAAAATTTTTAACTACAATCTGTAAATCAACGTCTACTGAGGCCCTAACATTGGCTTTCAGCAAAGTTGAATATGCGCCCGCTTTGTTCTTCGTAGTGAGCGGCGTAAAGCAATGGTGCGGTGTCCATATGATGTAGGTCACGTTAAAGATCTCTACCCTTCTTGCAACAGAAAAGGGATTCGGAAAAATTGCCAGGTTGGTGAGGTGACACTGCTCATTGGCGTTATTGATTGACATTTGACGCGAAAATAGGTCCACGTTAGATAAATAAAGAAAAAATCAAACATTCCTAACATTTATGAGGATGTCACTCTTTCATATCAAAGGTACTTTGTTTTCATATTAATTTGACATCATCTTCCACAAGAACCAGTCACAAAACACATTTCAATAATTTTTTGCTTTTTAGTGCATTCTTAAAATCGGTTTTGCACATCTAGAGATATTTTTTCAAAAATGGTTTCTGTTGAAATATTTAAGTGAATTTTCTTAAAAATTCACTAATGAGGAGATCGCGACTTTTAAATTTTTGACAAAATTTCTTCAAATGAGCACGAACTAGGTCCCCTAGAACACATATCAGTTTCAATTTATATATATATATATATATATATATATATATATATATATATATATATATATATATATATATATTATCTATATCCCTGTTCACAAAAAAGATGATCTTCGTAATCCCGAAAACTACCGCTTTATTATAGGTGCCAGCCCTTTTTCAAATAGAATAGAAAAGTCAATATGTGATCAGGTAATGGAGTTTAGTGAAGCAAACAACCTGTTGTGCGAAAGTCAGTATGGCTTTAGGAGGTATCGCTCGACCAAGATGGCAATGGACCATTTGATACAGCATTTACACAAAGCTGTTAACAAACGGGAACACGTTGTGGGAATCTTTTTGATCTTTCCAGAGCATTTGACACTATAAACCCGACTTTTCTATCTCAGAAGCTCAATGCCATAGGTTATAAGGGGTACTGTAAATGAGTGGTTTATATCTTACGTGACTGACAGGAAGGTCAAAATTAAAATACATGTGTGTGTGTGTTGTCTTTGTTCATGGCTGCGGTCGTCAGACCATTCGCACATTTTTTCCGGCTTCTTGGTTTGGATCCCATCTGAATTAAAATACAGGACGACTACTCTGATGACTTTCACATTCCACTTGGAACACCGCAGGGCGGCGTTCTTGGGCCGCTAATTTTCATTTTATATGTGAACGATCTGCCAACTTACTTAACGCACGGTCGGTTGTTTATGTATGCAGACGATACCTTAATTATATTGATAGATCCTGACCCGGAGGATCTTAAATCTAAAATAATAACTAATAGAGGTGTTCAGTGAGTGGCGTGAAACTAATGAATTAATTTTAAATATAACTAAGACATATTGCATGAAGTTTTCATATAACCACACAGACAACATTGCTTTTAACGCTGTTGCGGTAAATAATTTAAATTTGCTTTTTCCGAGACAACGGTGTTTCTGGGATTCAGGCTAAACTTTTGTTTACAATTTAGCAAGCATATTGTTGGTGTGTAGTAAGTTGAATAAGGCATATTTTGCAATTTATTCTTTCTTCAGTGAATGATCTTTTGTTTGAAGAAAAGTTAATAAATGTATATTATGCGTTGGTATATTCAGTTGTAAATTAAAATATTATGTACTGGCGCGGCGAAGCCGGGGGCCTCAGATTGTTTATATGCCAAAAGCGTATTAACGTAAAATATTTGGGGTAAGGCGACCGGACTCGTGTCGGAGATGCTTTCAAAGCAACGGAATTCTTACTTTCACGGGGATTTATTTGTATAAGTTGTTGTGCTACGTTCAGATCTACAGAGATTATTTTTTTTGATACAGGAGGGAGAAATGCCGCATGCAGACCTCATTCCAGCCACCGTAGTGCGTGGGATATCGAGGTACTGTGAGATTCGTACTCACTAAAACTCCCTCCCATGAAGTACCGGACCTTAGTCCATACCTCCGACGTTTGGGTTTGAACGTTTCCATTCTGTTTTGCTGCGGAGGCGTTAACGGGTAAGTATAAGCTTTGGACGCCTATGCTTATGTGGAAGTTGCTCATCGTAGGCGGTGGCACTACGGAGAAGAGCATTTGGATGAGCAGCGGCTTTTGCGAACTGAGTTGTGGATAGTTGAGTTATAAACTCAAGTATCGAAGGCATTTCCAGATCAGAGTGAATCACACTCTCATTCTCAGAATTTTATTCTGGATTATTTGAAGGGTATTGATGTGTGTTGCGGCCGCGGTGGCCCATGCAGGGTATGCATAGGTCATGGCTGACCGGATGATGATTTTGTACATGAGCAATTTATTGTTCATGGACAATTTGGAATTTCTATTTAAAAGTGGGAACAGCTTCGAGATGAACGTCGAGGCTTTTCGACGGGCGTGTTGGACATGGGGGCGCCATCTTAAGTGTTTGTCGAGGAAAACCCCGAGGTATTTGGCGGAATCTTTCCAGGGAATTAGACGGTTTTCTAATGATACGTGTTCGTGAAGTGTGTGTCTCCTCTTGGAAAATAGGACTGCTGAACATTTATCGGGGTTTATGGCTAGTCAAGATTTCCCATACCTGCCTTGCAGCTCGACAACGGTGGTCTGAAATCGTTCGGTTATTATCCTCGGCTGAGTGGAGCTGCTGAGAATGGTAGTGTCGTCTGCGTACAGTGCGTATGTCACGTTTAGGGGCACTGTCGGAATGTCTGCGACAAATATATTGTACAGCAGGGGGGAGATAGCAGAACCCTGCGGGAGACCAGCCGTGGCTGAGTACGTTTTAGATCTGGCTACCCGATATTTGACCTGGAACTTCCTCTGTTGCAGGTATGACCTGATTAGCAGAATCAGAGGGAGAGAATAATTAAATGAGAGAAGTTTATTTAGAAGGCCCGCATGCCAAACCCTATCGAAGGCTTAAGCAATGTCAAGAAATATTGCACCAGTTGACATGTTTTTATTAAATCGTTCGATGATGTTTTCCATCACACGAAGAACTTGGTCTGTGGTGGAGTGCTGGTGTCTGAAACCAAATTGCTCGTGTGGGGAGGATATGATTTTCAGAGGTGAATGAAGCTAGCCTTTTCTGAATCAGTTTTTCGGCGATTTTGACGATGACTGGTAGTAGGCTAATGGGCCTGTAGTTTTGAGGGAACAGCAGGATCTTTGCTGCGTTTCGGGATGTTGATAATATCGGCAAGTTTCCACATGGAAGGAAAATCTTGAAATCGCAGCATGGCATTCATAATCGTAACTAGGAATATCACGGCTTTGCGGGGGAGGTTTTTCAGGGCTACGTTGGAGATTCCATCGTATCCCGGAGCTTTCCTATTTTTTAATGATTTGATTATTTGGGAAACTTCTTTGAAAGTTGCGGGCTCGATAGTAGTGTCTGTGGTGGCGCGAAGCGCACTCCTAACATATCGGTGCGTTTTTGCTACGTGCGACAGATCAACGTTGTAATAATTCGGGATGAATTCCAACTCCAGATGATCTGCGAATGCACTTGCTTTCTCCGCATCCGTGTATACGACACCGTTACGTCCGTGAAGTGGGGATATCGGAAGTTTTTGAGAGCGAAGGGCTTTTGCCATTTGCCAGATGGAATTGTCTTGGGCGGACAGGGTTTGCAGGCGTTCCTCCCAAAGGTTGTTGCGGAGTTATTGTAGGGCGGATTGGACTTGTTTGATAAGTCTGTTCGCGTCTCGTTTGTCGGTGGGTTTTCCGGTGCGTTGAGCTAGTGTACGCGCGCGGTTCTTTTCGAGTATCATTTCTCTGATACTGCACGGAAATGGCGGCAGATTGCTTGGGGCGGGGTACGTTCTTGATGCATGTTTGCTAGAACAGTGAATTTTGGACTGTAGATTATCCACTGCACCCTCGAGTTCGGGGATGCTGCAGATAACCGGAATATTGCCAAGGGTGTTTTTAGGATGATCTGTGAAAGCTGGCCACAGTACCTTTTTCCTTTGGAGGTCGGGTTCGTCATTGACATTTCCGAGCTGCAATATGACTAGGTTATGGTCCGACGAGAGGTCGTTTAGGGTTGATATTTCATGGAGAAGGGTGGTGTTCGACATGATTACTATGTCGAGCACGTCGGGTCGACCCGCACTGCCGAAGTGTGTAGGTCTTTGAGGAGCGTTAACGATGCAATTTGCATAGTTGTCGACATAGGCTTTAATGATTTTCCCATTTGTATTGGCATTACGACAATGCCAATTGGGGTGTTCGGAATTTAGATCGCCAGCAAGTATTATAGATTGGTTGGTATCAAATAAGTGGTCTAGGTCGGCGTCTAAAATTCTCTTTTGTGGAGGATTATATGCAAAAATGAGCTTTATTGGGTCTGGAGAGGAAGTGTTGACTACGATTTGCATAGCCTCGATGTTTTTCAGGACTGGCGTACTGAGATGGTGGTGGTCAATATTTGTTTTGACATACACTGCCGTGCCACCACCTTTGGAAGTGGTGCGGTCATTGCGGTACAATGTTAGTTGGGGAGTTTCGGATTGGTTCTACAGAGATGAGATCACACCAGTGGACGATTATCACAGCTATGAAACTAGGTATAGAAACCACTTAGCAAGCAGTTAATAAGTTTGCCTATACTAGGTGTATAAAAAAACACCCGCGTACTTAGGAGCAAACATATACAATATGCTACCGGAGGGTGTAAAGACTGTGAATACACAATTTAAAAGAAATATAAAAGATCTTCTGGAGGACTGCTCTTACACGATAGATGAGCTCAGGGCTCACTTGGAAGGATCTCAACGATAACGCCCGCTGTAGACAAATAGTAGCAATGTTTTTTGGCTGCGATCGTCCTATAGTAATTTGATTTGTATTAATAGGGGCATTTGTCTTCTTTTACTGTTTTTAATATGTGTGTTTTTATTGTGTATTTTGCACTTTGTTTCTTATTTTTTATATTCTGACCAAATGTTGTATTGTGTTTTTATTTGACGTGCCTCATGTATATAATGTACCCACAGGTGATCAATAAAGTAAACTAAACTATATATACACATATATATATATATATATATATATATATATATATATATATATATATATATATATATATGTGTGTGTGTGTGTGTAAAGGAAAAATATTCCTTTAGTTTTAAATACAAAAGCACAGCCGCGACTTAGAGTTGTACTTCAATTGAACTTCATAAAGTTAAATTTATTTACTTGAAGTTACAGTACAACGATATATATATATATATATATATATATATATATATATATATATATATATATATATATATATATATATATATATATATATATATATATATATATATTAATTTTAAATAATATAAAAATTACAATAAAATACATATGAGTAATCTAATACCATTAAGGCTGGATGGCAAAGACTAACTATTGAATATTAATGTTCGACATATATTTATAGACTATTAATTGCTGATCAATTTCCCATCGGTAATGTCGCTGCACTTCAGCCAGACGCTGAGTAGACGGAAAAGCCGGTGTAGCGCAACGTACCCATATGTGCTGACAGTAGCCGGGTGGTGCAACCATAACTCCTCCGGGGCCAGATAGAAAATTTAGGGGAGCTAAATTTTCAAAGTGATATTCTCCAGGCGGATTTCTTCCAGGGGGCATCTTTGTTGTTGTTGGTTGGTGTTGGATCTTGGTTCTTTGGTTGGTTTTCTTAGTCTCCATAAAGCATAGACTACTATCAGAGCAACAATCACGTACAACAGGATGGTCCAGATGCTAGTAGACAGGCTTACTTTCGGATGCTGAACTGCATTCAATAATGACCGTTGGTGTTGTAGTTGATGCTTTGTTTTTTGTAATTCATCCAGATCTATTGATTCTAATTTGATTGGGGCTGTATTTACTACCTCTTGTAGCTGAAAGTTGGTAAGCTTCAACTTGGGTAGTTGGATGTGGTAAGTAGATACTATCTCATTGTGAGATGGGGAGAACATTTGCTTATTTACTGTCATTTGACATCCTTCGGGGATTTGAAGCTTCTTTCTAGGTTTGTGGTTTCTTGTCGGCTACGGCATCGTTGGTGTGCTGTACTTTCACGGGAGAATACCATTATCCATTTGTTTGCACTTATCTTCTGGCTCTTCATCTGCTGTATGTTGACTGGGTGGTGTTCGCAAGTTTCGTATCTTTTGGTGAACTTGACCAATTGGACTTCACAAGGGCTGCTATTGCTGATCTGATTCATCGTTTGACCTCTACATAAGTAGTCTCCAGGGCTGACTTCTTGGCATAGTGTGTTTTGTAAGTTATAGCTTTCATCGTTAAGGGCTAGGTATTTGGATTGAGGGATGATGACCGTATAATTTTGACTAGGACCTTGTTTCACAGGAAATGCATAAAGGTGATAATAGTTAAAATGCTTAGATTCTACTAATGGAATTTCAATAGCAAACACTAAAGTATAATTTTTGTAGTAACACTTAATTATTGACACCTCCTCGTATAAAGCTACATTATTTGCATCAAGCTCATGGGGGAGATTGATTACAAAACTCTCAATTCTTTTAAGTTCTATTAGTAAGTCTTCAGGTTCTAATATGGATGGATGCATTGTTTCTAATCTTGCAAAAGTTATTGCGTTAACTAATGTGCTTAAAATGCTTTTAATATTAATGATTTCTGTAATCAATTGTATATACACCATCTGCAGACGCATTATGTGTTCGTTATTAATTTTTCCCTGTTCGAAACCTAAAGTGATTAACTGCAAACGTTCCTCAATTTTGTTTTGGTTTAAAATGATCGAGGATATGGTTTTATCAAATTTTTCTATGGCCTGTTCTGTTAACATGATTTGATTATCAACTATTGTTTTAATTTTGTCTTGATTTGATGTTAATTGAGAAAATGCCGTATCATAACGTTCTGCATCGTCTGCGTCCATGTTGCCTGTTAAGGTCTTTATGATTGTACCTACAGCATTAACTAGTCCCCTTTTATTACGATTATTATTAGAGGGTATAATTCGGTTAAATATTTTTTGTGTCTCCACAATTTGATGGGAAAGGATATTTTGGTAATTTTGTATCTCGTTTTGATAAAGATTAGAATGTGTGGAATTGTGAATAATGTCATGGATATCTTGGGACTGTTTATCTATGGAACGAAACCCATTGAGAAGTGGTGTTAAAGGGATTACTCGAATAATGGTCCATTTGTCAATGGAATTTTGCATTTTGCCCATGTTAATTGATAATAGTCCGGGGTTGTCATTGATCTTGTATAATGTTATTCTTTGTCCTTGGGTTTGGATAAGGAAGATGGACCTGAAACATTAGGTCGTTTTAGATTTAGTAAATGACGTTTAGACATTTTTTTGGTTTTTCTTAAAGTCATTATATTTTTGTCCGATATGCTTACAACCTCGTAGAGGCCGTCAAATTTAGGGTTATTCTTGTTTCGTTTGTCTACTTTTGTATATACATGTGTTTGATCTCTAAATAAGTCGGTATCATTGGTTCTATTATTAGCGTTAGAAATGGAGCGAAGCTTATTTTTCTCTATTAATTCTTTCACCTTTTCATATAATATTTTTAATTTATTTTTGTGCGACATTAGATAATCTTGTAATAGCTTTTCATGATCATTTATATCGAAAATATCCCTATTAGAGGTGTGTCCAAAGGTTATTTCTAAGGGGGTGTGATTTGTAGATGTATGTATAGTTGAGTTGTATGCCAGAAGGGCGTAGTTCATTAAATATTTTATGGGGTCTTTAGTGTAAGTTTGTCGTAATATTCGAACGTGTTCAATTAGTGTTGAGTGTAGTCTTTCAATGGGACCGTTAGAATTTGGATTTTTAGGTGTAGTAAAATGAATTTTAATTTTGTGAAGCTCTAAAAGATTTTGGATGGTTTCCGTTCGAAATTCGGTTCCACTGTCCATAATGATGTGTTCGGGTGTGCCATAGTACGTAAAATACTGTATGAATGCATTAGCAGTTTCTACCGGATTCTTACTACTTATAGGTATTGCTGTCCCTAATTTTGAGAAAGTATCAATGATTGTTAAGAATACTTGATTTTCTATTATAAAGGTGTCAGCATGTATAACCTGAAAGGGTTTACTAGGGGTGTCTGTTAGCATTAAGGGTATATTGGGTGGATTTCTATCGTACTTGGCTCGCTTGCAAATTTCACATTCATTAATATAAGATGTTATTTTTTCACGCATTTTTTGAAGGTAATACTTGTTGGATATTTGTTTTATAGTTTCTATTATACCTCCATGGTTAGTTTTTCCCTCGTAATAATTTCTAATTACCTCGTTAATCTCTTCATCGTCGGCTAAGGGCAGACGATGCTTGGGGCAACTGATAATAATGGGTGCATTGTTGTTAAATATTTCCACATACACTGAACAGAAATCTTGGTATAATTTTTCTGTTTCGAAATTAAAGTAATACTTTTTGCCTATTGTAGTATATTCCCTTAGAAAATTTATGATTGCTTGTCGATTGTCATTTCTCGGGATTTGCACTAAATATTTATTTTGATTGTTAACCTTTAGTTGTTTTACTGGTCTTGGATTATTATGTACGGGAGATATATAATATTGGTTTAGTTGTTTTTCTATAGGAACATCTGATATTTGAATACCTATTTTTGGTTCTACATTTACTTATGAATGATCACTGTCTCGTAAGTCGTTATTTTGTTCAAGTGTTGTTTTGTCTGTTCGGCTTATAGGTGGAGTAGTGTTGCTTGAGGTGCTAGGAATTTCTACTGGAATAAAAGAGAGTTCTGGGGGGCTCGTTGGCGGAACATATTCGGGTTCAGTTGGTTGCACAACGTCATCAAAATTTGGGGTGTTGAGCTGCCTTTGTAAATCTTGGAGGGGTCTTTCGTCTTCATCGAAATTATTAGCGATTGATGAAATTTCTGCATCCTCTAAAGCATGAACTTGGATGCGGGATAAGGAGTCTGCGTTGCAGTTTAGATACCCTTTTTTTTATAAATTATTTCATAGTCATATTGCTCGAGTTTTAACCGCCAACGTGTTAATTTTGAATTGGGTTCCTTTAGTTGCATAAGCCATACTAAAGGCCTGTGGTCAGTATATATATAGAACTTACGACCATAAAGATAGGGGCGGAAGTATTTGGTGGCCCAAACAATAGAAATAAGTTCCCGTTCAATGGTGGAGTATCTCTGCTCTGTTTCATTGAGGGTACGAGAAGCATAACTGATAGGTTTATCATTACCTACTGACCCTTGAGAAAGGACAGCTCCAAGTGCTACATTGGAAGCATGCGTAGTGAGTATAAAGGGTTTTGTGAAATCAGGGTATTGTAATACGGGGTCATTCATTAATATATTTTTGCATGTTTCGAAAGCTTCTATAAAACTACTATCATGAACTATAGTTGCATTTTTTTTTAAGCATCGCGTCAATGGTTTTGTTAATTTACCGAAGTCTTTAATAAATTTTCAGTAGTACCCTACAAGACCTAGAAATCCTTTGATCTCTTTTCTTGTTTTAGGTATGGGGAATTCTCTTACAGCCTTTACTTTATCAGGATTTGGTTTCACGCCTTCGGACGTGATAATGTGCCCGAGGTATGCTACTTCCTTTTTTAAAAATACACTCTTGTCAAGCTGTATTTTTAAATTAGCCTTTCTTAGCCTTTCGAATACATTTGTCAACCTTTCTATGTGTTCTTGCAAAGAAGTACTGAAAATTATGATGTCATCAAGGTAGGTAAAACATTTTTCATTTTGAATACCCCTAAGGATATTATCCATAGCCTTTTGAAAGGTACTAGGCGCTCCCTTCAACCCGAATGGCATACGCTCATAGTGTCCCCCTTCATAGCTGAATGCAGTTTTTTCTATATCTTCAGGATTCATTTCAATTTGATGATATCCTGAGGCTAAGTCTAAAGTGGTATAATACTGGCTACGACCTAATTTATCCAAAATTTCCGAAATATTGGGTAAGAGATACTTATCACCAATAGTTTGTTTATTAAGACGTCTATAGTCTATTACCATGCGAAATTTTTGTTTGCCACTGGCATCTGATTTTTTGTTAATAATCAGGACAGGGCTATTCCACGGGCTGGAAGATGGCTGAATAATTTTTTGTCTTAACAAGTCGTCAATTTGTCTTTTGAGTTCTTGCTTTTGAGCTTCAGGTAATCGATATGGCTTAATAAATACTGGGTTAGGATTAGATAACTTAATACTATGTTTAACTTGATTAGAAAATGATAAGGGGACACCTTCGCAATAAAAGATGTCTCTGTATTCGTAACATAAGTTTTCTATCATGTCTCGTTCTTCGTCATTAGTGTGATCAAGTCTTAATCTGTTTAAGTTTTGAATTTGTAATTTGTCAATTTCATTAGCAGTACCATCTATGTTTTCTAAGTCGATATCTTTGTTATGATGAATGGAATTTAATTCGTTAGTTGAAACAGGTTCTGCATAAATAGCTTTATGTATAATCAGCTGTACGGGATTTTCATTACTATTCACTATAGAGGTTATAGCCTGGCCATTTGAAACGGTCACGGTAGATGCAGGAATAATTACACCTGACTCGGGTTTTATATTATTTATTATGCCTATGTTGGAACTACAGTCTATAGGAAGTTTGACTATTGTTTCACATCTCGCAGGCAGTATTATGTTATTTAATTCTTGTGGTTTCGAGTTACATTCGCGATGTATGTCGTCGTCACATGGTAAATACAAGGGAATGCATGTATGCTTCGTTACCAATTTCCTATTATAAAAATCTATTTTAGCTCCCAGTTGTTTAAGAAGGTCAGTACCAATTAACCCATGATATTGATTATTAATGTTAAATACATAGAATTTAAATTTAGCTCTGCCTGTTTTAAATATACTTGGTAGAGGAATTTTTAGAATTTCATTATGAAAACTGGTTTGGTGAACAGATTTAATTTGAAATTGTTCATGCTCTATAAATTTGGAATAAAAATTATGGGCAATATTTTCACATAACAGCGATTTCATCGAACCGGTGTCAAGCATAAGTCGCATTTGAAATGAGGGGTTGATTTCGACCAGTATATAAGGCAATTTAGGGTGGTTTACAGAATTTATCTGTACTATATTTTTTTGTTTATTTCGATAACCTGAATACAATTTTGTTCGATGTTATCTGTTTGTTCAAAAGCTGCTTCAGGTCTAGTTTCTGCTTCGTACGTTTCATGATTCGTTTCGTCAAAGTAACGGGCGTCATCTCCAGGAATTGTATAAGAGTGTGTTTCTGAAGGATAATTTTCATAAGATTCGTCATAAACAGGGTTGTCTGAGTTAAATTCATGTTGAACCTCTTGATGGTATAATTGGGTAGGTGATGACTGTGCGTTAGGCCCGTTAGGACCTCTCGGATGAGTATTGAAATATCTAGATGACGTCTCCATAGGTTCGGGCTGGAAATGTTGTCTAAAATTTGGATTGGGACGTGTATGTATCGAGGAATTTTTTGCAGATACCTCCATAGGTGTTGGCCTATAGTTTGGTCTGAAATTTGGATTTGGTCTGAATACGTTTTGTGTCAGCTGTTGTGGGGGCGGATTACGTACATTTAAGGGCTTTCTGTATGTGGGTTGGTTATGGAATTGTCGGGGGTGCGTAAAATGCGGAACGTTATTTCTATTATTTTGCTGATTCTGTATGTATTGAGGTTGTTTATTTGGTACATTTGAGTTTTTAAAATTTGTGGATTGATTGTAGGGATATTTCATTTGTTTTTCTCCATATTGAAAATTCTCTTCTTCCAGAACAAGCGACATAGCGTGTTCTAGATTAGTCGAGTTTTGTGGCCTAACTGCTAACCCTAGTTGACCACTCAAACCATGTAAATAGATTTTCAGTGCCACTTTATCGTAAAATTCATTTTTAATTAAACGAAATGCTTCGTTTGCAGTTGTTAATCTTACTTTTGAAGCTAAAAGACTACGTGAGTCTTGTATTCTCATACCGAATTGGTATGGGGTTTCTCTAGGGTCTGGCTTTAAGAGCAAGAGGTCCCTAGCTAAACAGTCTTCGTCTCTCTGGTCGCCGAAGTATTGTTGCAATAATTGTTTAATACGAGGCTAATTTGTGGCATCTTCCCTACTACCTATTAATGTTCTAGCTCTACCTTCTAATTTACTTATTACTATTCTAAGCATCCATTGGTTATTTGGATTGTCATAATTTGTTCTATCAACAAATGAAGTGAGAAAATTTTCACACGCTGAAATAAATAAAGCTAAAGTATGCTGGTCCCCATCGTATGCGGGAATAGCATTAATGTGATAATTTTGTAATTGATTTGCCATAATTTGATTGTTATTTGAGCTTATTGTATTTTCCTCTGTTACTATAAGTTTAGGAGGTGCTAAATTTATTTTTACTTTATTATTAAAATTGTCAACTGTCTCTGTTTCAGAGTCTGACATCAATTTATTAATATTTCCCGTAATATTTGCTTCTAGCTTTAATCGATTTAAGATTAAGGTAGGACAAGGAAATTCAAAGGAACAATGAAAGCACTTACGCCAATGTGAAGATGAAGACGATTTCTGTTCTTCTTTGCTTCAGCATCATAAGATACAGCGAATAAGGCAGACAACTTCGTAGGCAGAAGTTTCGTATCAAACCTTATTTTCTCTTATGATCGCTCGCGCACTCACTGTTTTTTTAATTGAAAGTTACTTAAATTATTTCTATCCACTTGGACGATGCTGTTCTTCGTTGACTTTGAAGCTGGTTCTGAGTTTTTAACGATAAAAATCGAAGTGCGGACTTTTGCGATTTTGTCAAAAGGGCACTAAACTAATCCTACCGACTGCGCCACTAAGATTTAAACTTCAATTGAACTTCATAAAGTTAAATTTATTTACCTGAAGTTACAGTACAACGATATATATATATATATATATATATATATATATATATATATATATATATATATATATATATATATATATATATATATATATATATATTAAATAATATAAAAATTACAATAAAATACATATGAGTAATCTAATACCATTAAGGCTGGATGGCAAAGACTAGCTGCTGAATATTAATGTTCGACATATATTTATAGACTATTAATTGCTGATCAATTTCCCATCGGTAATGTCGCTGCACTTCAGCCAGACGCTGAGTCGACGGAAAAGCCGGTGTAGCGCAACGTACCCATATGTGCTGACAGTAGCCTTGGTGTGTGTAGTATACCGGGTGGTGCAACCATAACTCGCGCCTTCCCGAACGCCGGGAATAAGATAATCAGAAACAGATTGCACACTGGTGAATAAAATCACGAGATTAATTGTCAAACAAAATATTTGTAGTAATTACTTGTGGTTAGGGATTGACATTGTAATTGATAGCATTAAATGTAGTTTCTTTTATTACAGGTGAGATTTTTGTAAATAGTGTAATTATTAACAAACATGTAAATAATGAATATAAATATTTTATTGCAGAGAAACTCAGTGTTGTTTTGATTATTGGTGTCACTTCTCCTAACTATATAAAATACAATTTAAAACGACATTTTTACATAGAAAATAGATAAGTTACGATTTAAATTCATTACATTGGGATTGACGGATGGTAAGTCAAACATAACGTCAATTGAGACCCCCGATGGACGTGTCTTCGTTGTCTCAGATGAATTTAAGCCTGTAAGTAAACATACGTACATTGCAAATTCAAACACATACTCAAAAATAAAAAATACGCTGAAGACAAGACATCAGACACGTAATCTATGGATACTAGTAGATGAAGGAATAAGAGAAACTTATCTTGATGAAGGTAAAAATGTACAATTTGGAGAGCAATATTTAGAAGAAATTAAACACCTTACAACCACTGCTAATGAAAATGTGGTATCAAAAAGCCAAAATTTGGGGAAATTAGCTGAAAAGTTTTTAGTTGAGAAATTTTCTATAAAAACACCAAATGATACTCAATGGATTGACGAATTTGAAAAAGAATTGAAACCTTAAAACATCTTCTTGAAAAACAATGCTTAAATTGGTACAGCAATATGTTGATTAAACTCACAGCAAATTCAAATTGGCAAATTTGGAAAAAAAACTTCTGTGAAACTTATGGTAAAAAATGTTGGTGCCAAATCAAATATGCCTTTACATTCAGATATCAGGCTAGTTCTCTACTAGAATATGCCACAAAAAAACAGAAACACTACTATAAGAAGTCAATAGAGCAATGGACAATGATACAATTATAAACCTCATTGTGTTAGGCTCGCCAGAAAATATAATGGAGAAGCTTGACAAAGAACTGTTGAAATCAACTACACATCTTCACAGTGAGATCAATAAGTATGAACATTTGGTAAACAAAACAAAAATTAAAAAGCAAGGTTAGGTAATAATGGAAAAGTTGAAGCCACATTAAACAAAAACAAACAACAAAGGTGTAGCATAAGCGAAAATTTGAATAAGAGGGTGCGCTATTACTCAGAAAATTATTGCTGGTTCGAAACAGGAGTAAATAGAGAAGATAGGAAAAGTCAAATAAGACTGATTAATAACTCAGAATTGGAATGTGAACTACAAGAAGAAGACCAAAAAAACTTTTAGTGACGCCATTAATAAAAATAAGGTTAGTATTAAATAAAACTCTTGAAATATTTGGAATTTATGACTCAGGCTCAAATGTCTCACTAATAAACTCAAGATTGCTAAAGTTAAAGGACAAGAGAATGTGATGTTTCAAGAATACTAATCTAAAAACTATTAATGGTGTGAAAAAAGCAAATGGTATAGTAACTTTGACTGCAAAAATTTTTAATGTAGAAAAAAAACAATGTTTTTGTAATTGATAAAGAAAATTTTGATTATGATTTTTTAACTGGGCTAGACTGTATAAAAAATTTCTACTTAACTCAAGATAAAAATCTAAGTCAGTCAAAAAGTTCCAAAATCAAAAAATTAAAATTCGAGTGATAAAATTTTTTCAAAAAATTTTGAAAATAAAAATGCAAGAGGAGGAAATTATTTCTGAAAATAAGTGTAAGTAAATTTTAATAAGCATATTAAAGAAAATAACTTTTATATCTGTGTGAACCATTTAAAGTATAACTAGCAGTCAAGAATAGATAAATTAATTCATGACAATGCTTCGGTTTTTTGCGAAAGATAAATATGATGTCGGCACAGTAACGGATTATGAGGCACACATAGATTTATTAGTGGAAAAATATTGCAGTAAAAGGCCTTATCGATGCACAATTAACGACAAAAAAAGAAATAGAAAAACAAATTGCAATATTACTGGACAAGAAACGAATAGATAAATCATGTAGCATCATTAAGCATACAAAAGGGATGAAGAAAAAAAATCAAGATTGTGCATCGATTTTCGTGATCTGAATAAAATTGTTGTGCCGAAATCACAGTCTTTCCCACTTATTGAGAACTTAATGGTAAAAACGAGAAATTGCAAATTTTTCTCCACTCAGATAGCGACAAAACAGCATTCGTCACACAAGAAGGACATTTTCAATCGACATGTTTACCATTTGGTTTAAAATCAGCGGCTTCAATTTTCCAAAGAATACTCAGCAATATAATCAGAAAACACAAACTTACAGATTTCACAGTAAACTACATAGATGATATATTGATATTTTCAAAATCTTTTTCATCACACGTACATTTGACACAGTTATTTGAAGCAATAAAAAAGGGGGATTCAGGTTGAAATTCTCAAAATGTACATTTGCAGCTGATTCAGTAAGATAATACACATAATACAAAATAACTCCATAAAACCCATGAACGATAACTTGATTTCAATCAGAAATTTTCCTACTCTGAAAACACAAGAAAATGTAAGACAACTTCTGGGAAAAATAAACTTTTACCATAAATATGTGCCAAAAATAGAAATTAAACTCGAACCATTGCATAAACTATTAAGGAAAAATCAAGAATTTATGTAGACAGAGGAATGTCAAAAATCATTTGATGGGGTGAAAGACATTATGTTCTCAACCAATATTGATAATCTTTGACCCAAATTTACCTATTTTTATTTACACAGATCCTAGTTTGCTAGGAGTAGGAGCTGTACTAAAACAACCACAAGACAACAAAGAAGAAAAGCCTGTGGCATATTTTTCAAAAAAGTTAAATGAAGTATAAAAAAGAAAAAAAGCCGTATATTTAGAATGCCTAGCAATCAATGAATCTGTAAAATACTGGCAACACTTGATAATGGATAAAAAATTTACTATCTTCTCAGGTCATAAACCACTCGAAAAGATTAACATAAAATCAAGAACTAATGAAGAACTAGGAGACTTAACGTACTACTAACTCACAATATGAATTTTAAGTCAAATATTTTCCTGGAAGGTATAACTTAGAAGCTGATTGCTTAAGCAGAAATCCGGTCCTAGAACCAAACGAGAATATAGAAGAACAGCTAAAAGTTGTAAATATAATAAAACTGGAGGATATCTTAAAAGATGAAGAAAGGAATGAATATATACAAAACAAGATATAAGAACTGATTTCTAAAAATGATGTCTACTATAAAAAAGTAAAGAAAAAAGAAAGACTAATATTGTCAGAAGAATTTAGCCTAAAATTAATAAAAGATGTTCACGGACTCTACTGCCACATAGGCATAAATCAAATGAAAAAAAACATAAGCCAATGGAATGCCGCAAAAAAATTAACCAAAAATATTAAAAGCTTCTGTAAAAGTTGTGAAATATGTATCAAAAATAAGTCCCGAGGACAAAATAAGTTCGGTCTAATGTCACATTTAGGTCCAGCTGCAAAGCCTTTTGAAATAGTCTCCATAGACACAATAGGAGGATTTGGAGGATTAAGATATACAAAAAAATACCTTCATGTGCTTATCGACCATTTTACAAGGTACGCTTATATTTTGACGTCAAAAACGCAAAGTGCAAATGACTTCATAAAGCTCGTTGAAAATACACAAGCAAAAAACAAAATTGGTATAGTCTTAACAGATCAACAATACCCTGGAATAAACCCTAAGGAATTCAAAAAGTATTTGCACGATCAGAATATACAACTAATATTCACAGCTGTAAATTCCCCTTTTTAAATGATCTAAACGAACGGCTAAATCAAACTATGATAAACAAAATTCGATGTAAAATCAACAAAAAAAAAAATGAAAGAAAGTTAGCTTGGACAACCATATCACACATGTGTACACATGTATACAATGATACTAAACACACTGTGACTGGATTTACACCATCGTACCTGATGCAGGACACAGATGTTACAATGTTGCTCAGTGAGCTAAAACGAAAAAATTCTGAATAAGATTGGATTCAAGACAAAAAAATTACTCTGGAAAATACAACCAAATCACACAATTAAAACAAAAAATGTATGATAAAAATCGAATATATTTGGACTTCAATGTAGGTGATATGGTGTTTGTTGAAAACGGAAACAAATTCAATAGGAAAAAGCTTGAGGACCATATAAAATCATAGAAAAATTATCGAACTCATTTTACAAAATTAGCACTGGTCATAGAAAATCGGAGTCAAACCTTTTCCACATTTCGAAGTTGATTCCTGTCCCTACACTTAAAGGAAAGCGAGAAGAAGAAGATTGTGGAGATACTTAAGTTATTTGAAACAACTTGTTTCGATTTTCCCCTCCAGGGGGGAGATGTAAAGGAAAAATATTTCTTTAGTTTTGTATACAAAATCACAGCCGCGCCTTTCCGAACGCCGGCGCAGTAGAACACAACAGCAACAGAATAACATAATAATCAGAAACAGATTGCACACTGGTGAATAAAATCACGAGATTAATTGTCAAACAAAATATTTGTAGTAACTACTTGTGGTTAGGGATTGACACACACACACACACACACACACACACACACACACACACACATATATATATATATATATATATATATATATATATATATATATATATATATATATATATATATATATATATATATATATATATATATATAGTTAATTTAGAACGAAACCCTTTGGCCTAGTCGACCACAACCAGTCATCATAAGAAAAGTGCAATGAACAGCTTACTCAACATATCAAGTTACTTCGCATGTGATAGTGTTCTTACACAGCACGGTGTGTGTGATCTTGCAAGAGACGTTATAATCATTATTACGGAAACATTAGACGTGTTCACTGTATTCTTCATCGCTCTTGTAATTTGTATAACACTTGTAAAATTCAGAGCATTTATATTATTATAAGTAATTAGTTATTGAATGTAGTTTGCCTGTCTGTTTATATCTTAAATACAACCTTTTTTAAAAGATTCCAATAAAATTGGAATACGTTATTGGCGCTGCTACGCGGATACCAGACGGCCTTAATTAACACATAAAAGTTTAATTTCAGCGTCGGGTTGTTTCAACAATTTGCTGGTATACGAAGAACCTCACTCATTCGCATCACAGGTGGTCCAGAAGTAAGAAGACTGGTACAGACAGCATGCTGAAATCCCTGTAAGTACTCCTTCCTTAATTTCTGATTGATTTACTTGTGTCTTATTGTAATATTACTATTTAAGAAATTTTTAAGTCAGTCAAACACATTTAATTTATTTTTTAGCTTGGCTAATTGAATAATCATTATTTAAGTGATCAATTCAAAAATTATAGCTGAAAATATTTTTATAACTAATCTCATATTGGGAAAATTTTTTCTGTGTTTTATTTTATTTTATGGTTGAAAGAGATAGATCTCCTATTAATTTTAAAATGACTCAACCAAACCAAACCAATTTACTGCACTCACAAAATGAACTTACTCAGATAGTGCAAGCGTCAGTTATGGTTCCACCCTATACAGGGGGTAGGAAACATTTAAATTATTTTTTAAACCAATGCGAACTATTTATAGAAACCTATAGACAGGACGACAGTTCTCCTAATGTTTCACACATTAATTCAATGATTTTAGAATTTATAAAATCAAAAATTACAGGTGATTCTAGAGATGTCCTAATTAGTTTACCTGAACAGTCCTGGAGCTCTCTTAAAGAAAGTCTCAAGGCACAGTTTGCGGATGCTAGATCCGAAGACCTTTTGTTAAACGACTTGACTACTTGCTTCATGCAAAAAGCACATTCGTTTATAGATTATCATAAATTAATTAAAACTAAATTACAGTCTTTAGTAGAGCATATCAATTTACATAATTTACCTACAGCAATTATTTTGTATAAAAAGCAATATTTTGAGAATCTGGCACTAAATACTTTCAAAGCAGGTATCATAGAGCCATACCATAGTTACTTAAGATTTGCACATATAACTTCTTTAGAAGCAGCTTTACTAGAATGCCATGAACATGATAATGCGCAAATGCAAGCGAATTTTTTTAATTCTTTAAGACAAAAAGCACAGTCATGTAATAAATATGTTCCAAACCCTACTAGAACCCCATATAAAAATCAAAACTTTAATACTAACCCTTTTCAAAGAAACCCTCACAATTTTACACAACCACAAAACATAATACCCCGTGTTAGTCAAGGTAACCCAACTCTTAGAGCTGGTGGAAGTAATCAGAGACCAATAACCTATAACAGGCCTCAAAATATTTCACAACAAGGTCCAACCGCTATGTCGATATCTACTAGAAACACTAGACCTCCCTCAAGACCCTCTAGAATAAATAATTATTTTCAACAAAAATCTCCTAGAGCATTAGGTCCTGAAGAGCTTCATTTTCATGAAGGCCCTCCTGAGCCCTTTGGAAACGAATCATACGAAAATTATGCCGATGATACAGATTTCGAAAATAAATTTTCAGATCAAGAATATTTTGACAATAATTTACAAGTTGAGGATTTTCTCAAGGAAGCCTCGGAAGAACAGAATTTATAGATATAATTTATATATCAGGTGTCCCAAAACTCCCTTTTATAGTGTGTCCATCTTTAAATATGAAAATTCTCCTGGATACGGGGGCATCGAACAGTGTTATCAACCCTAATGTTGCCGAATGTTTTAGCAAAAATTATTTTACTAATGACCCATTTATATTAAAATCTATAGCTGATACAGTACAAGGCAATTATAGATTGATTACCCCTATTTTAAGAGAATTTGGCATTAATAACGAAATTACATTCTGCGTTGCCGAATGGCATAATAGATTTGATGCTTTAATAGGTTCCTCATTATTTAGAGAATTAAAAGCAAAATTAGATTATGAAAACCAAGTTCTAAAAATCAATAACATCGAAATACCTTTTTTTTCGACTTAAATCCCGCTAATTTTAAACAATTTAAACAAATTTGTGGAGATACTGTTAGGATTCCGGTAAATGTAGAAAATGGCTCCGTTCTGCTACCCGAAATAAATGAGACAACCTTTAGCACCCAAAATTCAATTGTTTTAGCATGTAATGGTATTTGTACGGTTCCTATAGAAAGAAAAACTCCAAATTTAATTCCAATACATTTTTACGAGCCAATGGAAGTCGAACCAATTGTAGCTTATGACGTACAATCCCAGTTACCTAAAGAAAACAAAGATGATACTTATATCGATTTGTCTAGGCTTATAAGAACATCTCATCTTAATGATGAAGAAAAAGGAAAAATACTACACTTATGCAAAAAATACAGACATTTTTTATAACGAAAATGCGGATTTAACGTTTACAAACACTGTTAAACACCATATAAGAACACGCGATGAAACGCCCATTCATGTAAAGTCATATAGATATTCTTTTCATTTAAAAAACGAGATTCAGTCCCAAATTCAAAAACTTTTAGATATTAAAATAATTTGCCTTTCCATCTCGCCCTATTCAGCTTCGGTGTGGATCATCCCCAAGAAAATCGATTCTAGCGGTAAACGCAAATGGAGACTTGTTATAGACTATAGAAAACTAAATGCCAATACTATAGATGACAAGTACCCTTTACCATGCATAGAGGAAATATTAGACAATCTCGGAAAATGCACATATTTTAGCACTATTGATCTTGCTCAAGGGTTCCACCAGATAGAACTCACACCCGATAGTATTGAAAAAACTGCCTTTACCGTTAACAATACGCATTATGAGTACCTTCGGATGCCGTTCGGGTTGTAGAACGCGCCGAGCAGTTTTGAACGCATGATCGATAATATTTTCCGGGAATACTTTTTTTCTCTAAGTCCCTCCAAGAACATCTTATATACATAAAACAAGTTTTCCAAAAACTAAGAAAAGTAAATTTAAAGGTACAACTTGATAAGTGTGAATTTTTGCGTAAAGAGGTAGCTTTTCTCGGACATGTGATATCACGGGACGGGATAAGACCGAATCCCAATAAAATTGTGGCTATTCGAAACTACCCTCTTCCAAAAAATCAGAAGCAGATAAAATCCTTCTTAGGTTTGATTGGATATTACCGAAGATTTATAAAAAAAATCGCAAAAATCGTTAATCCATTAACTAAACGCCTCAAGAAAGACACCCCTATGAACATAGATGATCCCCTATACATCCAAGCTTTCGAGCATGCAAAAGAACTAATTTCTAACTCTCCTATTCTTGCTTACCCTGACTTTGAAAAATAATTCTATTTAACGACCGATGCTAGCAACACAGCAATCGGAGCGGTTTTGTTCCACGAACAAAAACCTATCGCTTTTTATTCCAGAGCTCTCAATAGTGCAGAGAAAAATTATTCCACCATCGAAAAAGAGTTACTCGCTATTGTAACAGCCTCCAAACATTTTCGCCCCTATTTATTTGGCAGAAAATTCAGCATCGAAACCGATCACAAACCCCTAGTTTGGCTTTTCTCTATTAAAGAACCGAACTCTAGACTAGTAAAATGGCGTCTTAAACTAGAGGAATTCGAATATGATATTAAATACAAAAAAGGAAAGGACAACGTTGTTGCCGATGCCCTTTCGCGAATTCCGACTAAATAAATTAACGCTATTGAAGATGACCCCTTAGACCTTATGTCACTACTAAATAACGCCGAAGATTTGCAAGAACTTACCGACGAAGATTTACAAAGTCTTGGCATAGAATTACCCATTTCGAGAGATCCCGAAACAGATGCTACCGTACACTCTTCTCAGGAACACCCTGTAGGTGTTATACCATTGACAGAAAAACCACTTAACGTTTACTCGCACCAAGTTATTTTTAAATATGGTCAAAAACACTCTATACAAAAACAAAAGATATTTAAAACTAAAGAAAGAACGATTCTTAATATTTTACAGAAACAAAAACATCGTGAAATAGAACGCTTTATGAAAGAATATCTTAACCCTAACGCTCTTACTGCATTTTATTTTTTGAATGAAGAATTAATGTTAGAAACTATAAATTACGTAAGAAACAATTGAAATTCCTCGATTAAATTAGTAAGGTGTGATAAAATGCTTAAAGACATAGAAAACCATTTAGATCAACAAGCGCTTATCATAGATTATCATAAGTCGAATCATAATGGCGTTAACGAAACGTTTAATCATTTCAGAAACGAATATTATTGGCCCAAGATGAAAGATCACATAAACGATATTATTAATAAATGTGAAACTTGTTTAAAAGGTAAATACGAACGAAATCCATATAAAGTTCCTTTCCAAGGCTCTTTGGTTGCGAAAAGACCCTTTGAGGTCATACATATTGATACATTTTCTTTTAATAATTATAAGTTCCTTACGATTATTGATCTTTTTAGTAAATATGCCCAAGCATATTTTGTAAAAAACCGGTCTTACTATAGTTAAAAAGTTAAGGCACTATTTTACGCATCATAGTTACGCTTTAAGGGTAGTTTGCGACCCCGGTAAGGAATTCGATAATAATGTTCTGAAAGAATACCTAAAGACCTTTAAAATACAACTACACGTTACGTCCCCTCAGAATCCAAATTCAAATTCACCCATTGAGAGATTTCACTCAACACTCATCGAGAAAGTAAGATGTTTATTAATAGATCATCCTAAAGAAGATATTTTAGAACTAGTAACTACCGCACTTATAATTTATAATCAATCAATACACTCCACAACAGGCTATACACCTTTTCACCTCCTATATGGACCCTTTGATAAATTAGATCCTATAGATCCCACAGCTACAGTTTATGAGAAATATAATTCCAAAAGACTTAAAGAAATCATCCTATTTTATGATCAGATATATAAGAAAACTAAAGAAAAATTAAGCAAAAATTTAGAAAAATTAAATGAAGCGCGAGAAAATGTACCCATTATAAATGAACAAAAACTAGCTATAAAAACTCCTCGAGTGAAAAAAATTAGATTCTCCTTACAAAATTCACAAAAATGTAAAACAAAAGGGTATAAAAATTAGTCTACCCCTTAGCAGAAAGAAACAAGCCCACGTTAGTAATGTAAAACGACTAAGGAAAAAATTTGTGTTTCAGAACGATACTAGCGCTCCTGGTACGTCCGATCCCGGCCCTTCAAATTCATCCCGCTAAAACTAATGGATATTTTAAAGACCCGATAGGTGTCGCTAAAATAATCAATCATTTTCATCGAATCTATTTTTATTTCAACCTTACTTTATTGGAAGACAATTATCAAAATTGTATCAGAAATAGAGACTTGCTTAGTAAACATTCTTACCCCTATCAACAAATAATCAATAAGCAAATAAACGATATCGAAAATGAACTTTCTAAATTAACTCACTCTCGTAACAAAAGAGGTCTAATTAACGGTCTAGGATCTATGATCAAAACAATAACAGGTAATCTCGATCAGGACGATCTCAAAGAAATTAACAAAAATTTAGATTTGTTATTTTCAAATCAAAATGGACTTATGTCACAAGTTTCCGACTTGGTATCTTTTGCTTCTCTAATAACTGATAGATTTGAACATGAACAAGACGTGATCAATAAAAACCTTGATCTCATTAAACAATATTTTAAAGAGCTTAAGGAGTTTCAACATCAGATAGGTTTATACAGCTTCCAAAAATCTCTAAATGATAATCTTTTAGAGCACATAAAAATCCCTCAGAGAACAATTAGTCTTGCTTTTAATGGCCTTACTAATATAGAGATTTTCACTTCTCGCGATTTAACCCACATAAGTGACCATTTGAAATTAATCTATAGCAATGCTGAACTGATAAGCTTTGACCGCAATCACATATTTAAAATTTTAGAATTTACTCAACTTAATCTAATTGCATTTAGGGACACTATTGTATGTCAATTAAAAATCCCGATTTTACATCCGACCTCTGGCTCCTATTACCACATTATACCTGTCACTTACCAAAATACCCTTCTTGTACCTCCGAACTCTTATTACTTAGAGACTCCCGATAAGAACTTGTGGACCAAAGAACACTGCCCTAGAATTGAAGAAGCTATAATATGCAAAGTTGAGTTCTTCGAAGAAGACTGTTTCCTGAACCAGCTCAAAAACTGCACCCTTGCCAAAGTAATCAACCAATTTTCAATCAGTCAGCTCTTATTACTTAGAGACTCCCGATAAGAACTTGTGGACCAAAGAACATTGCCCTAGAATTGAAGAAGCTATAATATGCAAAGATGAGTTCTTCGAAGAAGACTGTTTCCTGAACCAGCTCAAGAACTGCACCCTTGCCAAAGTAATCAACCAATTTTTATACTCAGTGCAGCTCTACAATGGCAACGTCCTGGAAATAACCAACCAACCTCAAGAATTCACCGAACAGTGCCCCCAAAGTTTGAAAAGACATCGTTTAGAAGAAACCAGCGTGCTAACTGGTGTAGCCAAATGCAGAATAACAATTAATGGAAATACCTATGAAGACACCCATCATAATATAACCTGGGAACAAGAAACATTGATTCCCCTCGATAAATCAATAGCGACGATCCAATATAGACCCATACATCTCAAGGACAACGTCAAGCTAAAACAACATCTTCAGAAGATTCACTCTACCCGTATACACCCACTGATACATAGCACCCATATAGGAATAACCATATTTATTATTTTGTTTCTTGTGATAATAGCAATAATAGGTTACAGAAGAAGAAGCAGTTTACCGAAAATCAAGCATAATCGAAAGAACGAGGGCGTTCTTGTATCTGAGGATGATGGAGTTAAGTTAGAACGAAACCCTTTGGCCTAGTCGACCACAACCAGTCATCATAAGAAAAGTGCAATGAACAGCTTACTCAACATATCAAGTTACTTCGCATGTGATAGTGTTCTTACACAGCACGGAGTGTGTGATCTTGCAAGAGACGTTATAATCATTATTACGGAAACATTAGACGTGTTCACTGTAATCTTCATCGCTCTCGTAATTTGTATAACACTTGTAAAATTCAGAGCATTTATATTATTATAAGTAATTAGTTATTGAATGTAGTTTGCCTGTCTGTTTATATCTTAAATAAACCCTTTTTTAAAAGATGCCAATAAAATTGGAATACGTTATTGGCGCTGCTACCCGGATACCAGACGGCCTTAATTAACACATAAAAGTTCAATTTAAGCGTCGGGTTGTTTCAACAATTTGCTGGTATACGAAGAACCTCAGTAATTCGCATCACAGGTGGTCCAGAAGTAAGAAGACTGGTACAGACAGCATGCTGAAATCCCTGTAAGTACTCCTTCCTTAATTTTTGATTGATTTACTTGTGTCCTTTTGTAATATTACTATTTAAGAAATTTTTAACAGTCAGTCAAACACATTTAATTTATTGTTTAGCTTCATTGTTCTTCATTTTACTGAAATATTTCTATAAAATTCATTTCAAATAGATCTTTTCCTGATGCTTTGGTTTTAGTTATAGAGTTAATGGTTTAATAGTCTGATAATTTGTAGCGAATGTTCGTGAGAAAAAATCGTTAGAGGAGACCACGACCTTTGAATTTTGAAAAGATTTGTCCAAATGAGCGCGAACTAGGCCGCCTAAAACCCATATCCGGGGTTTGTTACACTTTTATCTGTTCTCATATATATACAGGGTGACGCATTTCTTCGGTAAACCTCAATATATCCGTTATGATACAAAATAAGAGAAAAAATTGTTAACGTTATATGTAGGATGTTTTGAGCTGCATCTTAGAAAATTATTTTGACGATTACAGGCTGGCCCATAAGTTGTACAATTTTTTTTCAAACACCCCTTATATTATTTCATAACGTTCATCGTTTTCAAGGTATTTCAATTAATTGTTTTGCAACTTTTCACATTTTTGGCACATACCAAAAATTATGATACGGCGTGATTACAAATATTGATCCTAGAGTCCTATGAAAGCGACGCATCCAATGAGGTTTTCGTTTACGTTATTTGTCAAGAAAAAAACGAGATGCCGTATACAGGGCGCTCTCAAATAGTGACTGAATTTGAAAGAAATTTAAACTTCCGTAAGTCAATTTTAGCGAATTTTTCGTAAAACGAAAAGTTCCCTAATGAGGAAATCTTTGTTTATATATATATATATATATATATATATATATATATATATATATATATATATATATATATATATATATATATATATATATTGAGACGTTCTGGCTTATTTACATTTGATTTTGTTCAGTCAACATTTATTTAGGTCCATAAAACTCGACAAGTTAAAATTATTTCGCAATACAATACTTCTATATTTCTATATCCCGTACTGAGATAAAGACACAGACGTATCTGTGTAGTTTAATACACATTCCTCATACTCTTTGATAAAAGGTTAATTTTTATTGACACCAGCTGGAACATAAAGTTGTCACTTAATGTGTCTGCATCTTGAGAACTCTGGGATCTTCTCTGCATAAGGGGTGTTAAGTGTGATTTCGAGTATCTGAAAGGCAATTAGAAGTCATTATAGTTGGTCGAAGCTAGAGATGCCGTGAGAAACACGAAGGGCCATATGGTCTGAACACTCTTACAAACATTGAAAATAGAACAATGCTTGCGGATTATGTATTAACCGCTAATGTTTATGCAAATGTTTGGAAATAGGCAGCTTATGAGCTACGTATGTTAATTATAGGTGTATCTTTGTAAAAGAAATAGCTTCCCAATCGCCTTTACGTCTAGTAAACTTTTGCCGTTTATCCTTGTATTTTTAGCACTATGATGGATGTGAGGTGTTGTAACTGCTCACTCAAAATTTATTATGAAATTTTTAGGAAAAAAGGGGGAAGTGAGACACTTATAATTTAATAAACACATATTTCGCTAAAAGGAAGGTTAGTCGTTTGTTATATTTATGTGAACCGAAGCGGCACCCTTTGCGATTGTTCAGATAACCCGTTAGTATAAGACACATATTATTTCTGCAACATTGGCCATAGTTAGTTCTGTGACACTTTGTGCACATTTTCATAAAATTTCCACAATAAGGTAATACTTTAAGAGTGGCCAGTTGATCATTTATTAGGAATTTGCGAATGTTAGACTGCCAAGCATATGTACAGGTTGATACACATTTTGTGACAGGCGGGTACATTACTGTAATTTAGCTATATAAACATGTAATTATTCTTATGCAATTAGTAAGTAGATGAAAGGCGACGAATGATGTTTTTGTGTATTGATAATAACTAGAAGAACCAGTGGGCATACGCAAAGAGGCACACTTGCGAGATGATTATCGTACATAGAATATGTGTATTAAAATTTAGTTTTAACTAGAAGAAGACGCATAATAATGTATGTGAGTATCAAAACAGTTTTTATACAAGACCAGAGTAACATGCTGCAGATCACGTAGGCAGTAATAAAGTCGATAATTGTATACGCAACTGGGATCTTTTCAACCGTAATGACTATGCCTGTTCTTGATATTCCCACGCATGCAGGGAGACGGATTTCATATAAAAAGACCTGTGTTTGGATACGGGAGTTAGACTGTATCTGCTCTCAGAATGGTCTTACTTCATTACCGTCGTCTTCACACAGATTGGAATATCCCAGAGCAAGTGGCTGGCGCCAAGTTTCAATACGTGACTGCACTATCACTTACAGGGTGTACCTCTCTAAAACCCATTTAGTATTTTCTATTTGCAAGACACCGCCGCGCCCAACCAATGTGGAATACTCTAGAGCAAGTGGCTGGCGCCAAGTTCAATACGTGTCGACTGCACTAGCTCATACAGGTGTTCCTCTGTAAAACCCATTTAGTCTTGTCTATTGGCAAAAAAACTGCCGTCACCAAACAGTTTGAAATACCACAGAGCACGTGGCTGGCGCCGAGTTTCAATACGTGTCGACTGCACTAGCTCATACAGGTGATTCTCTGTAAAACCCATTTAGTATTGTCTATTGGCAAAAAAAATGCCGCCCCCAAACAGGTTGGAGTACCCCAGAGCCAGTGGCTGGCGCCAAGTTTCAATACGTGTCGACTGCACTAGCTCATACAGGTGTTCCTCTGTAAAACCCATTTAGTCTTGTCTATTGGCAAAAAAACTGCCGCCCCCAAACAGTTTGGAGTACCCCAGAGCAAGTGGCTGGCGCCAGTTTCAATACGTGTCGACTGCACTAGCTCATAGAGGCTGTTCCTCTGTAAAATCCATTTGCATTGTGTGTTGGTAGTCGTTGCCGCCCTTACATGGTGGCATTCATCTAAGCACAGGCCCGCCGTCCCGAAGGCCATTCACTGTATCCGCTCCCTACAGCCCAGGTTCCCAACTATCCAGTAAATTTGGTCAGAGATAATAAAAGTCTAAGAGCTGCTTCAAGACCGCTGATAGTTCGGCGGACTAGCTGGAAATGGTGAGTGTACCTTTGCAAATAACTTATATCGCCCGCCTCCATTTTATTTAAGCAAGCGCAAAGTCCGTAAAATAAGAAAATGTTAATACTAGTTAGATATGTAGAACTTTGTCAATAGGTTTTCCCCATATGGGTTTATCATTAGCACTCCTTCCCGATCGATATATCTAAACTAAACTTGAAGCCTGTAATCTTATTTATTTGTGTATTAGTAGCAGAATTCACTTGTGCATTTAAAAAGTCGCCAAATGCGATATATTTGAACTGGGCTTGAAAGCCGGAGTTTTGTTCATTTGCATATTGTGTAGAGAAGTTATTTGCGTGTTTGAATGTTGCCAAATTTAATACATTTAAACTGAAATTTAAAATCTCGAATTTTAGCTGTTTGCATACTATATAAATTATTTGCGCGTTTAGATGTTGCCAAATTTAATATTTAAACTGAAACTTGAAATCTGGAATTTTAGCTGTTTGCATACTATATAGAGAAATTATTTGCGCGTTTAGATGTTGCCAAATTTAATATTTAAACTGAAATTTGAAATCTGGAATTTTCGCTGTTTGCATACTATATAGAGAAATTGTTTGCGCGTTTAGATGTTGCAAATTTAATATTTAAACTGAAACTTGAAATCTGGAACTTTAGCTGTTTTGCATACTATGTAGAGAAATTATTTGCGCGTTTAGATGTTGCCAAATTTAACATTTGAACTGAAACTTGAAATCTGGAATTTTAGCTGTTTACATACTGTGCAGAGAAATTATTTGCGCATTTAGATGTTGCCAAATTTAATATTTAAACTGAAACTTGAAATCTGGAATTTGAGCTGTTTACATACTGCGCAGAGAAATTATTTGCGCATTTAGATGTTGCCCAATTTAATATTTAAACTGAAACTTGAAATCTGGAATTTTAGCTGTTTGCATACTGTGTAGAGAAATTATTTGCGCGTTTAGATGTTGCCAAATTCAACATTTGAACTGAAACTTGAAATCTGGAATTTTAGCTGTTTACATACTGTGCAGAGAATATATTTGCGTGTTTAGATGTTGCCAAATTTAATATTTTAACTGAAACTTTAAATCTGGAATTTTAGCTGTTTGCATACTATGTGGAGAAATTATTTGCGCGTCTAAATGCTGCCAAATGTAATATATTTAAACTGAAGCGTGAAGTCTGGAATCTTATTTCCTGTATGTTGGTTAAATAAACTATTTCTACATTTAGACCCTTGCCAAATTTGATATCTTTAAACTAAGACTTGAAGCCTCGAATTTTTATTTGTTTGTGTATTACTTAATGAGGTTGCTTTGCATTTAAACGCAGAAATCTTGTTGCCACTTAATAACATTTAAACTGAAACTCGAAATCAGGAACTTTATTGCTGGTATATTACTCGATGAAATTACTTTTACATTGGAGAATAGGCGACTGGTCCCCATTAAATAATATTTAACTGAAAACCTTAGATTGAAAGTGTTATTAGCTCGTGTATTACCTAGGGAAATTTGTTTTGTATTTGGAAATTGACATCTCGCCTTCACTTGAGAACTTTAAGTTGTGAAACCAGAAACATGTAGCTCTTTGCAATGCGATTTTAACCTGAAACGTGAAACCAGAAATATCTAGCTCTACATGATGCAAATTTAAGCCTGAAACTCGAACTGAAGGCATGCCATTTCATTTCTGTGCAATATTGAAACTGAAACTTGAAGTCAGCCATGTGGCGCTACTTTAATGAGAGTGAGTCTTAGAACAGTCTAGACGTGTATTTTTGTGCTCCTCTTTGGTTTTAATCTTACGCCGGAGTTCAGCTACGGTTTTGAATGGACTTTTGTATACTTTGTTGTGCTAAAGAAAACTATTATTATAGCTGCAAGAGAAGAACCTTAATTGTGTATAAGAGTCAAAAAAGTGAAAGTTTTGTTAAGTATAGGGCAGAACCTAGAACAATTTAAATCGTGATTTATTTATCACTCTGATTAAGTATTTGATAAGAAGAAGTCAATTCTTTAAATAAATGTCTACACAGGGAAATATAACGCTCCAAACAATTTATGACACTGTGACGGAAAATAAGCTGAAATTAAAACAAGCGATTGAAAGCCTGGAAAGGAAAATCTGTGCGGCTTTCGAGGAAAAGGTAGGATTTGCTTAAGGAGAGAGTTGAAATCCTAGAAAAACAATTAAAAAAGAAGAATATCGTTATATTTGGAATTAAGGAAACTGAATATTCTCAAAACATTTCACCGGAGTTTGTGATTAAAAAAATTAAAGACCTATTAGATGTAGAATTGTCGGCACATGCTATAAGCAATGTTTACCTCTTGGGAAAGGGTCCAGTGAGGCCGATTTTGGTGGAGTTCACCGCTTACTTGGAGAAGGCAGGGTTAATGAGTAAGGCCAAGGCATTAAAGGGTAGTGGAATCTATATATCAAACGATTTGACAAGAGAAGAACAAGCCAAGAGAAAGATTCTTGTAAAGCATTTGAAAACAGCTAGGGAACGAAAACAAAACGCATACATAAGGAATAATAAACTGTACGTCAACGGCGAGGTATATAGCCCTGAAGATTTGGATTACGATATTGTGGAAGACTCAAAATTTGTGGGTTCTGTACAGCTAATAGAGCGCCCGAATAGCTGTCCTTCCACACCTACAACGGCCCTGATAGAAGCAGATGTGTTCAATAGGCCAGAAGAAAGTCTGCCTGTAATTGGTGCTGGTGTGGATCCCACCGAGGCCAGGAGGAAACCAGCGCTAAGGAGCAACTCAATCAGTTCCAGAAAGCCACCAGGAAAGGTGGATACCCCTATTGGAAGAAATCCGAATGTCCAGAAGAAGCGAGTTAATTGATAGTTGTTTTTTTGTATGGGTGTATATGTGTTTGTTTACATTTTTATCTGCATAGATAAGTGAGTAAGGCAATTTGATTTATTGTTTATTGTGTGAACGCGTGTTCTCACTGATATTATGTAAACTTTTAATTTATTTGCTTGGAACACTCTTGTTTTGGAGTTGTTGTCGCTAGATTGTGTGACACTGTGTTGATTTTCTATAGATTAAGATTTTTAAACATTTTATATGCGAGTTTGCTTTGTTCTGTTTCATTTATATTAATCTCCGTATTGCTCCAGTCGATTTTTTTGTGCTATAATCATGCATATTTTATATATGTGTGGGTACATGTATGTGTGTATATGTTTGTATATGTATATGTGTGTATTTTTTAGTCTCTTGTATTTGCACTTTTGCGAGGGGGAAATGTAGATTTAATCTATTGGTCGACTCGTTACTTTGAGTCGCATCTTGTACTTTGCATGCATTTAAATTGATTGGGGTTAGTTTTGTTCTGTTGTTTTGTTTCTTTCTCGAAAAATAGTAGGTTACTGTGGGATTTTTCAGTGTTTGTTTGTTGTGGTGTGTAGAGTTTCTACATTACTTGACATATTGTATTTGTTGCGATTTGTTGCCAGTTTTTACTGTAAAATGGATGCCTATATCCGAGACTATCAGGTTGAGAAAGTTGATACTATTGTGACGGATAGCATAGTTGACACGAGAGCGCAGCTAACTTATAGTCATAATGAAGGTTTTAAGATTTTTCACAATAATATTAGAGGGTTACAGAAAAATTTCGATGAGTTGCAAGTATTGCTCCGTGGTTTGGACTGTGCGTTTGATTGCATTTTCCCCACTGAAACTAGAAGGCTATATAACCTTGATATTTTCGGGATAAATGGATATGATCTGCTGTATAACGAAGGGAACATAAATATATGTGATGGGCTAATTATCTATATAAGACAGGGACTACACTATGGATACAGGGTGGTAAAATTAGGCAGTGTTAAAGCAGTAGAACTTATGGTAAATCATAAACATAAAGTAATAGATATATTGGCCTTGTATAGACCACCGTCAACGTGTCCTTCTGCATTTAATATGGAGCTTTACGAGTATTTATGTGGGAAATCATGGAAAGGTGAGGTCAATATCATGTTGGGTGATATTAATGTAAATATTCTTAGCAATGACGATTGTTGCCAAGAATACATCAACGTGCTGCAGGAATTTGGATTTTCTTCCTTGATAAATAAACCAACTCGTGTACAGGGAGTGAGCCAGACGTGTTTGGACCACATATTCATAAAAACAAAGGAACCCTTGAAATGTTTTCGACCAATAGTATTTCGGACAACATTGACCGATCATTATTCTGTTCTTCTTGGATGGGACTTTCAGACTGCTAGGGAACATGATAGCCAGGTAAGGTCGTTTAAGTCGTTTATTTACTATAAGAAGTTAAAAGATGAACTGAAGCGTGAGAGTTGGCTTGACGTTTACTGTAGTCAGGATCCAAATTGTGCTACAGAGTTAACAAACTGAGGCAGAGAATTGAGGGTTGCACCCGAAAAATAGAAATTAAGAAAGTGAACATAAAAAGAAATCCTTGGATAACTGAAGGTTTAATACAGTCCGTAGAGACAAAAACAAGATGTATAAAGCCCTTCAGAAAAGACCTTTCGACCTCGTTCTGCAAACAGAGTTTAGAACATATAGAAATGTTCTCGGTGATCTGATAAAGAAAGCCAAATGTGATTTCTATAAGCACGAAATCAATAAAAACAAAAATTGTTCTAAACAGATGTGGAAGTGTGTAAATGGTATCGCATCGAAGAACAAAGTCACCGAGATATAGGAAATTAAGGTGAATGGAAGAATCATCAAAGAAAGAGATATTATCTCTGAAACATTTAACAGTTATTTTGCCGAAGTGGGTGTAAAGCTGGCCCAACGAATTAATAGATCAGGAAAAAAGTAACACACAAATCTATCAAAAACAGTATATATTTGAATAAACCAGAGAAGGAGGAGCTTGAAGAAATAATAGGTGGACTAAAAACGAACAAATCTCCCGGAAATGACCGTATTGGTGCATATACCATCAAAACTTGTTCTAAATATCTGGTAGAGCCAATGACATATATAGCTGGTTTGGTTCTGGAGAGTGGTGTTTTCCCCAAAATTCTGAAAACAGCGGTAATTAAACCAGTTTTCAAATCTGGAGATAGGTTGGATATTTCCAACTACAGACCAATTTCGCTGATCTCAAATATATCTAAGATCATTGAAAAAATTATAAAAAAAAGGTTGTATAGTTTTGTCCATAAGTACCAATTAATATCAGAATGTCAGTTTGGTTTTCAAGAGGGTCGCTCTACGCAAGATGCAATTGCAGATTTAGCAGGAAAAATTTACAAAGCCATGGATGAAGCAGAACCATCGATATGCATCTACATTGATCTAGCCAAGGCGTTCGATACGGTCAGTCATCCAGATATGTTAGAGACCTTGGAAAGCGTTGGAATAAGAGGCACTGCTCTTGATTGTTTGACAGTTACCTATCTGAAAGAGAGCAGTGTGTGCTCATAGATGGTACGATGAGTGGGATGAGACCTGTACGTTTCGGGGTGCCGCAGGGGACAGTTTTGGGACCGTTATTGTTTGTTATATACTTCCTTATTCGAACTACCAATATCAGGTGAACTTACCAGTTTCGCTGATGATACCGTCGTGTTTTACAGGGGTAGTAGTTGGACAACTTTGAGAAACACAATACAACGTGAGCTTCCCATTTTGCTAGATTATTTCAGTGAAAAACTTTTGACAATCAACATGGATAAAACAAAATTTTCACCGTATGCTAGTTATAGATCTCACCTGCCGGACTTTACAGACATATCGTTTAGATATAATGGCTGTGACATGACGCTGTCCTCCAGTTCAACGATTAAATACCTTGGGGTGATCATGGACAGCCACATGAAATGGGATGCCCATGTTAACGAATTGGTCGGTAAGTTGAGGTGTTTAACTTACAAATTTAAATACTTAAGAAAATTCCTTGACTTGGATCATCTGAGGAGCTTATACTATGCATTGGTGCACACTCATATTAACTATGGGATTATTGCCTGGGGTTGTGTGGCGGACTGTTTTTATAAGAGGCTGGAAGTGATCCAGAAGTGGATACTGAAAATTGTCTACAACAGGTGCTTTGTTTACCCTAGTGATGCGCTCTTTAGGGAGTCAGGAATTATAGACCCTAGACAGACTTACATCCTAGCGCTTCTGATCCATACTAGAAAAAATGTTAATGCTTCCATTCGCATAGACCATGTCTATGGAACGAGGCATAAAGTAAGTTGCCTCAATGTTCCCACTATGCAGAAGACTATTGGACAGCGGTCTTATACTTACCTTGCTCCAAAAATATACAATGTTCTGCCAGAATCTTTAAAAAAGTTGAACTCTCTTTCTCTTTTCAAACGTAAAATTAAGTTGTGGATTGTTCAAATGACCAGACAAGAGGCCCACCGATTGATATATACTGGACTTTATTTCAACTCTTTATCACAGATTTCCTAGTTGCGGTACATAGGTATGTCAGTTTGTGGAAGTGTGCGTCTGATATGTGTTCTCTGTTACTTATTGTATTCATTACTACTTTTGTTTTCCGTACGTGTGTCAGGGGGTACGTGTGTTGTTCAAATGTGTTAATGTGTGGCTATAATTGTGCTGGTCTGAGTTACACCTGAGATTTGAGAACGTGTAAGTGTGCGATACTTTAGGTTGCGTATAATTATTTTATATATAGGTTTTTTGTGGCACGTTGTGTGCAAATTTTTGTTTATAAAAGTATAAGGAGATATAATAGCCCGCATGCAGGTTCGCCTTTGCGGGTCTTTCTCTCTCTCTCTCTCTTATGTTTAATTTGCCTTTGGATGTTAGCAACTAGTACTTTACATAATCATGTTAAGATCTGTAATTGTTAAAATTGTGATTATTACTAAAACTGTACTTTACGTGGGTAAATAAACATTTATTTATTTATTATTATTATTTATTATTTAATGCACTTTGAAACTGAAACTTGAAGTTAGTTACCTTATTGTTTTGCATATTTTCTGATGAAGTTATTTTGTCCCCGAAACAGACATCTAGGCTCTCATTTGTGTATTTAAACTTGAGACTTGAGATTGAACTATGTGGTGTGCACTGGACGGTGGGAACAAGTAAAGGAAGGGGATTTAAACTCAATGAAGTACTTCTCCCGGTGTTTTGACCAAGTTGTGTAATTATCCTCTTTATATCTAGAAAGACCTTCAGGTGAAGCTTCGTTTTACGAGGTGCTAAAATCCGAATATCAAAGACCTCGCCAGAGAGGCTATAGTCGATGAAAGACTTCGCGAATTCACAACCTTGGTATGAATAGGGCGAAAGGGCAACCCGAAGGTCAGCAATTACCTAAAAGCCTTGTAAAGTACGTCATAACATTGGGTGAGGTAATAGTAGATTTGTTATCTTCGCCGTTTAGTCAGTGAACAGTGATTTGGCTTGAATTACAACAATGCCTTTCCCCTGCGTCTCATACAACCTACACGACCAAAACAAAAAAAAACTTGCAAGTGGTATTTGGGTGAACCTTCTACTTCCTGACTTGCTCGCATCCGAAAATTAGAGACCTCGCCAGAGAGGCCATAGTCCAAGAAGGACACGGTAATTAAATTTATTTATCATAATGGAAGGTGGAAGAGGCAATCCAAATGCGCAATGCATCATTTCCCAGTAATTAATGGTCGTATAAGGGACGTAGAGGGAGGAACCGGTGAACCTCAAATGAATGTCCGGGTGTGGTGTCCTGTTCTGCGGTGTTGCTCAATCAGTCCCACAGTAATAAGATGAAATTAAAAGATGAACGATTAAAACTATAATGGAAATGAAAATGCAAATATCAATATTTAGTTCTACGCCACTGTGGAGGCTGAGAGTGACATCGGAGACCTCGATACGCACCAGGCCATTAACCCTCCAAGCGATCAAAATTCTTTATGCCAGTGCATTCCCCATATGTTTAGGATTAACCCCAGCCGCGTAGCGAAATGTGCCTGGATGTCTGTGCAGAATGTCTGTTCCACTGTACTTGTCAAATGGAAAGCATTGTTAAATAGACTAAGTGTTTGCGAATTTTTGCGTTTTTGTTTACAATGTCCTAACGCCTAGTCAGAACCTACACAACCTGTTCCTGCCCTAGACTTTCACGCCTCAATATGTTAATCCTGATAACCCAGGAAATTAGTCATCCTTGGGAAGCGAAAGTAGAAGCCTTTAAAGTAAGGTAAGTGAGTACATGGTTCTTTGCGACGATTTAGTGTAGTCAGCGATTTAATTGTGTATTAGTCAGCATTGCAAAATGGGCTAAAATACTTTTCTTTAAAATACAGAGTTTAAATTATGCATTCGCAATATCATGCTATGTTGCTACGTTAGTTGTATTGTTGTGTTGCCTTTTGTTAGTAAAAATTTAATCAGCTTTGGGGATATTACAATATATATATAGTGCCGATGACTCAAAAAATAATGAGGCGACTGCTGAAAATTGGTACGTACCTTCCTTTTGTAACTGACCTGGATAAGTTTGTTATCCAAAGAAATCTGACCAGTTTTTCCGGGAAAATTTTGGGTTATCTTTTGGAAAATTTTGGTGTCTCCGAGAATAACAGAGCTATGACACCCAAATTTGGCACTTACCCTACACAACGAAATATAGGTCTATAAGTTACAAAAAATGGCATTTAAAGAAATAGGTGCCACTGGTGATCAGAGGAAAACACAAGAACAAAATATTTTGTGTGATTAACCAAACCAATTGAATATTACACCAAACGGCTGAGTTTTTTTTTTTGAGGCAAAAAAGTCAAGAAGTCGCAATTTGAAACGTCAAAATTTGCAATGTTCAGACAACGAATCTGCAACAAATACCGATTATGTAGAAGAAATGTAATAATAAATGTGTTTTAAAAGCCTTAAGTTTCAGCTTCAACCATCATTGTCCTTCATTTTACTAAAATAATTTCGGAAAATCCATTTCAAATAGACCCTCTTTATGATAGTTTGGCAGTAGTTTTAGCTATAGTGTTTACGGTTTAATAGTCTATATTTTACCAAACTTTCGTAAAAAAATTCGTTATTGAGAAGATCGCGACTTATGAATTTTAAAAAGATTTCTTCAAACGAGCGCGAACTAGAACCCGTAAAACCCATATACGAGGTCAGCTTCAGTTTTTGTCTGTTTACACATATACAGGGTGACGCATTTCTACGACAAAGCTCAATATATATTATTATACAAGATATGAGAAAAATGATATACGTTAATTATGGGTGATGTCTCGAGCTGCATCTTATAAACCTATTTTGACAATCACAGGTAGCCCATAAGTTGTTGGTGATACACGCTTTATTTTTTTAATAGAAACCCCTTATGTTATTGCATTTCTGTATTTTCCATCGAATTATAATGCATGTTTGTAAGGAAAAAAATGATATCGTTCATCGTTTTTGAGCTATTTCAATTATTTTGCAACTTTTCACATTTTTGGCACATATCACAAATTGTGATACCGTGTTTTTACCAATATATATATATATATATATATATATATATATATATATATATATATATATATATATATATATATATATATATATATATATATATATATATATATAGCGGAGCCCCATGGGGATGACGCATTCAGAGAGCTTTTTGTTTGTATTACTCGTCGAAAAAATCGTGCTGCCGTATACAGGCACTCTCAAATAGCGGCTGAGTTTGAAGTTTTCGCAGAAATGTTTGTAGTGTTTCCGTAGAAATCATTTTTTGTAAGATTGTTGTGATATGTTGGTAATTAATAATAAATGTTTAGTAAGTTATTGTAAAAAAAAATTGTCGAATTTTTGTGAAAAATATTATTTAATGTAACATTACTGAAGGCAATTTCTATTTAAAAAAAAGGTGAATTTTTGTTTCAATTTTGTTCCTAAAGCTGTTTGTGAATATTTATATCTTGGTAGGTGTGTAAATAGCTTGGAGAGGTTCGTTGGCCAGGAAAATCGGACCAGTTTTTTCTGGAACTTTTAAAGTTTATTTTCGGAAAATGTTTATACTTTTTGAAACAACAAAGCTACTTCAGTGAAATATGGTACATTGTTAGTAATATATAGGTCATAGGTTATACTGCCAACCAAATGTCCTTCTTTTAAAAATAAGACATATTTGCCATTAAAAACATTTGGACGAAAATTCGCTACCATAACGCACTTGCTGCGACCAGACTTATTTATAAATTGAACAGCCTGTATTTTGTGTTTCAGAAGCGAAGGGCACGCCCTCTGCTCAATGTTTTATATCACAGTCCCTATACCTACAGACTCTAGTTTTTGAATACTTTTAGAATCACATTTCATGATTCCATCAGATTCTGTGATTAATTAGCTGATTTTCGAAGACAAATATTTTCATTAACTTTGGTAGAAAAATATAAGAAATAATTAATTTGATAAAAAGTTGATAAATTGTTTTTACAAATGTCAAATGAAATTTTAGAAAGTGGAAAGTAATGTTTTTATTTTTGACAGCTTCTGGCATGAGAAAATGAGTATTTTTCCACTTATATTTTTCTTTGTTTTCAATGGTTCAATTTTATGCGAAAAGTAAAAAAAATACATTTTCCTTTTTTCAATCCTAATTACAGACTAGGTATATGGGTAATTTGAATTTTATGTATTTTTTAGCAATTTTTTTTTGTAAAAAATAGTTTTCGCAGAAAGTTTTTGTAAAATTTTTGTGAAATTTTGGTAGTTAATAATAAATGTTTAATAAGTTATTGTTAAATAAATTCTTATTTTCGCGAAAAAATTGTTTGCAAAATTTTTTTTGTAACTTTCGTCGGAAAGGTTTTTGTGAAGAATTATATATTGGTAGGTGGGTAAATAACTTGACGAGGTTCGTTGGCCAGGAAAATCGGACCAGTTTTTGGGGACATTTTAGGTTCATTTTCGGAGATATTTCGTACTTTATCAAACAATAAAGTTATTTTGTTGAAATATGAAACATTGTTCCCAAACTGGATGGGAATGTATTGCTATCTCCGTTATTATTAGAGATAGGGAGACGGTTAAATCAGCAATGTTTTGTAGAATTTCATGCTAGTTCCAAATATGACTTGTATTTTGCCCTGCCTCTTTTCGTTTTCAAGTTATTTTGTAAAAAACAAAATTTGTCGATTTCTTTTTTCTTCAATATCTAAGTAGGCGTTGATCTGACATGTCTAAGATTTGCACATTATCAGGACACTTTTTACAGAGTAATCTTTTTGTGCTATTCTCAACTTTGGATTGTCGTTTGTTTTTGAGCTACAGGTATCAACGTTTGTCTTGATTATGGCAGCCATATTGGAATTTTTACTCATATGATAGCCTGTAAGAAGAGCTTTCCAATGATGTACAACATGCTTGAGAAATCTTGTAATTGCACTGACAATTTTTAGAAAAAACGTTTTGAGGATAGTAGGCTATGAATTCCAATACCAGAAAACAAATGACAAAAAAAAAAGTGTTCAAAAAGCAGTAGTTCATGGAGTCCAACAATAGACTTCTACTTTTAACATAATTTTCCGTAATGATTCACGATAAAAAAATATGAATTTTGAGCACACCAATGAATCGGCCCATTATTACAAATGATATTTTACATTACAACATTATCCTAAAAAATTGTTATTATTTAATTAAATGGGTAAACCTAGTAAATAACTAAATTTACTAACAGAACTCAATAAAAAGTAGATTAATGATTTACGAAGACGCCTTTGAAAATTGTTGGATTTTTAAACGTGTCAACTGAAAAACAACAGAAGAAAGGTTGATATGGATATAACACTATCGCGACAATTAAGAATGCTGTCATTCTTAATTATCTGAACAATTCGAGGTGTATTTAACACGTTGCTTAAAATTTTGTACTAAATAGTATGTTGCCTGTTTATTTCAAATATTATTTAACAATTATGTTCAGTAATGAAGAATATTTTGACATGCTGGAATGTTATATTCGTTCTAACCGAAATACTGAGGCATCTGCAAATCCATATCAAAACAACTACCCAGAAAGACGACAACAAAATAGCAAAATATTTCGCAGGATATTGACCAATCTATTGAACGACGGTAGCTTCCACGCAAAGAAACTACCAAAGACTAGGAATGAAGAAAGAAATAATGCCGTCTTACAGGTTTCAAACGAAAACTAAGCAGGGGCGTGGTCCCTTAGCCTGGTCGTGCGCTGATCGTTCTCTTGATCGATCAACGCGTGACTTAGCTACTGGACTCCTAGAGACTGGCTCCACGTACCACCCCTGGCGCGACTGTCGGCAATGGGAATAACGCCCAGGCCGATGGTCTACTAAAGTCTCAAACCTTCACACACACATCATACCCACGCATACAAACACAGACACGAGACACATAGATCGGGTTGGGCTTTTAGGCCTTCGGCGCGGACTCCGAGGAGGGACTCCAAGCGGAGCCTGCTCTGGACCGGCAGCGCTGTGCAAACCAGGGCCGGCACACCTGGCGCCGTATGGACAGTACGGGGGCCCACCCTTGCCTTGGCCGGTGTAGGGGGCTGCCCTACCATCAATTCGAAAAATGCTCGATCGTGTCAGCAGCACCGGGTAGCTCCGGAACAGGGGGTTAGCTGCACGTTTCGGGTCGCCACGGCGTGGCCGCAGAGCCGCTCTTAACGGAATCAAGTCTCATCATGGATGAAGCGCCGGGGGCGGTGGGGGTGACCTCCCGTATCTATACGCTCACCAAACCATAAGCACACCTTCACACAAAATTCTTCTAGCAACCATGAACGAGGATATAAAAGATATAGGTAACGTGCCAAAAATAAGCGAGGAGGTAGTAGGTGGAGAGATGCCTGTCTCTCCAAGCAGTTCCATCAGGGAACTGGAAGAAACGCTCCTCCGCTCTCCTGTCGGGGCGACCGGGGTGGAACCGTACGGGTCCCTCGGGGACGTTGCAGCCGGGGGGCGAACTTCGTCGGCTGCGAGTCTGGCCGGGCCCATGGACGTGTCCATGGGAGGGGCCGAGGACGAGGAGTCGCGAAGGAAGCGGAAGAGAGGAAGAAAAAGGAAGTGGAGAGCCTAGAAAAGGAGGCGAGAGGGGGAGGAGCGGAGGCAGCAGCGTCGTCAGGGGGGTGTTGGCCCTCCAGAGGCGCAGGCTGCTTCGGCGGGCGGCCGCCGCAAATCCCCTCCGCCTCTGCGGCCGGTCGGGCTGCTTCCGAGCCGGGTGAACCCTCATGGATCGTCAGGGATGGGAAGCTGCCGGATCGGGCGGCCTGGAGGCAGGTGCGACGACGGCACCGGGTTGCGAGAGAAAAGGAAATGGATGCGATTGTCCTGCCGACGGGACCAGGCGAGGGTCGAGGTGTGGGGGAGGGGCCGAAAGGCTCTACCCCTGTAACGCCCCCCGGGCGGTCGGCAGAGAAGCAGGAGAAAAAGAGGTCTGAGGCGCAGCCGAGCCCACAGGGACGGAAGCTGGACAGGCGGCCACCGACTCAGGGAGGACCATCAGGCTCTCCACGGTCGAGGCTGCCAGGCTGGCCCAAGTCAACTGGGGGCACGTACGCGAAGCGCCCAAGATCAGAAAAAGAAACACCGCCGGAGAGGCGGGCCAAGAGGGTCAGCCGTGGGTGTGCGCCGGCGGCCGGGAGGGGAGCGGCTAATGTGTCCCCACTCCTTCGGGGGCGTGCGCGGCCGCGACCCGGCTGCTGGGGCGGACACTGACCCCTCGGGAACGTCAGCTCCGGCGGGAAGGAGGGAAATGCAGGTAGTCATAACCTCCAACAGGGGGGATGGCGTAGTCCTGACGGAAGAGGCGGAGCCAATAAGGAGGAGCTTGCTGGCGGGGATGTTGGACGCCATGACGGTATCCGACAGGGCGTTGCAGCTCCGCTTCCGCAGCTCTGGGATAGTCGATCCGGGGTGGTTCTTGGTGACCGCCGAGGATGACGAGTCCCTGAGTTGGCTCCTCAACGGCTGGTCCGGGGCGACGGTGGGGGAGATCGCCTTCTGCGCCGTAAGGGCAGGGGGCGCCCCATGGTTGGTCCGGATCGGCTTTTGGCTCAGAAGTCATGAGGTGGACCTAGAGGATGTTGTCAGGATGCTTGCGCTCCAGAACCGCTCGCTCAATGTTGAGCAGTGGCGGAACCTGGAGACGGCAGGAGGACCTAGGGCATGGCGTCTGGTCTTTTCGGTGGGGCCCGGGGTGGCTCGCGAGCTGGACGGGCAAGGCTGTCCTGGAGTATAAGGTGAGTAATATTAGGCTTAAGGTTCTGATGTGCAGCCTTTATGTTCCCTACGATCGGCGAGAGTTGCCTCCGTCGGAGGAGTTGGTGCGTATCGTCGATTTCGCGAGGGTGCATGGGCTACAACTGATAATAGGCTGCGATGCCAATTCTCACCACAGATTGTGGGGCAGCACGGATACCAACCCACGCGGTGAGGCTCTACTAGAGTACTTGGCTACAAAGAACCTAGAGGTATTAAATAGAGGTACAGCTCCAACGTTTGTCAATCGTATCCGACAGGAGGTGATCGACATTACGTTAGCGAGCAGAGGAATAACGGAGGATATATCTAGCTGGAGGGTGACGGAACACATATCAATGTCTGATCATCGTATGATCAGCTTTGAATTGGATGTGGACCGTGAAAAGTTCTCCCCCCAGGAGAAATCCAAGGAAGACCGACTGGGATGCCTATCTAATAGGCCTCGGTGGGTCGCCAAGGAGCCCAGGGGGGAGTAGACTCTCTATAGAGGCGTTAGATAGCGAGGTCAAGGCCCTAGAGGGGAAAATAATGGCAGCCTACGAGGCCACGTCACCACTTAGGGGGGAACCGTCCATCAAAGTTAGATTGTGGAACAGGGATCTCGCCGTACTACGCGGGGGGACTCGGAGGGCCTTAAACCGAGCCGTCCGAGAATCGGGTGAAGAGGCCTGGGACGAGTTTAGGACTGCCAGAAGGGAGTTTAAGAAGGAATTACGCCGGAGTAAGCGAGCTGGTTGGCGCGCGTACTGCGGGGAAGTCAATTCCCTGCCGGACGCAGCGAGGCTCGTAAGAGTGCTCAAACAGGAGTTAGGTAGTAATGTAGGATCTTTAAGGAAACCGAATGGGAGCTGGACAAGCACCGGTGAGGAGACTCTGCGTCATCTCGCCGAAGTTCACCTTGAGGGCGGTGGAGCCGTCACGGAGGCTGCCGAACCGGGCCGGTGGACAGTCCCGAATTCGGACTGGCAGCTGGCGGAGGGGGTGGTCACAGATGGCTCTATAACCTGGTGAGCGAGTTCGCTCAATTCAAATCCGCAGGCTGCGATGGGATTTTTCCGGCCCTGCTGCAGATGGGCCTGGATATACTGCTAGTAAATAGGGCAGCACCTGGGACCATCCCCTCCACTTTTTTCTGCGCATGCGCGATGACGTCACGCGCATGCGCATGACGTTGACAGTTGACAGCTGACCTGTCATGTTTGACAGCTGTCAACGTCACCTGACCTGTCAGTTTTGACAGCTGTCAACGTCAGCTGTCATCTGACCTGTCAGTTTTGACAGGTGTCAAATGTCATCTGACCTGTGACGTTTGACAGCTGTCAATGTCATATGTCACATCTGTCAAACGTTCCAAGATGGCTGACCTGTCATGTTCCATAGACAGCCGCAACCCGGGTTAGGTCTCTATGTGTGTTTGTCTTATGTCTGACCTGTGATGACGTCAAACGTTCCAAGATGGCAACCCCTGTCATGTTCCATAGATAGCTACAACCCTGGTTAGGTCTCTATGTTTAGTATTAACTGTCTTATGTCATATCTGACCTGATGACGTCAGACGTTCCATAGATAGCTGCAACCCGGGTTAGGTCTCCATGTGTTTGTCGAATACCAGCTGCCTGATTGTTTATTAAGGTAATGTTCGTATACATGCTGATTACCAGTCATCTGATTGTTTATTAAGGTTATGTAAGTGTTGTATGACAGAAGCATGCTTATTACCAATCATCTGATTGTTTATTGAGGTTATGTTCGCACACGTGTTGATTTCCAATCATCTGATTGTTTATTAAGGTTATGTTTGTATTTGTTATGTCGTCAACGTGCTATCTGAATGTTTGTTAAGGTTATGTTCGTACACACACACAGCTGTCTGTTGTTTATTGTGTTGGTAAGATGTGTTGTATTGAAGTTGTTAGGGTATTTCGTTTTTGGCGGGAAATTTGAATTTTATCGAAAATTACCATCTGTTATGTCCAGTGCTCTGACTCTTCGAGAAAGGGAATATTCTAGTGTAAATTGGTAGAGTGGGAGAATATTCCCTTTCTCGAGGGGGGAGGGCAGTTGGACACAGTTATTCGGTATAGTCACACACACATACATATATGAGAAAGATATATTGGTAATTTGAAATATGATTTTTTGAAAGAAAAGCATTCGCCTGAAATTAGATTTGAACCCACGAACCTCGAATCGACCATATACAGCTTTCTCAGATATCTACTACCGCTATACCAATAGCTCCACAGACGCATACGATAAAAGTTTGTTCGCCGTTATATATATATATATATATATATATATATATATATATATATATATATATATATATATATAAAACAAAACCAGTTGTTTACATATGATAATTTAAAACGTGTTTATCAGGCTGATGAGTGTGTGTGTGGGCGGTATCTCTATTACATTCCAATTTTAACATAATAGGAACGTTAATTTTAAAAACATTCGTAAATAGATTTTATAGTAAAATAGATTTAAACACGTTCCAATTAACATATCTAATATCAAATTCTAAAAACAAAAACGTTTAAGTAAAACTATTAAATCAATAACAAAACGTATTTACATATATATGCTAATTAACCTGTTTCTGGAGCTGTAATAAAACTGAGATCAGTTTTTACGTAGGTGTTTGTTTATGTGAGTGTTTCCTATTAGAGTGAATCCAAACAATATTATGTATATATAAGGAGCGATCAAAAACACAAGTAACAAAACTCGATTTAAAACATCAAACTAACTTTGATATACGAGGATTGTTTGATAAGTATTGTTTGAATGCAAACATATTGGTAAATAATATAAGAGTATACTTACATACAGCAAGAGACGTCATACTTGTTTCACAGCTTAACACACACTAACGTCTGTTGAGGTCTTGAATGGGTCGTTATAGAAATAACACCGTTGTTTAATGACATCCACTTGAACCAAACAAAACATATAGACGCCGTTGTTGATTGTTAACACACACACACACACACTCTATGACTAGAGAGTTATAGAGGTACAACGATCGTACACAAGCCAGTCTTGTGTTTGCTTCCGCAAAAACAAGAAACATCTAGTTCCATACTATGTCGTTCTCAATTGTTGGAGAGTCGACAACAAGAAACAGTCGTTTTAATATTATACAGAACACGGTGCGTTTCAAGTTGAATCCACTCAATAGCAGTGGCATCAATGATCCTGAACAATGGCTTAAGAACGGTATGCAGGAAATTTATAACCGAGTTATTAGAGACTTGAACAACGACACCAAAGTAGGCTTTACATTCTCCGGCTTGGATATAGACTATCGTGTGCCGTTTAGGAAGCTGTCGCTGTTGACGTTTGAAGAAGTGTGGTCTGAGCTGTACAAGATGTATCAGAGCAATAAGGGGGCCGTCGAAGGTGATGCCTTTACTATAACAGCGACCAGTCTAGGATCATCACAACACCAGCAAGCAACCACTTCACAAGGCTCTGGTTTGTCGACGCAGCAGCAGCAGCAGCAACAGCAGTTTAATGAAATCAATCTACAAGAGAGTGAAGAAGAACACTCCGCCGCGAGACCAACAACAACACCACAACCACCAACACAGGATGACAAGCAAGAACTGAATGATGAGGGTCTCCGTTGGTGTGCCGTTTATTTAAAACGCTGTCCACCAACAGAGAGAAGCTGTTGTGACAAATGTTTCATCAAAAATGGTCAAAACTTGGGAAAATGGCTACCATACAACGAACACTCATGGGAAAGTTATGAAAATTTCGTAAAATGGCAATACACGTACGACAGGAGGAAGGTTACATGTTCACACTGTAATAAACAAATGTTGAGAACATCCATTTATAGACACAAACAAATATGCCTAAAGAGACCTGACGTCGATCCTAGGCCTGTAAACGAGTAAAAAAAGTCTGTCACTCTGTACACGTGTTCATAACAGAATACATAACACAATAAAACAGAGAACAAACAACATCGTTATGACTCATATCCTGTAGAATGACATCATCCCATTATTCGTGTTTGAACCTGTCTAGAATACAACTGTTGCCAGAACAGGATGGATGACATCATCCATAAACCTGTTTGAGCTTGTCTGTACAGTTATGATCTAGGTGTTAGTTCGGTTAGGTGGCATCCTGCCATCAGTTGTGTTTGAGCTTGTCTAAAAGCTAGTTTAGTTGGTGTACGTTGAACAAGGTGTAGCTAAAAACTAATATGGTGCAGAATACGCGAAAACGAAAATCTCTCAACACAGAAAATACTGGTAGAGGTGTTGGTGGTGGTAAAAAGCTTAAAGTGTTACAAGATGTCTTGCTGGCTAACGCAGTTGAAAGTATTATGACAAAAGAAGAACCTAAGACGTGGGATAATATCATAGGTGAACTGTACACAAGCTATCCAACAACAACAACAGACACAAGTGAACCGAATAATCTCTCTGATATTAGTATGAATGCTGCAGATCCTACAAACATACAAACAACCGAATATCAGCCTACACACGATGAGATATTCAATGAGAAGTTGTTGGAGATCAATCAGAAAAGTATGGAGAAAAAACTAAAAGCACAAGACTGTGAGCTCGTTGGTCAGACAACGTTTTCGCTGTTACCAAACGGTGAGAAAATACTCACGATCGGTGCTGACCCCCTGCTAAACTTTTTGCCTCTGGTTATGGTTTCACAGAAAAATTGTAACATACCTGTGTTTTTCGATATGTGGACCTTTGAAGAATTTTTAAACGTGTTACCCACCATAATTTACAACCTGGAAAACCAATCACAGGGTACAGACAAAAGCGGCGATTCGTATACACTTACTAAATACTTGGTTCAAACACAACGAAAATCAGTGTTTTTTAAGTTTAGGCTGTGCAGTGATGAATATGTCACTAATTTCAACCTAAGCTTGGAATCATTGAAAATACTAGAAGATGTTGGCTCTGTGGTCAAAGACTTATTGTTGGAATTACGTTTTAGGAGTTTCTTCGACCTAAACATGTTTATGGCTGACATCAGATCGGAACTGTCCAAGTTCAGAGACAGGGCAGTCATACCTTGTGCCTTCTTCATTGCCCGGTTAAAATACTCTGAGAATCTGTGTATAGTGTGTGAATTTATTACTAAATATCAACTTGTACTGAAAGATATGCTAACGTGTAACAGATTTACCTATAACACTAGTTGATAATAAAAATATATGTGTAAAAATCTCTGTGTGTTTTATTAGCTGTATTTTCTGACAACCATTCGTATGCGTGAATGCATAAAGGAGGATTTGAAATAAAAAAATACTTTTAACATGTTTGCTTTATTCATAACATAATACAAGTTATTTAATGTCTTTGGTGTTGACCCAGGAATTATGGGTCCGATCAAAACCAAGCCATTTCACGTAAGACTTGGGGCCTTTTTTTCTCAACACTCGTTCGATTAAATACAGGTCAGAAGATAAAGTCTTTTGTAGTTCTTGCTCATAAAACCCTCCGCTGATTGGTTTGCCTTGCATGTCTTCTAGTAAATACGTCACTGGGATAGTGGGGTGCACCGTGGCCACCTTAAACAACTCTGTGGACCAACGTGGTGTATAACCTTTCTCAAATAATGTTTTTGCCTTGCTTATACGTACAACATCGCCCACTTTAAATTTAGTTTGTACAGACACCGGTATGGTGTTGGAATAGATGTGCTTACGAATAGCTGCCTCGTTTTTCCTAGTGACATCCAGAGGTTTGACACCTGTGGTACGATGAATGGTTGCGTTATATGTAGCTGTGACATTGGGTAGGATATGTAGCCACTTGTAAGAACCAGACAAGTGAAAGTTTTTATATATCTTCTCATTCAACGTACGTATGACTCGTTCCACCATTGCCGCCTTCTTCACACTATAGGTACTGTAATGATTGATGCCGTATTTGGTCATTAGGGCCTTAAATTTAGCGTTGTAGAACTCCTTGCCAAGATCAGACTGAATGTGGGATGGTGCTGTGCTGTTAGCTAAAATATCGGCCATGGCTTTAGTCACCTCTTCGGCGTTTTTAGATTTAAGCGGACGCGTCCACACATACTTTGAAAAACAATTGATCACCACCAGAATGTACTTGTAACCGGAGTTTTCACGATGATAGTCTGTAAACTCGGCCAAATCAATTTGCCACAAGTCATTCAAACCTCTAATTATGGTCTTTCTACGTTTAAACTTGATTCTAGCAGGCTTGTACAACTCGTTTATAATTTGTTTCTTAGCATCAGATGGTTCATCGTTACGTGTTTGTTGTTGTTGTTGTTGCCGGCGACGCTTCATGGTGATGTTGGATTTAAAAGTATCCACTGATTTTTGTCTATTTCACCCAACTTCTTCTTTAGCTTTGGGTTCTTTGACAGATCGATATCTTTTAAAACTTGAGCTGATATGGTCTTGGTTAAAGTTTTCAATTTCTGTTCCAATTCGTGCTTCAAATCGTTCAACTCAGGCTTATGCACAGCTTCTAACACAATGGCCACTAGTTTTTGTGTCACTTCATCTTTATTCTTCAGATACTCGGCTTTATGTTTCTGATAGTCGCCCACCCAGGCATCAACAACTGATTTAGTTACGCCATCTGCTGCATCGATAGGGTTGGCTACGTTACACAATCTATGGTTTTGTACGTCGAAATCACCACTTGCAGTTCTTGGGAAAATCTCTCGTTGAACCACGCGGTTGTGTAGAGAGCTGTTGCTGTTGAAGTTTGCAGCAGTACGACCAAACTTGTCGATAGACATGATGAAACTGATGGTTGGCGTGTGTTAACTCTTTATATGATGCGAGCCTCCTTCAGCTCCTCCAAGATTGACTGTATCTCGTTGTTATGAGCATTATTACCTGCAACTTGGGAAGCCACGAGAAGACGAAGTCTGTCAACCAGTTCGTTCACATCATCCCAGTATACATATTCTTTCTGTTGCTTAGTATGTAGCATGTATGGCATACCATGACCTAAAGTTACTGAGGAAGAGCGCGCTCTAGCACCTTCTTGTTTCTCTAAAATTGGTTTTATTACATGTTGATATTTGGTAGAGGTGTTTCGCAGAACGTCTTCTTTAGGATTGTTTTCTTTTCTGTGAAGACTCGTAGCTGCCATAATGTCTGCATAGTCACGTAAAGCGTTCTTATTTTTCATAGCACTCATACCTGGTTTTCTCAAAAACATCAATTCCAATAGGTGTTGAGTGCCGTAATATCTTCTGTCACCAACAACAATTTGAAAGCTTTCTCTATTTCTAAAATCTACGTCAGTAACAACAAATTTAACAGGTTTATTGCCAAGCATCCAAGTATTGGTGGCTTTATCATAAGTAACACCATAGGTTTGATCACATAGCTGATTATCTGTGAAATATTTATCAACATAATAGCGAACAACTACAGGATACGAACTTAACGCTTGGTCGTAAATAGCTGCCGGTGTATTTGCTGCGGCATCTAGTTTTCTATAAGCTTTCGTAACCCACAATTCAGGTTCGGGTTCAGGTTCAGGTGATTCTGCTTCCAACTCAAACGTTTCATCATCACTAAGAAATTGAACTTCCTTCTTTGCTGCTGGTGGTGGTGGTGGTTTGACATCAAGTTCAGTTTTAGTTGGTTGCTGTTGCTGCAGAGTTGTTTGAGCAGTAGCCAACGCTGTGCTTGCTGTGTTTCTAGATATAGCATCCAATGGTTTTAACAGAGGTTTATATAAACGGTGTAACGTTTCATCCGTCTCTGTTTTGCCCAGTTTCAAAGCTAAATATTTGTTTCGAATAATCTTTGATAAATCGGCTATTTTACGTTTGATATTGGGCGGTTGTGTTGATAGTTTTTGTTGGCGACGATGACTTTTAGATTTTTTCGCCATGCTCACCGTATGTTGAACACATGAAGACTAACACACACTCACACACGAGGCAGTTTAAATATATATAAAATGATCGAAGCCTTTGCGATACCGCCCTTGTGCTAAATCACAATCTTTAACGACCACCATCACATCATGCTTGGTCTGCCAACATTCACCACACAGTGTCTTGAACTTTTCAAAAGTCATATCGGTGGTCACATGATCATCATACACATGTTTAAGATTGGTTTCGTCTTGTTTGAATAACACAACAACGTTTGCGTTGTCACGCACCAGTTGTTTTGGTACTTTGCTGTATGTCTGACAAAGATAGAAGGAATCAATGTTTTTATGCCTGCCCATACTAAAGTATGCTCTTATTTTATCTTGTTTGTCGCAAGCTACATCATCAAATATAAACACAGAGTTGTCCAAGGCATCTCCCGGATCTAATATGTCATCGTTTTCTCGATAAGGATAGTAACCAACACCCTTTGTAGCATCCAACACCTCCTTTAACATCTTGTATTTCGGTTGATACAGTGACTTTGAATACACATAAACGTTTTCAAACTTTAAACCGTTTGCTTCAAACAGTAAACTCAGCATGACATTGGTTTTACCACAGCCACTAGGACCACATATCAAACAACGTACCGTGTCGGGTAACAGAAGACCGTGTCTGTGTTGTGTAACTGTTTCCACACGCACCACATCGTCCAAGTTTGTAACTGGTAGGGCTGTTGTTGTGTGTTTTACGATACGCATCGTTAACTAGACTAACACCAACCTGCTTGTTGTAAGTATAAATACAGGTGTTTAATACAGCTCCGCTTTAGTATCAATGTTGGTCATTAAGGGTGAAGGCCTCGTTAACACACTCATCAACAAACTGCCTGTTGAGTTACACATACCCGGTTATCAGTTTTGTGGTCCAGGCACTAAACTTAAAGAACGTCTTGCCAGAGGCGATCAAGGTATCAACCCGCTAGATCGTGCTTGTCGAGAGCACGACATCGCCTACTCTCAATCCAAACAGTTGAGTGACAGGCATCGTGCCGACGAGGTGTTGGAGCACAGAGCCAAGGAACGAGTCAAGTCAACGGACGCAAGTTTTGGTGAGAAGGCGGCCGCTTGGAGTGTAGCAAAACAATGAAAGTTAAACGAAAACTTGGTATGGGTGTGAACAAACTCAGAAAAACTAGTAAGAGAAAAGTCGGTGGTAAGGTACCGTTTAAAAACATACTGGCTTTGATGCGCGGCGCTATCAATGTGGGAGAGGAGGTGTCGTCTGTGAAAAATCTACTGCATGTAGCGAGAGAAGTCATCAAAAACGCAGGTGGTCGAAAGCAAGTTAAGGTACCGCGAGTTATTCCAATACCCAAAAGCGGTGGCTTCCTTCCGCTGTTACCTCTTATATTTGGTGGGCTGTCAGCACTAGGAGCTCTGGGCGGCGGTGCTGCAGGTATTGCTAAAGCTGTGAACGATGCCAAGTCTGCGAAACAGAAATTGGAAGAGGCAAAACGCCACAATCAAACAATGGAGGCCATTGCTGTGGGTAAACGAGGGAGTGGTGTGGGTGATGGTTTGTACATGAAGAAACAACTACGAAACTACGGCTACGGTTTGTATTTACACAAGACAAAAAACGTGTGATACCTTTACCAGCAAGACCTCTAACAAATGTAGATCTTGTCAAGTTTGCTGGTAAAATGAAAATCCCATATTTTAGAGGTGTATACATGCGAGAGGAGCTACCTCGCAATGGACCACGTAAAAATGAATCGTTCATCATGAATTTGCAAACACACAAGGAGCCAGGCAGTCATTGGGTCGCTGTGAGGAAACGCGGTGACATCGTTGAGTACTTTGACTCGTATGGAAACTTGAAGCCTCCTGTAGAGCTGCAACGTTACCTTAAAGACTATTCCATACTGTATAATCATGATGTGTATCAAACATATAACACAATTAATTGTGGTCATTTGTGTTTAAAATTTTTGCAATAAAAGACTCAAACAGTAACCTGTGTGTATCAGTCATGTCGCTAACGTTCGAGTTGAAAGGCTCTACGTCCACCCTGTCATTGGATATATTTCCACCGATAGTGTTGGACCCCCGGTTCGATCATTCGGTGGCACTCTCGAATTTTCACACATACAACACCATACCAAATATAGAGACCGGTTGTAATAAGTTGCATTTTTATTTTACACTCGACGCCGAGCCTAAGAAAGATGCTGTTATACAAGAAATAATAATTCCCAATGGAGCATATGAAATTAGCGATATGGAACGCTGTATCCAAAATGATATGGCCCGTATCTATCTCAAGTTGAATAATTTTCCAGAGGGTGCCGCTGTTGACGATGCAAGTAAACTGTTCAGTTTGAAAGCCAACAACAACACTTTGAAGTGTGAGATACAGTGCAAGTATGACATTGATTTGACAGTGGACGCCTCAATAGCTCCTCTCTTGGGTTTTTCCTCAACCAGATCTCTTATTAAGGATGTGGTGCACGCATCCGATTTACCAGTGGAGATTGTTAAAGTGAAAACGATCCGTTTGGAGTGTAACATAGTAAGCGGGTGTTACCACGAAGGCAAACCCTCACACACACTATACGAGTTTGCTCCTATGGTTGATCCGGGCTATGCAATCGACATAAACCCCCACAGTAAACTGTTTCTACCCGTCAACACACGTATCATCTCCCATATAAATGTAAACATCATCGATCAGAATGCAGTACCTGTGAACTTTCAAGGTGAAGAGATCATCGTTATATTACAGCTGAGCAAGACACCAGCGGTATGTTAGTTATAAATACAGGTGCCGACGAGCAACATCGGTCAGTATCGTTGTTGTCTGCATCACAGACGGTTCTATCCGAAGAGAACGTACAGTTTCTACAATCATTGGGTTACGATGTCAAACAAACTACATATCTTCGCAGACCCCGTTCACGACGAATCCATCAAGGGAGAAGAAGTACACACGTACGCTCCGCAAACCAGATCATTTGATTACAACGACACATGTGAGTTTGCCATCAACCAACAAGATGTGTTTTACGATTGGTCTTCGGCAGCTCTCCTGATCAGCGGTTCCACTGAGACAACGGGTACAACTGGTGATGTGTCGGTAACAGCGAATGCGGCAGCTCATTTGTTCTCCTCTGTGGCTGTTGAGATGTGTAATCAGATTATCGAACATGTTAGAAACCCAGGCATCGTTACAACAGTCCGAACATTATTACAAGCCAACAGCGATGAAGCACGAGCTCTCATCCCAGCCAGTTGGCATCCGAACGAAAGGAACACCATGGTGAAAAACAACAGATTTTGCTATTGCCTACCGCTCAGCTATCTGTGTAATATTTTCAAAGATTACAGAAAAGTGCTTTTCAGACGTTTGTTGGTACGCCTAACACGCGGTCAGAACGATAGAATTTGCTATATTCTGAGCGGTGTAGCAGGCGCTGACAAAGCTATAAAGTTTAACATTGAACATATGGCTTTGCAAGTCAAACACATACACCCCAGCGATGTGCTACAACAGCAGCTGTTGCAATCGATCGCTCAAGATAAAAAGATTCTTATACCGTTTAGAAAATGGGAGATGTACGAATTACCGAATGTAAGTAATTCAACCAAGGACTTGTGGTCTGTAAAGACCTCATCAAACACCGAACGACCTCGCTTTGTTATCGTCATCTTTCAAACGGATCGCCACCACAACCCAGGAAAAGATATTAACCAGTTTGATCATGTGGACGTTCGAGATATAAGACTGCACCTGAATTCAAAACAAATTCCGACCGAGGGTATGAATCTGAACTTTGGGCAAGCAAATTATCTGGAAGCATATAAAAACATGATTGAATTTCAACGAGCATATCTCAGTAGAGAACCACAGCCTACGTTGGATTACAAAGCTTTCGCAAAATATCCCATGTTTGTGTTTGATTGTTCAAAGTATACGGATTCCATCAAACCGTCTACTGTCGATATCAAATTGGAAATGGAAAGTAACCAGAACTTTCCCAATAACACTAAATGTTTCTGCATAATTATACATGATTGCATCATCGAATACTCACCACTCTCTAACGTTGTTCGTTCTATCATCTGAGTATGGCATACAACGTCGTTCCCCCACCTCTCAACCTAGAGATCTATATATAAGCCGATGTGGAAGTATAGTGGATGGGGCAGTGTCAAGATGAGGTTCGTCGTTGTCGACACTCAGGGTTTCTGTCTCCCCGACTTCACACCTAAAGAACTAGTAATTTATAATGGGTATCAAACTGTACAGTATGTGTTTAAGCCGCCACAACCAATGCGTTTTCTATCTGCTGATGTAATCAAACAAGTCAAGTTTCTGCAGACCCGTCACCATTGTATCGACTATAATTATGGTGCTGTTTATTTAGAAGAATTACCAAATATCCTGATGAAACACATCGTCGAACAACAGGTGGACAGAATCTATGTGAAAGGCGAGAATAAACAGAGATTTCTGACACAGATGCTCCTCACTTGTGGCTACCGTGTGGACGTGATCAATTTAGAAACAAACGTTGATTGTCCTACGTTGGTGCCAGACATTCCTAAGTGCATGCATCACTCACCAGGATACACTAGAAGCTGTATATGCAGCATCAATAATTGTATGCTATTATTTTCGTATGTTGTAAACTTGTTACCGAAATAAAAAGTTGATATAATTATATATATATATATATATATATATATATATATATATATATATATATATATATATGTTTTTCTAGTACCCCTTAACAAACCTTAAAACTAGTAAATAAAACACAAGTGTTTATTTTATATATTTGTATTAGCAAACACGTTTGCGATACATGTGCAGATAAGTGCTATATTTGAAACAAAAATACATCAACATGAATATGGTAAGACATGTGAGAAAGCCAGTGGCTATAAACACAAAAATATACTTTGAAGTGAACAGCTGGGTGTCAGTCAACACAAGAGTGGTCCAATCAGGTGTCTCGCCCCGACTACCATTATCAAACAGAAACATAACTTTGTAACGTATCACATCAGATGACATACTTTTGGCTGACATGTTGTATGTTGCAAGTGGGGCTAGGTCATCGTTGTGTAGATATGTTGTTGTTGTAAGAGCTGACCATATCATGCAGTCATCGGTGTCGAAACAAATTCGTACTTCTGTTACATTGGGTGGCTTATGAATATACAACACATTCTGACACAGTGCTGATAGAACGATGAAACTTGCTTTAAAAAGAACCATGGCGAATGTTGTGGATGTCTGTCAATACTTGTTCTTGAGCGTAGTGCAAACACTCCAACATGTAATATTTAAATGCTGGTGTTACAGTGTTGAGTAACGTTTTTATAGTTTGTATGGTTTGCGGTACACTGGCGTCCCATCTACCCAGATCGTTTAATATTTGCACTAGGTTTTCCATAAAACACGTGTAAGTCCATGTAAATTGTGATTCTTTCAGATAGTTCAGTCTTGCTTTAACCAACACCTCAAGTCTCAGCAGCTGTTCTACACACTCTTCGTTTAAGAATAGATGCATAGATGTGAAACCGTTATCGATACACAAGGCTTTTTCACTTAGCACGTTTGAATAGGTTATGCGGCAGTAATTAAGATGATGCACTATAAAGCTATTTGGCTCGTCTTCACCTTTGAGATATTTCCTACACAGCTCACGTATGTTGTCTAGGAAATCGTAAAAATCCCACTCTTCCAAGGCCAAATATTGGTTTTCTTTATCCAACGCCAACGGATTGACAAATTTCACAACATTTGTAAAGTCGTTTCTTGCACTGATGCCGGTAATCAATTTCAAGGATCGTCGAACACTAAAAGTGGTTTCCATCAACAGCCTGTCGTCAGCTTGATACTTGTTAAATAAGACTCGTCGCGTTCGGTGTTCTGTGAAATCGGGGCCATCGTTTTCATCAACGGCACAATCGTCGTCGTTGTTATCACTCTCCGACACCGACATATTCATGTTAATACAATCGCAAGACATGTTTACACAAACTCTTTTAAGTTTAGACTGAAGCTTGCTGACCATGTTAAGTAGGTTTTGTTGTTCCCCCACCACAAACCTCGGTTGAATGGTTCTGATTGGTTTCCTGGTAAATTTTACAAATCTATTGCGATCACTAAATACTTTAGCATATTTCGTGCTACACTGCATGATCATCCAGATATTTCTGCCAGACTTTAACAAACTTGTCTACAGCAACACAATCTTTGTTCTCATATCTATCCCAATCAGCATTGGTTGGAAGACTGTCGAAATATTCGCTACAAATTGTATATAACATGTCGGTGGCGTCTGTACGGTGAAGTTTTCGTGTTAGAAAATTAATGGATTTAGTACGTTCAGCATCATCATCATTTAAATTAGAACTGTGCTTTAATATATCGTTTAGGTGGTCTGCAACCTTGTGGATGTCATCACAGCTTGAAAACTCAAATTCTTTATTAAACCCTTCTCTCATCGTCTCGAGTGTTTCGTGTTTGAGTTCTTCCTCGGTTGGCGGTTCAATTCCAATGTTCGTTGTTTCGAGTGTGACCTCATCAGCATCATAATAACTTTTATATTGATTTTTTGCTTCTTTAGGTAAATATTTAAAAAATGGTTCACTTAACAGGGTCCCCGGTTGGTGTTGAATGAGTGCCACAGCAAAAAATTGTGTAGAACAAAATCCACTTAAATATAAGTCACACAACTCAACCATATGTCTACTTTCATATTCTTCGGCTTCGGACTTACGCCCGTCTCGATAAGCTTGTTTTTGTATCTTTAACACTAACAGTCTGACTTTTGTGGTGTCGTTCTCACTATTCATTCTCGTTTCATCTGTATACCACGGGGCTTTTTTTGTATAAAACTAAATAGCCTCTGTGTGGACGGTTTGTTTATCGTAATAACGTATGTATTGATTTTTTGCTTCTTCGGGTAAATACTTGAAAAACGATTCACTTAACGGAGCTCCTGTATGGTATCGAATGAGCGCCAAAGCAAAAAATTGTGTAGAGCAGAACCCACTTAAATATATGTCACACAACTCGACTATATGTCCGCCTTCATAATTTTCCCCTTCAGAATCACGTTCGTCGATAAAGGCTTCTTCTTGTATCTTTAACACCAACTGTTTTAATTCAAATTCACAGTCTTCTTCAATCAATCTATTTTTGTGTCCATACCATAAGAAACTGTTAAACGGCATAGTACAGCAACTAATAATATAACCGAACTTGCTCACTTATTTATACCCACGAACTAGTATGCGTGTATGTGTGTGTGTGGGTGTCTACAAATACGTTGTTTCTTATGGGAAACCGTGTCAAACACAACTGCAGGGGTGATGTCAGCCAACGGAAATTACACTAGATAACAATTGTACAGACAAAGCTCAAACAGGTCTATGGATGATGTAATCCTTCCTGTTAAGACAACAGTTGTATTCTAGACAAGCTCAAACACGAATAATGGGGTGATGTCATCCAACGGAAATTACACTAGATAACAACTGTACAGACAAAGCTCAAACAGGTCTGTGGATGATGTAATCCTTTCTGTTATGACAACCGCCAGCGGCTGTATTCTAGACAAGTTCAAACACGAATAATGGGGTGATGTCATTCAACGGAAATTACACTAGATAACAACTATACACATAAGCTCAAACACGTTTATGAATGATGTCATACTTCCTGTTATGATAACTTTTAACGGCTGTATTCTAGACAAGTCCAAACACGAATACCATTTACCCATCAAGGGGGCCCCCTACAGCAGTGTTATTTAACTCATATATTGAACTGCTGTCGAGTGTACTCTAGACACTCTTAAACAGAACCAAGGTCTTGTTGACAAGGAATAAAAACACATATACATGCTGGTAAATATTTTTATTTTCATACATTAATATGTTAAGCTAAGTGTCAGCTGTTTGATCTGTTAAACAAATATTTTGAACAAGTTACACACTATATATAATCATTAGAGTCTTCAATATTTGCTGGTTGGTGGTAAGTGTTATCCTTTGTATAGCTGATAATCTTTTGTAATAGCAGACTGAGTTGCTCATATAGACTGCGGGTCGGGCATTGAATACCAAACATAGATAAATCTTTACGGCCTATTGTAACGACCTGATTGGTAAACTCATCAAATTCGTAATATTTATTTTTCCGAAATATGTATATCCGCCCATTGGTGTACCGGAATGCGCCATCAATCTTAGCTGGCAATTCAGGAGAAAATTTGTCTATATAACCTGCTTCTAGTCTATAGAAAACAGCTCCCTTCTCACCGATGATTTCATACATGTTGTCCGAATGAAATATAATGGTTTTTCCTGTATATGTGTTTACCATTGCATTTATCCGGTCAAACCTCAACGTATTCAGATATGTGAGATTATTGAAGGGGGCTACGAATGTAGCTTGTATGCTAGGAAACGCAACAATGCTGAATGTTTCGTCATTGGTAAACATGACCACTTCACCACCAGGCCTCTGATATATATGTTTAATTTCTTTTAAATTTTTCAAATGTGGTAGCCAATCTGTCACAAGTTTTACCTCCGGATAGGGACCCTTCATATTGTTCAACGGGACAACCCACACCCATTTCTTATAAAACAGATACATGTTGTGGTTTATAATGACTAACGGTCTGATCTTGCCTATATAATTACACAAGTCCATAGTGTTTTTGGTTTCAGGTTTTACAGCGAACGCCTTTGGTTTTATCGAAGGTTTCGTTGTAGTCTTTGTTGTAGTCTTTGATGTCTTGGTTGTAGGTTGTGTTGTTGATGTTGTTGTTATTGTTGTTGTAGAGCGTTGCCCATACAGCTCCTGCATTCGTTGAATATCTTCGTCAGATATACCGGACCCAGCATATGGATACATAAGAGAGTTTTGATTGTTGGAGTGTTTGAGTCCTAAACCGTGTCCCAGTTCGTGAGAATAACCATATAGTATGATGAGCCATTTGATGCGTGTGGTCGAAGGTTCCACGTGAGATTATTGCTTATGTGGATCTCTATGGGTGTATTGGCAATATTTGGAAAATAAGCGTGTCCTAAAACATCACCGCCAATTGGATATGCACACGGTTGCCCACCTCTCAAGTAAAGATGTTGGTTATCACAAAGACTTATAACTATGTTCTCACTAAATTCAAATTAATATGTTGTTCCCATTATTTGAATGCTTTTTGTGTTAGCACTAGTACTGTAGGATCTGAATAATGTATGTACCATTTCAAAGTTTTCTTTTTCCATATAGGTTTTACTGTTAATAAGGAATTCTGGGAAAAATCTTCTTCACCACATCGTTTACGTTTCATCAGTTTAATGTCTCTACTAGTCAAATTGTTACTTTCGGGTAAACTGAAAAACGTTTGAAACATGTTTAAAGCCTCTGTGAAAGCTTCTGTCTTCTCTAACATCGTTAGCTGGTCATTGTTAGTGATATTACTGCTTAAATAACCATATTTGATGAGATAATCGTTGGCCAGTTGCCTGTCTGTTTCACTTACATCCTCTCCACAGGAGGCACTTAGACAAAGAACACAGATACTCAAGAGTAGCTTGAACATGACTGCTCTCCACGTTTACCAGCGTTATACTGTTCAGCTCTCGCTCTAGCTGTTGTTAAATAGTTGTCTGTCTGTCGGTGTGTTATTACATACATCTGTCTGTCAGTCTAAGCAAAGCCTTCGTGCTGTCATGACCTATGTGTGTGTGTGTGTGTTATATCCTTTCAAACAACGTGTACAAGCTCCAACAAGGTTCTATATGATACTTGTTGACAATCAATTGTCTGTCTGTCTGTCTGTTTTTGCTGTTTTACCAGTGTTACTCACTCTAGCTGTTGTTAAACAGCTCTCTGTCTGTCTGTGTGTTATTACACATGCATCTGTCAGTCTAAGCAAAGACATCAAGCTGTCCCGTGTGTTATATCCTTTCAAACAGCGTGTACAAGCTCCAACAATGGCAATCAGCTGTCTGTCTGTCTGTATCCTGAACACAGGAGACACCTGTTCAGTATGTGTTAAGCTGTGAAACAAGGATGACGTCTCTTGTTGTATGTAAGTACACTCTTGTATTATGTCTGTTTGCATTCAAATAACAAATACAAACATAACCTTAACAAACAATCAGATGATTGGTAATCAGCATGTATACGACATAACAAATACAAACAAAACCTTAATAAACAATCAGATGACTGGTAATCAGCATGTATACGAACATAACCTTAATAAACAATCAGCATGCTTATGTCATACAACACATACATAACCTTAATAAACAATCAGATAGCGGGGGAATCAGCATGTATACGAACACCTAACCTTAACAAACAATCAGACAGCTGGTATTCGACAAACACATGGAGACCTAACCCGGGTTGCAGCTATCTATGGAACGTCTGACGTCATCAGGTCAGATATGACATAAGACAGTTAATACTAAACATAGAGACCTAACCAGGGTTGTAGTTATCTATGGAACATGACAGGGGTTGCCATCTTGGAACGTTTGACGTCATCACAGGTCAGACATAAGACAAACACACATAGAGACCTAACCCGGGTTGCGGCTGTCTATGGAACATGACAGGTCAGCCATCTTGGAACGTTTGACAGATGTGACATATGACATTGACAGCTGTCAAACGTCACAGGTCAGATGACATTTGACACCTGTCAAAACTGACAGGTCAGATGACAGCTGACGTTGACAGCTGTCAAAACCGACAGGTCAGGTGACGTTGACAGCTGTCAAACATGACAGGTCAGTTGTCAACTGTCAACGTCATGCGCATGCGCGTGACGTCATCGCGCATGCGCAGAAAAAAGTGGAGGGGATGGTCCCAGGTGCTGCCCTATCTACTACTGCTTCCCTACATAAGGGAGGTTTTTCGGACCAGCCTGTCGTGGGGCTACGTCCCAAAGGCCTGGCGCCGGGTTAAGGGGGTCTTCATTCCCAAACCGGGAAGGGAGGACTACACGCTGGCCAAGGCGTACAGGCTAATCAGCCTAACATCTTTCCTACTCAAGGCATTGGAAAAGTTAGTAGATAGGTTTATGTTGGGTGGGATCCTCAAAGATCATCCCTTCCACAAAGGTCAGCACGCGTACCAGCAGGGGAAATCGACTGTGACGCGGATGGTGGAAAGGGCCCTACACTACGAGGAGAGCACATTAGCTGTGTTCTTCGATGTGGAGGGGGCCTTTGATAAGACAAGGACGGATACGGTCTGTACCGCCCTACAGGAGAGGGGAACGCCGGGGTCCCTAATAAGCTGGGTGGCGAGCATGCTGGAGGACAAGAGAGTGTCACTGACCTTGAGGGGCCGAGGGCTGGACGTTGGGGTGACGGGCGGCTGTCCTCAGGGCAGCTGCCTCTCGCCTAATCTATGGTGTCTGGTCATGGACGGCCTCTTGGAGCGGCTCTCTGAGAATGGCGTCGTCTGTGAGTGTATGCAGGCTGCCTGTAGCATAATGGAAAGGTTGTGTGGTGAGCGGTGTAAACCCGGTGAAGATGGAGATGATCCTATTTACCAAGAAGAGGAAGGTAGAGGGGTTCAGGGCGCCCGTGATGTTTGGAAAACTTTTAGCTTTAGTGCGGGAGGTCAAATATCTGGGGGTGATCCTGGATCCCAAACTAACATGGGGGTCGCAAATAGAACGAGTAGTGAGGAAGGGAGTAGCGACCCTCTGGCAGCTGCGTCGTGTGATAGGGAGGACCTGGGGACTTAATCCTCGGATCCTTCATTGGATCTACACTGCGATCGTCAGGCCGAGAATCCTCTATGGGGCGTTGGTCTGGTGGTGTGGTGTGAACCAAACTACCAGCAGGAAGCTAGCCAAACTCCAAAGGCTGGCAATCCTGGCTATCACAGGCGCTATGAGGACGACACCCTCAGCCGCGCTAGAGGTCCTGTTGATGCTGCCACCGCTTCCCATCTGTATCAGAAGGGAGGCTATGGCATCGCATCTTAGAATCAGGGACTCAGGTAACTGGTACGGAGAGGGAGCAGTAATAGGGCATGCAAGAGTCGCCAAGGAGGTGGAAAAGGAAATTCCGATTGCCGCCATAAAGGTGAGGGATGCCGAGGACGATATTAGGTTGACTAGGCCATACACCCTCAGGATCCCCAGTAGAGATCAGTGGAGGGAAAATGAGGTTGCATTCCAGCCCGCAAGCCTGGTCTGTTTCACCGACGGATCGCGACTGGAGGACCAAGAATCCTCCGGGGCAGGAATATACATCGAGGTCCTGGGGGTGCGCGCGAGCTATGCTCTTGGCGCATACACCACGGCATTCGAAACAGAGGCGTATGCTATCCTGTCTGTGGCCAATAGACAGGATGTGGAGATGAGTCCCGAGAAATGTGTGCACATCTGCTCGGATAGCCAGGCGGTCCTCCGGGCAGTCTGCGCGACCAGAATCAGGTCACCACTGGTTCAGGAGTGCGCTGACGCCCTTAGAGGACTATCCAGGACAAAGGAGGTGCAACTGGTGTAGGTTCCGGGACACTGTGGCGTAGCGGGGAATAAGGTGGCGAATAATCTCGCAAGACTCGGTTCCCGGCGGCCGTTCTGTGGCCCGGAGCCTGCGATAGGCATAAGTAGGATGACAGTCTCTGTCGCCTTAGACAGGTGACCGAGGAAGCAATTGAGACGCACTGGGGGCGGTTGGTGGCTGCAGGCAGGCGAGGGACTTAGTGGAGGGGCCGGACAGAGATAAAGCTGTCTGGCTACTCGAAAGGGTCGACCTACGCTTCGCCGCAGCCTTGGTGTGCTGACAGGCCACTGTGCCCTTAGAAGACACCTCACATTGATAGGCGTAGAGAGGGATCCCATTTGCCAGGAATGCGGCGAGGATGAAGAAACGTCCTACCACTACCTGTGTGAATGCGAGGCTTTTGGGAGTCTTCGAGCAGAATTGTTCGGATCGAGGACTCTGCAGAGGAATCAGGTAAGTACCGTCTAATTGAAGACCGTCACGGCCTTCATCTCGAGGTCGAGGCGGTTTGGCGACGGAACCGAGGAAGAGTAGAGCATGGTTACTGGGTTGCTGGGGTTGGCAAAAAGGACCCATTGTGGCCTACTTGCTTGACGTTGGCCTCCCCACCACTGCTACTACTACTACTACCCTAAGCGACTTCAATTCTGCAGATGGTATCAAGGACAATGTCAGCAAGATGAAAACTTTTTGATTTGAAAATAATATGGACTGATGAATCCAGATTTACAAATTGTGGTGTGTATATTCGCCATAATAGGAATTATTGGGTAAGTGAAAATCCCCATCTAAAGGAAGAAAAACGATTGCAAAACAAATGGTATTAATGTTTAGTGCGGCTTATTAGGTAAAAAACTGTTATTTTTATTTCTAAATTAGACAGTTAATTTTAAAAAATTTCAGGTAACTTCATTGTTGGTCCGTTCTTTTTTGAAAATAATTTAACTGGGGAAAGGTATCTTAATCTATTAAGAAATGATATCTTACCAACAATTAGAAGAGTTCATGATAATTTAGACGATATTTGGGACCAACAAGACGGTTGTCCAGCTTATAATGCTAGGATCGTCAAAGAATGTTTGTACCAAAATTTTAATAACCGTATCATTTGTAACAATGGGCCGGTTCATTGGTGTGCTCGAAGTCCTCATATAACACCCATGGATTTTTATTTTTGGGGTACTCTGAAGAACGATGTATATAAATTCGATCCACCACAAAATATCAATGAATTACGAAACAGAATCGCGGAAGCTTTAAATCATATTAACCAAAACACCCTCACCATAGTTTTCAGGCACGTTTCAAAAAGCTATATAAATTGCATTGAACAAAACGGTGACCATATTGAAGAATTTTCTATTTAGTGTATTTTTAAGTTTCTATTTTATTATTTGTTGAGTTTCGTTTCTAATTGTGTTGTTTTGTGGAATTTAAGTTTCTATTTTTTATTGCCGGGTTTCGTTATTAAACTGTTTTACATAATATTACCTAGCATTATTACATAATTAAGTATTGTAAATTAAATCACAATAACACACACGCTTTTTTTCTCATTTGTCAGTGCAATTACAAGATATCTCAAGCATGTTGTACATCATTGGAAAGCTCTTTTTACAGGCTATCACATGAGCAGAAAATCCAATATGACTGCCATAATCAAAACAAACGTTGAAACCTGTAGCTCAAAAACAAGTGACAATCGAAAGTTGAGAATAGCACAAAAATATTACTCTCTAAAAAGTGTCCTGATAATGTGCAAGTCTTAGACATGTCAGATCAGCGCTGACTTGATATTGGAGAAAAATAACTCGATAAATTTTGGTTTTTTTAAAATAACTCGAAAACAAAAAGAGGCAGGGCAAAATACAAGTCATATTTGGAATGAGCATGAAATTCTACAAAACATTGTTAATTTAACCGTGTCTCTATCTCTAATAATAACGGAGATAGCAATACATTCCCATCCAGTTTGGGACACACTGTATATGTAGGTCATACTGGTAACCAAATTTGATGCTTTCATTAAGAAATACATATTTCCTATTAAAAATATGTCTTATGGAAATTCACTACCATAACGCAATTGCTGCGCCCATGCTTTTTTTGTAACTAACAGGTGCACTATAGAAAATAAATATATGGTCACTGAAACAACTAAAATAATGAGATAATTGTTATATTTAACATTAGAACAATAAAATTTTGCAAATTTTAATATTTATAGACGGGCATAAACTATGCTTTAAAGTAGTGCTGGGGACAAAAGATTTTATAAGTCATGAGGAGACCGGCGTAACCGTAATTCGTCATACGCAGTATAAATACATATTAGAAAATTTTCGCTATTGATTGCACTATCTGCATAGGTAATAATAATAAATAGCATTGCATAAATAACACCCTGCCATCCATGAACTCTGAGCAGCTTGTGCGTGGGGAGGTTGCATAGAAAAGGCACACACCCAACACAGTGAAAGAAGCTAGCGCCATCGACAATCGAACCCGGGCACTCCATGTAGCAGCCAAACACTCATTCCACTACACCACGGAGGTGTGTATGATACTTTGTGAATTTGAACTTCAGGTGACTCAATTCATTGCATTCTTCCTACACATTAATAATTTATTGACGGGCAAATACCTAGTTGCTTATTTAGAATAGTTGCAGGGCGATATATAGTAGATACGTAACTGAAAACCACATAATGTTAGGAACACTAAAGTGCCATAATTGAAAACACACGCTGGTTTGCACAAAATGCGAATTCTGACAACGTTGCAAATCAGTTCTTGCACCTTTGTATAAGACTACACTAGGTCGCCCATACTTCTGGCATTTTGTGTTTTTATTCACGAAATCATATATCTGAAAGACATGCCATAATCATGTATCAATTGATACCTAAAGAACTATGGTGTGTAACGCAACCAAAATTACATCGGTGCATTCAGCTTGCCGTTATGTATAAGCTCATTATTCCAAATACGAAGGTTCCGTAAATTAGGAAATAGATTGCGATGCCACAAGGATTAACAAACATGTATGTGGGTGTGTGTGTGTGTCATTCACACCGATAACTCGAAGATTATGGGCCGATTTTAATGAAATTTCGCAGGTATCGTAAGTGGCTTGGTTTGCGTTCTAAAAAGTACCAAAATTAAAATCTCTATCTTACAAGAAAAAAAATTATGAGCATTTTATTTTTTAAAATGTGCCAGATCATTTCTATTAAAATTTACTACCATAACGCACTTGCTGCGTCGAAACTTTTTTGTTTGTATGTCCGAACATGTTAGTTCAACAGTACACACATATAGATGTGCGTAATAATATAAAAGCCCACACATAAGTGTATCACTTGCGTGGGGGTGTACTATTGAGACCAAAATCATTATTATTATTCTTTTAATTTGCAACATACTATATATGATATATGATATAATTTTAAGTTTATACGTGTTTATTAAGTGTATTATCTGGTGTTTATTGTTTAGTGGATTTATGAACACACTGTGTGTTAAATTTTATGTATATAATGTATGTATGGCTATGTGTTGAATGTTTAATTTTTATTTTAGGATAAGTTGTGTTTTTAATGTTCAAAATATATATTTCTAGTGTATTGGTATTATAAGTGATTTTAAATAAATAAATGAATAAATATTATTTATTTCTGTGTATGCCTGTGTTTACTTCTTTGTATTTATGTTAACTGTAAATCCTGCAAGTTTTGTGCTTTAACATACATAAGAAAACCAGTTAATACTATTTCTGTTACTTGCCTTGTGTATTTCTAGTTACATATAATAATACTTTACAATAGAATTACGATTCTCACTACTGACTGTATTCATTCAAATTATTACCGGTCATTGACTCTCGTTCTCCAAGGTTTTATCTTTTCTTTTATAAAACTTTTTTTTAAATTTAAATTTATCTTTATATATTTACTGAAATTTGAATGGTATACGTTTTCTGTTTCTCAAAAATATAATAATTATAAATCTTTACAAACATTTATTTAAATTGAATAATTAATATACTATTACAAATAGTTTGTCAATTTGATTTAATAGAGATCTATATATATATATATATATATATATATATATATATATATATATATATATATATATATATATAGATAGATAGATATATATATATATATATATATATATATATATATATATATATATATATATATATATATATATATATATATATATATATAGTTATAATGGTTTCCTCACATGAATATTTAAAGTTGACAGTTCTCTCAGAAAAGTGTTTATATAATTTTAAAGTGGGGTACCTGTTTTCCTTCTTGCTGTCACTCCATATTTGACCTCTGATCATTGGCAGTTACCATTCTTGACTATGGTTGCTCTTTTAATTATTGTTCTTCGGGTGCTCCAATTTATTTTGTAGATATTCTTGCATAAAAATACTGTATAGCAACAGAAATCCCGCATATCCATGGATTATTTGTTATCATCGTAACCACCAGGTATGTTCATTTCGCTTGATTATTATACTCAGGTTTTAAATCACTCGTACATAAAAGTTCACTTAAAACCGACTTTCAATGGTCCTTGACCTTTAAAACATTATTTCGCTGTTATTTTGCTCAATTTTCCTGCAAAATTAGACTATTTGGGGAGAATGACGCACTTTAGCGTCCTCCTGGTTTCGAAACTAAATTTTAAGAAAGTTTATCACTGGTTTTACACCAATTTTCACTTAAAACACACTTTCAATGGTCCTTGACCTTTATAACACTATTTGGTTGTTATTTTCCTTAATTTTTCTATAAAATTACAACATTTTAGGGGAACTGACGCGCTTTAGGGTCCTACCGTTTTCCTAGCTAAATTTAAAGAGAGAGTTCATTTATTTTGCATCTCAGATGCCCATAAAATTAATTTCAAGGCCTTCTAATTGTTAAATACCTTGCAATATAAATCTGAAAAAACATTTTGGATTGCTATCGGGCAATTACGTGGTACATTGTCACATTTACGTCATATTAAATAAACATTTGATAAATTTTTTCTTTATATGCAAAATTTTGAGCTCTTTTTTTACGTTTAAATTATAGCTGTTACTAAAACTAAAACTTCTGATAAGCAGTATACAACCACTTACATATTTGTTAAAGCTGCATTACTTTTATATGACTATTTTAATACACCATAAACCTTTAAATTGCTTTGAAACTTTTACATTTTATAACTTTTAAAATAAACTATTGACTCTGCTGGTTTTAAATGCATGTAAATACAAAACATTAATTTTGCTTGCTATTAGTAGCTATTTTACATCCAGCAGTCCTTTTAAAAACTTTGTGGGATTAATTTGCTTCACACCAAATTTTGTTTACATTTAAACCTTTTAAATTTACTAAATAACTTAAATTATAACTTAATTACACAACACTATGATTGCTTTTGCAGTTCAACATCTGTCCGTTAAATTAGATATCTTATTTGTACTACATTTTATGCTAGGTCTCAATTCAAAAGTTTATATTAGACCTTGATTTTAGCTCTCTCACCATTGACTGGATTTCACTTTAATACTTGTTTAAATCAATTTAATTGCTTAAAAATTTCTTATATTGATTCTCATAAACTAATCATTATTATTTCCTTAAGAGACCTTAGTTTATTTTTATAAAACCGCTGAACCTTAAACTGTTCCTATAATCAAACTGCGTTTAGCACTTTACTGGATATTTTCCTTCTTAGGCTTAATTTTTCCTATACATTGTTTTTAATTATCTTTTTTGGGCTCTCAGCTCTCCATATTTGGATTGGAAGCAACACTGGAACTTGTGTAGTTATAGTACAAAACTTAGAAATTCTACTGGATACCAGATCGTCTGCTTGTTCGGTAAGATGTTTTACATTATTTCCTTTTTTACATTTATTTTACTGAGCTTGTGTATTTGATGGATGTATGTATATTGGGAGTGTGTATGTATTGTTCTTACTCATTTGAGCGTTCCCCAATATGAATTACCATCGGCTTGAAGTTCGGCTTTTCACTGGAGTCGCTATCACCCAAGCCACTATATGCCTATGTACGATGCTTGTACTTCAGTTGTACAAAGTCTTTGGATTCCAATTATGCTGCCACTTCTCGTCCGATTGTATCTACATGGCTGCGTCAATGCTACGTAGCACTGCATTTCTGCGTTTTCAGTTTTGGCTAGTGATATTTTTAGTTTTTTAATGCTTACTTTTTAAGTTTTTCTTTTCAGGTTTATTTTTAGTTTGTCGTGCGTAGTTCATAAGTTGTTTTTTTTCATTTCAGGATTAATATTTTTAAATAATAATACAACTCCTCCAGATAAAGATACTTTTTTCTAAAATTAGAATCAAGTATATCTAATTATTTATCTTTAACATGTTAGCTATTCTATTTTCCCGCAGATAAATTTCTTTTTAAAATTTTTCATATAATCTTTAATTTATTTCGACCTTGTCAGCGTTGCTTAGTTATAAAATTTCCCCCAGATAAATCTCTTTTAAAATTTTTCACATTTTCCATAGTTGATTTCCACGTAGTGTGGGTTGTTTGTTTCTAAAATTTGTATATATCTTTTACATTAAAATTCTCTCCATCTGCCTGGTTTTACCATTATTATGGGATTAATATATGGTGCATCACAGCTTTCCATGACACCCTGCTCTAACACTTCGTATTCTCTTTTGCTACCCCTTTTCGATATCGATATAGAATAGTATAATTTTTCGGTTTAAAATGTTCAGTATTTTTAACAACAATTGTATGTACATGGTCATTCGCAATTTTTAGTAAATTTTTATTAAAAAAATTCACTAATAGAGAGGTGTCGATGGTGAGACTTTGCAAAAATTCTTTCAAATGAGTGCGAACTAGGACCCCTAGAACCCATATCCGGGGTCAGTTTCAATTTTTATATGTTTATATATATATATATATATATATATATATATATATATATATATATATATATATATATATATATATATATATATATATATATATATATATATATATATATATATATATATATATATATATATATATGTATCCGTCTGATAACTCAAACAATAATTAACCGATTTCGATGAAACTTGGCAAGTGATTTTCTTTTATTAATGGCTTGGATGAGTTCGTTGGCCAGAAAAATCGGACGGGGTTTTCCGGGAAAATTTTGAGTTTTCTTTCGAAAAAAATTTTTTTCTCTGAAAGTAACAAAGCTGTTTTATTGAAATTTACTATATATGTTGCCTTGGGAGAGATCTTACTACGTACTGAAATTCAACTTTCTAAGTTTATAAAAAATTGAGTTATTCAAATTTTAAATTTTCTTTAGAAAATTTTTTTTTCTCCGAAAATTACAAAGTTATTTTAATGAAATTTGGTAGATATCTTGCGTTAGGAGAGACCTTACTACACACCAAAATTAAACTCTCTAAGTTTATAGAAAATTGAGTTATTAAAATTTGAAGCATTTAATATTTAACATGAAGTTTTTACCACAGAAATCATAGAAACGACGAAACGATTTTCACGTCTCTAGTATCAGGATCACATGAGAGGATAGGCAGTGGCAGTGTTTAAGTTTTGTTTAGTATAGTGTAATGCATGTGGCGTCTGGCGATCGCTTCAGGTCGGTATTGGTAGTGGCACATGAATAAGATCTAATATCGCTTGCGTCCAAAAGAAAAATCATGGAAGTTATGCGATTACGTGCCTAATGGACAGTCAGTTTTAATCAACAATACACATCCCTTCCTTTTAAGTTAAAGGCAAGAATTTTAGGCTGTTATTGTATTCTAATTTTAAGAATTTAAATAATGAAGGGAAATATTTATATAATTATATACAGTGTACTCTCGATTATCCGGGCTAATGACGGGGACCGGCGACACGGATAATCGAAAAACACGGATAATACGAACCTAATAAAATGCGTATATGTAATATATGTACATATACATATAGCGCATGCATTATATGCATATATAGACAATATGTATGTACATATGTATGTACTAAAGTTATATTAAGTGGAAAACTTACAGCAGATCAATTGGATGCATTTGAAGAGGATCCTCTCTTGAAAAAATCTGTAATTTTAGTCTGTTTTTCATATTCACTAATTTTTTGTCTGATCGAATTTCTTATTTTGCGCACTGACACAACAACAGTATAGTCAAAACCCACTTGAATCATATAGTCTAGAAGACTGTTAGTATTGTCCAGGGCACTTTGATGTTTTATTTTAGAAACATTCATTTCCTCGTCACTTTCAGAAATACTGTCTTCATCGTCAGTTTTGTGTTCTAGTGTCTGCTGAATGATTTCTTCGTCCGTAAGATGTTGGAACCCAGCATCGTCAGCATCCGTGTTTAGCCACTCCTGCAGATTGCCATCATCAACACTTTCAAATCCTCTTATTTTGTGAGCCAAAGTCATGAGAGGGATGTTGTCTTCGTCCTCTGAATCACACTCTACGTCTGTGTTGGGTAAAATTTTCTTCCAAGACCGCATTAGAGTGACTGGTTTTATATGTTTCCAAGCATCTGCGATGTTATAAACCGCATCTACCAGTCTATATTTTTTCCACAATGAAATTAGGTTCTCTTCTTCTATCAAATATTTCAATAGAGTGGTTCTATAGGAACGCTTCATTGTGAAAATTACTCCCTGATCCATTGGTTGGATCAGAGCTGTAACATTCGGCGGTAAATACATGACTGTGATGAGACCATCATCTGATATCAGAGTCGATTTGTCTGGATGAGATGGTGCATTGTCAAGCAGAAGTACCGCTTTCTGTTCAATTCCTCTGCCAGCCAAGAAAGATCTCACTTGTGGCACAAAATCATTGTGAAACCACTTATGGAAGATTTCCCGGTTCATCCATGCTCCTTTTTGATTTCAATAATTAACAGGCAGCGTAACTTCAGTACCTTTGAAAGAACGGGGTTTTTTGGCTTTACCAATGACCAACAATTTCAGCTTATGTGTGCCGCTCGCATTAGCACAAGGCATAACTGTTACGCGTTCCTTCGATGATTTGTGACCAGGTGCTCTTTTCTCTGTTTCACTCGCTAAGGTGCGAGATGGTAAGCATTTCCAGCAGAGGCCAGTTTCATCAGCATTATAGACCTGATCATATGACAAGTTATGATGTGTCACATATCGCTGAAAACTTGGGCCAAATTCATTAGCTGCTGAAATATTGCCACTAAGTTGTTCACCCTGTATTGTGAGTTCGCGAATTCCGTGCCTCTGCTTGAAACGTGTGAACCACCCAGATGAAGCGTTGAATGGCTCTTTCAAACCCAAGCTTTCATGAAATTTCTGTGCTTGTTGGGTGCATATAGGCCCTGAAATTGGAGTTCCTTCCAATCTCTTTTGATTGAACCACTTCAGCAGAGCTTCATCCAATGCTGGATGCTTCGCACTTGTCATGGTTTTCCGTTTGGACGGCCCTTCCGCACTGTCAGATGCTGCAACAAATTCTTGTATCTTCACTTTATTGTTTTTAATATCGCGCACTGTCTGCACACCAACGGAATAATCACTGGCAATCCTATTCGCAGATTCACCTTTCTCCAACTTTTCAACAATTTCAAGTTTTTGCTTGATGGTTAAGACGGTTCTTTTCCGTTTCAAAGACATACTGTATACTACCTACCGAACTTAATGCCGTAGAATAGACCGTACCGAGAATGCACAAACTCGTTTCGCGATCGGAAATCAACTGAACATTGCACTGACCTGAATTTATCGGGAGTCAGGACCCTTCAGAAAATGCAAAAATGTGTACATATACAGCATGTTCAACAAATGTGTGAATATCGTCAAAAGATATCTAATCTACATTACATATCTATCTAGTTTCTTTCTACCGTGCCGCCGTCAATACCGAACAAGAGCAAGTGTGAAAAGATCGGCGCAATTAAATTTTATTACCCTACCATAAACATTGCCGGACATGGACCCATCTCGGCGGTTCTATTGTAGTGGCACGTTCTGACATAAATAATGAGAATTCATGACAAAGCTCGTTTTGCTTCTAGGAATTTACTGTTCGATATTTCTCTTCATTCTTGCAAGGTTGCAATAGTTTCATAATAGGCAGACTGGTACATATTTGGTCGTTGATTGTTATTTTAAGGATATCTATACTATGGTTCGTGGGAGAGAAAACGAGAAAGATTCAAATTATCATTAATTCTTTGAAATTAAATTTTTAGATTTTGATCAGTTTCTCCACACGGATAATCCGCAAACCGGATAATCCGCACACGGATAATCGAGAGTACACTGTAGTGATAAAACAAATTATTATGATATTCACTCTATATAATTATAATATGAACCGTTTCGTTAAATGTGGCTTCTTCAGAAACAAAAGCAAAATGCATGTAGTAATTAACTACAGATGCAAATATTCATTTGTTGTATTATTTACGTTTGAATTGCATTTACATCAGAGATTATTAGTGAATTTTTATTTTAAAAAAATCACTATTAGAGAGGGATCGATGGTGAGACTTTGCAAAAAATTTTTCAAATGAGCGCGAACTATGACCCCTAGAACCCATATCCGGGGTCAGTTTCAATTTCTATATGTTATATATATATATATATATATATATATATATATATATATATATATATATATATATATATATATATATATATATGTATGTATCCGTCTAATAACTTAAAAAATAATAATAATTATTAATAACCGATTTCAATGAATAATGGATTGGATGAGTTCGTTATCCAGGAAAATCAGATGGGGTTTTCCGGGAAAATTTTGAGTTTTCTTTCAAAAAAAAATTTGTCTCCGAAAATAACAAAGCTGTTTTAATGTAATTTACTATATATATTGCCTTGGAGGAGACCTTACTAAGTACCAAAATTCAACTTTCAAAGTTTATCGAAAATTGACTTATTCAAATTTTAAATTTTCTTTCGAAAAAATTCTTTCTCCAAAAATTACAAAGTTGTTTTAATGAAATTTGGTGAATATCTTGCCCTCTGAAAGACCTTACTACATACCAAAATTAAACTTTCTCAGTTTATAGAAAATTGAGCTATTCAAATTTGAAGCATTTAATAAAAATTCACTACCATAACGCACTTGCTGCGTCCAGAGTTTTTTTCTATCATTACGTAACCCCTATATTATTTATATTATTTATATTTTTATTCTCTCTTTCTCTCTCTCTCTATATATATATATATATATATATATATATATATATATATATATATATATATATATATATATATATATATATATATATATATACATCCTGCGATGGATATGGCGTCTATGCATTAGGTATTAACGGTAGATGTGGCATCCGCTGCGATATGGAGTCTGTATATCGGACGTCATATCGCATTGTTGATTTTTTGGCCTCTATGATCATTTTTTACTTTTATGAAGTGATACTGAGATTTTCATTTTGACGCCATAAACCCGGATTTTGGATGAAAGCGTATATCTTAGTTCAAGCTTCAACTGCTTGTTATTAGCGGCGCCATCAAGAATGAATATACGCAACGTATATATTTGAACAGTCAACGTTTAGTTTACAGTGGATACGGCGTCGGAGTATTGGCAACGTGGCTTATCGTTTGTTCTGCTTAAGATTTTAAGTTATACAGTTTACTCAACAAGCATAATAAGGGCTCTCGCCTTTTTATATGTTATGGGTCTTCTGATCGTTTGTTCAAATGTGTGACATTATATGTTTAACTGATCTTTTTTCAAGAATATTTACATGAAAAAATAGTTTTAATTTTCTATTGTTTTAATTTAGTTTTATTAAGTACTGCACATTTAAAATTTGTTTATGCAAATAAGATGTAAAAAATAGGGTGAGAACATGAAATTATGTGGAAGCCTGATTGTGTTGAACTCAGTCAGAAACTATCCAAGCTGGCATGGAATTATTTATTCCACGTACGCAGAAAACCTCTTCAGCCACTCAATAGCCCTGGATCTCTAAATCTTGTGGCAACGCCAGACTAGAAAAGGTCAAAGCTCACAAAACGCTTCTACACAATCCCAGTCATGAAAACCGTCAAGCATTTAACGACGCAAGAAACCGCTATGTCCGCATTCTTTCTGAGGCAACAAACCCGTTTAATAACCACATAAAAAACAAAGTCCTCTCAAGCTCCAATGGCAGCAAACCATTCTGGACTCTTGCTAAATCTATTGGGAATAATTTCTGCAAGAGCACGTTCCCAACTCTTGTTTCAGGGGATGGAATTGTTTCTACCGCCTTGGGAAAGGCTGAACTTTTTTCCTCGTTGTTCGCCGGCAATTTTACTCTCAACCCACCTCCAAATGTTCAACCACCAACAGTCCCCCATGTCGCGCATAACATGACGGATATCATTTTCAACACTAAAAAGGTACGAAAGATACTCTCTTCTCTTAATAGCAGGTAAGCCTCTGGCATTGACGAGATCCCAGCAATTGTTTTCAAAAATGTGCACCAGAACTTGCTCCTGCCCTGACTCGTTTGTTTCAGACATCTTACAATAGAGGCATGTTCCCTAGTAACTGGAAGACTGCTCGAGTACAACCCGTTCCCAAGAAAGGATCCAAAGCGCTTCCTAGCAACGACAGGTCTATTTCTCTCATTTCATTCGTCTCTAAAGTGATGGAAAAGTATATACACACCGAATTACTAAAATTTATTGAAAAGCACAGTCTAATCCACGACAGGCAGTATGGATTTCGTCAGCGCAGATCAACTGCCGACCTCATTTCCTTTGTTACCCATTCTTGGAACAAATCTATGGAACTACACGGTGTATCCCAGATTGTCGCTCTAGACATATCCAAAGCATTCAACCAGGTCTGGCACGTAGCGCTGTTTAATAAACTTCCGGCCTATTGACTACCACCAAAACTTTGTACCTGGACAGCTAATTTCCTCTCCAACCGGATCATTGATGTTGTCGTGGATGGCCATTCCTCTAAACTGTATCCAATTAATGCAGGAGTTCCTCAAGGTTCAGCTTTTAGCCCCTACTTTGTTTCTTCTCCACATCGATGACCTCCTTTCTAGCACATCCAACCCAGTTTACAGTTACGCGGACGACAGCACCCTCCACTCAAATAGACAATATTCTAAGCCTGTCTCTTTAGCCCAATTAGATGAGGATCGCAGATTCATGGAGGGCTCTGTCTCCGTGAATTTCCAAAAAATATTAGACTGGGGAAGTAGAAATCTTGTACAATTCAACCCCACCAAATCTTAGTCTTGCTTTCTATCTCATAAGAGATACACCAGCCCTAGACCCATCACAATGAACAAGTTATTCAAAGTAATGAGTCCTTTTCACTTGTTGGCATTTCTGTGGATCGAAATCTCAATTGGCACAAACATGTCACATCAATTGCAGAAGCGGCTGCTAATAAATTAGGTTTCCTCTTCCGGGCTCGCAAATATTTTTCACCAGCTAATCTCTATACCTTATATACTTCACAAATAAGGCCAAACCTCAAATACTGCTCCGACATCTGGGGCGCCGCTGCCGCTTCTACACTCGCTGTCGTGGACTCCATTCAAAAGAGAGCTGTACGTCTCATCGCTGACCCTACCCTCACCTAAATGCTTTTATCCCTTACCCACCGAGGTGCCGTTGGTGACCTCTCTCTCTTTTATAGATATCTGCACGGGCACTGCTCATAGGAGCTTTCTTCCATAGTTCCTCCACCTGCTGCCCACAACAGATCTACCAGAGGAACAGAGCGAATGCACCCTTTTACTGTCCAGGTCACCAGACATAGAACATCTTGTTATGCCCGCTCTTTTGTCCCGAGGACTTCCAAGTTGTGGAATTCCTTGCCGGCACATGTTTTTCCTTCTCCTCCGAACCTCCAAACCTGCAAGTCCAGAATTAACAAGTTGCCTCTTACCTCCTTGTCGACACACACGGTACGATAGTATTTAGGCTATAAGCCCTCGTAGTGTGTTGTTGAAAGATATAAAAAAACGGTATAATGAAAAATGTATTTGTGAATCCTATCAGTTGGCGAATTGTTTTAAATCCCCATAATATAACTGTTTAGGCTTTGATACCGCTAGGTCGACTTTTCGTTATATGCCTACTTTTTAGTTGGTTTAAAAAATTATAAAAAATATTTTAGGTTCGTTTTAAAAGAACACGTATTTACTGTTAGTTATTTTTTAATTTTGTAAAAGTTTTATGTAATTAAAATTAAGTAACCTGAAAACTTGATTCATTGAGACCAAAACCTCGCAAAATTCGGTATCAATAATTTATTATGAAAGTAACAAATAAACAATATATTTATACGTATCGTGTTACAACTACTTACTGCTTATATTTAGGATGAGTATCAGCTTGAAGATAAATCCAGTTTATTTAAACTATTTCCAACACTTCATAATTAATTTAACAAAGAACATATTAAAAGCAGTTGAATTTATTTTATTTCAGTCCAAATAATTTTAATAATAATACTTAGACTGTCCTGTTTAAGAGTTTTTGAACTGTATATATTCATGATCAGCATATGCTCGAAAATAACTTCACTTCCCGTTAAATGAGGTTTGATATAAGGCTTTTTTCTTTTTATGATAGAGTTCATGAAAAGTAAAGCTAGTTATGTGTCCCCAAAACATCATTAACTTGATTGCTGTGCCACAAGATGGGTGTTTGCTCGCTTCTTAAATACTTAGGTTATATGCCTTCGGAAACATGTCTGCTCGTAACGAACCGAACGACAAGTAGATAATTTGACACTAGAAACGTGTGTTTTCGACTAAAACGGGTTGGCCGATTAAAGGTTACAAGCAGAGGTACCAACGAAGCAGTTTCTAAGGAGCAATGTCGATATTAATATCGATAGAAGAGGCAGAGATCTCAAACCTTTCTTTGTGGTCGAGAGAAGCGAGATTGTCTGTGATATAATTAATCTCCTATAAAGCGCACAGCTGGTTTCTGAATAGAATATAGGAGGGACAAGGTTGTCTTTGGGGCAGCATCTCAGACATTAGGTCAGTATTTAAACTGTGGACGTATCTGTGCTTTATACAGCATTAAAAGCTGCTATGATAAAAACAAACTTCTCGCCTGAAACAGAAACAAAAGCTGCTGAAGCTTGTAGGTGCCAGCAAAGATCCTTTGCAAAAGTTATACCCAATGTAGATATTGTGGGATTTTTGGGCAGTATTTTGCCAGCCATCTGAACGTCTGGGCCCTGCATGTCGCTCTTCCTACAGAAGAGGCCATTATTAGGCATTAAACATAACAAGTTTTACAGTACCCTGCTGATAATATTAGACAGGTCATCATTTAGGAAGTTGGTTACTTTAACTCTCAATGATAAGGAGCTAGAAGCAGATATTGGGCGTGTCGATGAGAAGGTGCGGCGAAGAGCACTATCATCAGCGAAGCTGTAGATTGGATTGTTGGTTGTTAACAGAAGGTCATTTATATGCAAAGGAAAAAGTGTGGGAGCCAAAATAAAACTCTGTGAAACACCCTCATTAATTTTTAATTCATCTGATAAAACACCATCGATAACAACATGCAAGCAGCGCTCCTTCAGAAAACTAGACAACCATAGACATAGTTTCAAAAGCAATCAGCATGATGAAAGTTTATTGAAGAGTGCCGCATGCCAGACCCGATCGAATGCTTTAGAAATGTACAACGAAATTGCATGACCAGCTCCATTTTTTTCTAAAGCAGAACATCAAAGAGTGACTTATGTCAGAATATCGCCAGTAGACCGGTTTTGACGAAAGCTGTATTGACGATCACAAAACTGATGAATAGAAATTAAACGATAGCTTCGTACATCGGATTCGTCCCCCTCTTTAGAGAGAGGCTGAACTCCAGCGTGTTTCCAGAAAGACGAAACTCCTCTATTTTATAGGACTTTGAAGAGGCGACATAAAATTGGAGTCTGTTCAGGAGCACACATTTTAAGAACCATTGCTGAGATTCCATCGGGTCCTGATGCCTTTTTGATGTCTAAATGTTCAAATATGTGCTTAACAGTACGATCCCTTAATAATGTTTCTCCCCTTTTAGACTTCATAGCTGGAATAGTTGGTGGGCTCT